>JAXFYN010000331.1:0-330065 GCA_036172215.1 Camellia granthamiana | reverse complement strand
GTGCGATGCGCCAAACGGCGCGAGTGATAAACTGCGCAAAACAGTGCGATGCGCCCAAAAGCGCGAGTGTTAAACCGCAGAAAACAGTGCGATGCGCAAAACGGCGCGACGGATAAACTGCGTAAAACTGTGCGATGCGCCAAAGCGTGCGAGTGATAATTGGCCGAAAACAGTGCGATGCGCAAAACGGCGCGAGTGATAAACTGCGCTAAACAGTGCGATGCGGAAAACGGGCGAGTGATAAGCTGCGCAAAACGGTGCGATGCGCAAAACTGCGCGACTGATAAACTGCGGGAAAACAGTGCGATGCGTAAAACAGCGCGAGTGATAAACTGCGCAAAACAGTGCGATGCGCCAAAAGGCGCGAGTGTTAAACTGTGCACAAAGTGCGATGCGCAAAACGGCGCGAGTGATAAACTGCGCAAAACAGTGCGATGCGCCCAAAAGTGCGAGTGTTAAACCGCAGAAAACAGTGCGATGCGCAAAATGGCGCGAGTGATAAACTGCGCAAAACAGTGCGATGCGCAAAACCGCGCGAGTGTTAAACTGCGCAAAACGGTGCGATGCGCAAAACGGCGGGGGTGATAAACTGCGCAAAACCGTGCGATGCGCAAAACGGCGCGCGTGATAAACTGCGCAAAACTGTGCGATGCGTAAAACGGCGCAAGGGATAAACTGTGCAAAACA
The DNA here is from genome assembly GCA_036172215.1 of Camellia granthamiana. NCBI lineage: Eukaryota > Viridiplantae > Streptophyta > Magnoliopsida > Ericales > Theaceae > Camellia > Camellia granthamiana. The sequence goes on along the minus strand of JAXFYN010000331.1, from coordinate 329,378 downwards.
GTGCGATGCGCAAAACGGCGCGAGTGATAAACTACGCAAAACAGGGCGATGCGCCAAAAGGCGCGAGTGTTTAAACTGCCCAAAAGAGTGCGATGCGCAAAACGGCAGGAGTGATAAACTGCGCAAAACAGTGCGATGCGCAAAACAGCGCGAGTGATAAACTGCGCAAAACAGTGCGATGCGATAAACTGCGCGACTGTTAAACTGCGCAAAACGATGCGAGTGATAAACTGCGCAAAACAGTGCGATGCGCCAAAAAGGCGCGAGTGTTAAACTGCGCAAAACAGTGCGATGCGCGAAACGGCGCGAGTGATAAACTGCGCAAAACAGTGCGATGCGCAAAACGGCGCGGGTGATAAACTGCGCAAAACCGTGCGATGCACAAAACGGCGCGCGTGATAAACTGCGCAAAACTATGCGATGCGTTAAAACGGCGCAAGTGTTAAACTGCGCAAAATGGTGCGATGCGCAAAACGGCGCGAGGGATAAACTGCGTAAAACTGTGCGATGCGCCAAAGCGTGCGAGTGATAATCTGCCGAAAACAGTGCGATGCGCAAAAAGGCGCGAGTGATAAACTGCGCTAAACATTGCGATGCGGAAAACGGCGCGAGTGATAAGCTGCGCAAAACAGTGCGATGCGCAAAACGGTGCCAGTGATAAACTCTGAAAACAGATGCGCAAAAGCGCGCGAGTGATGATCTGTCGAAAACAGTGCGTTGCGCAAAACGGCGCGAGTGATAAACTGTCGAAAATCGTGCGATGCACAAAACAGCGCGAGTGATAAACCGCGCAAAACAGTGCGATGCGCAAAACCGCGCGGGTGATAAACTGCGCAAAACAGTGCGATGTGCAAAACTGCGCGAGTGATAAACTGCGCAACACAGTGCGATGCGCAAAACAGCGCGAGTGATAAACTGCGCAAAACAGTGCGACGCGCCAAAAGAGGCCCAGTGTTAAACTGTGCAAAAAGTGCGATGCGCAAAACGGCGCGAGTGATAAACTGCGCAAAATGGTGCGATGCGCCAAACGGCGCGAGTGATAAACTGCGCAAAACAGTGCGATGCGCCCAAAAGCGCAAGTGTTAAACCGCAGAAAACAGTGCGATGCGCAAAAATGGCGCGAGTGATAAACTGCGCAAAACAGTGCGATGCGCAAAACCGCGCGACTGTTAAACTGCGCAAAACGGTGCGATGCGCAAAACGGCGTGGGTGATAAACTGCGCAAAACCGTGCGATGCGCAAAACGACGCGCGTGATAAACTGCGCAAAACTGTGCGATGCGTTAAAACGGCGCAAGTGTTAAACTGTGCAAAACAGTGCGATGCGCAAAACAGCGCGAGTGATAAACTGCGCAAAACAGGGCGAGGCGCCAAAAGGCGCGAGTGTTATACTGACCAAAAGAGTGCGATGCGCAAAACGGCAGGAGTGATAAACTGCGCAAAACAGTGCGATGCGCAAAACAGCGCGAGTGATAAACTGCGCAAAACAGTGCGATGCGATAAATTGCGCGAGTGTTAAACTGCGCAAAACGGTGCGAGTGATAAACTGTGCAAAACAGTGCGATGCGCCAAAAAGGCGCGAGTGTTAAGCTGCGCAAAACAGTGCGATGCGCGAAACGGCGCGAGTGATAAACTGGCGCAAAACAGTGCGATGCGCAAAACCACGCGAGTGTTAAACTGCGCAAAACGGTGCGATGCGCAAAACGGCGCGGGTGATAAACTGCGGAAAACCGTGCGATGCGCAAAACGGCGCGCGTGATAAACTGCGCAAAACTGTGCGATGCGTAAAACGGCGCAAGTGTTAAACTGCGCAAAACGGTGCGATGCGCAAAACGGCGCGAGTGATAAACTGCGTAAAACTGTGTGATGCGCCAAAGCGTGCGAGTGATAATCTGCCGAAAACAGTGCGATGCGCAAAACGGCTGCGAGTGATAAACTGCGCTAAACAGTGCGATGCGGAAAACGACGCGAGTGATAAACTACGCAAAACAGTGCGATGCGCAAAACGACGCGAGTGATAAGCTGCGCAAAACGGTGTGATGCGCAAAACGGTGCCAGTGATAAACTCCGCAAAACCGATGCGCAAAAGCGCTCGCGAGTGATAATCTGTCGAAAACAGTGCGTTGCGCAAAACGGCGGGAGTGATAAACTGTCGAAAACCGTGCGATGCACAAAACAGCGCGAGTGATAGACCGCGCAAAACAGTGCGATGCGCAAAACCACGCGGGTGATAAACTGCGCGAAACAGTGCGATGTGCAAAACTGCGCGAGTGATAAACTGCGCAAAACAGTGCGATGCGCCAAAAGGCGCGATTGTTAAACTGCCCAAAAGAGTGCGATGCGCAAAACGACAGGAGTGATAAACTGCGCAAAACAGTGCGATGCGATAAACTGCGCGAGTGTTAAACTGCGCAAAACGATGCGAGTGATAAACTGCGCAAAACAGTGCGATGCGCCAAAAAGGCGCGAGTGTTAAACTGCGCAAAACAGTGCGATGCGCGAAACGGCTGCGAGTGATAAACTGCGCAAAACCGTGCGATGCGCAAAACGGCGCCCGTGATAAACTGCGCAAAACTATGCGATGCGTAAAACGGCGCAAGTGTTAAACTGCGCAAAACGGTGCGATGCGCAAAACGGCGCGAGTGATAAACTGCGCAAAACAGGGCAATGCGCCAAAAGGCGCGAGTGTTAAACTGCCCAAAAGAGTGCGATGCGCAAAACGGCAGCAGTGATAAACTGCGCAAAACAGTGCGATGCGATAAACTGCGCGAGTGTTAAACTGCGCAAAACGATGCGAGTGATAAACTGCGCAAAACAGTGCGATGCGCCAAAAAGGCGCGAGTGTTAAACTGCGCAAAACAGTGCGATGCGCGAAACGGCGTGAGTGATAAACTGCGCAAAACAGTGCGATGCGCAAAACCGCGCGAGTGTTAAACTGCGCAAAACGGTGCGATGCGCAAAACGGCGCGGGTGATAAACTGCGCAAAACCGTGCGATGCGTAAAACGGCGCGCGTGATAAACTGCGCAAAACTATGCGATGCGTAAAACGGCGCAAGTGTTAAATTGCGCAAAACGGTGCGATGCGCAAAACGGCGCGAGGGATAAACTGCGTAAAACTGTGCGATGCGCCAAAGCGTGCGAGTGATAATCTGCCGAAAACAGTGCGATGCGCAAAACGGCGCGAGTGATAAACTGCGCTAAACAGTGCGATGCGGAAAACGGTGCGAGTGATAAGCTGCGCAAAACAGTGCGATGCGCAAAACGGTGCCAGTGATAAACTTCGAAAACCGATGCGCAAAAGCGCGCGAGTGATAAATTGTCGAAAACAGTGCGTTGCGCAAAACGGCGCGAGTGATAAACTGTCGAAAATCGTGCGATGCACAAAACAGCGCGAGTGATAAACCGCGCAAAACAGTGCGATGCGCAAAACCGCGCGGGTGATAAACTGCGCAAAACAGTGCGATGTGCAAAACTGCGCGGGTGATAAACTGCGCAAAACAGTGCGATGGGCAAAACTGCGCGAGTGATAAACTGCGCAAAACAGTGCGATGCGCAAAACAGCGCGAGTGATAAACTGCGCAAAACAGTGCGATGCGCCAAAAGGGGCGAGTGTTAAACTGTCCAAAAAGTGCGATGCGCAAAACGGCGCGAGTGATAAACAGCGCAAAATGGTGCGATGCGCCAAACAGCGCGAGTGATAAACTGCGCAAAACAGTGCGATGCGCCCAAAAGCGCAAGTGTTAAACCGCAGAAAACAGTGCGATGCGCAAAAATGGCGCGAGTGATAAACTGCGCAAAACAGTGCGATGCGCAAAACCGCGCGACTGTTAAACTGCGCAAAACGGTGCGATGCGCAAAACGGCGTGGGTGATATACTGCGCAAAACCGTGCGATGCGCAAAACGGCGCGCGTGATAAACTGCGCAAAACTGTGCGATGCGTAAAACGCCGCAAGTGATAAACTGTGCAAAATAGTGCGATGCGCAAAACAGCGCGAGTGATAAACTGCGCAAAACAGGGCGATGCGCCAAAAGGCGCGAGTGTTATACTGCCCAAAAGAGTGCGATGCGCAAAACGGCAGGAGTGATAAACTGCGCAAAACAGTGCGATGCGCAAAACAGCGCGAGTGATAAACTGCGCAAAACAGTGCGATGCGATAAATTGCGCGAGTGTTAAACTGCGCAAAACGGTGCGAGTGATAAACTGTGCAAAACAGTGCGATGCGCCAAAAAGGCGCGAGTGTTAAACTGCGCAAAACAGAGCGATGCGCGAAACGGCGCGAGTGATAAACTGCGCAAAACAGTGCGATGCGCAAAACCACGCGAGTGTTAAACTGCGCAAAACGGTGCGATGCGCAAAACGGCGCGGGTGATAAACTGTGTAAAACCGTGCGATGCGCAAAACGGCGCGCGTGATAAACTGCGCAAAACTATGCGATGCGTAAAACGGCGCAAGTGTTAAACTGCGCAAAACGGTGCGATCCGCAAAACGGCGCGAGTGATAAACTGCGTAAAACTATGTGATGCGCCAAAGCGTGCGAGTGATAATCTGCCGAAAACAGTGCGATGCGCAAAACGGCGCGAGTGATAAACTGCGCTAAACAGTGCGATGCGGAAAACGACGCGAGTGATAAACTGCGCAAAACAGTGCGATGCGCAAAACGGCGCGAGTGATAAGCTGCGCAAAACGGTGCGATGCGCAAAACGGTGCCAGTGATAAACTCCGCAAAACCGATGCGCAAAAGCGCGCGAGTGATAATCTGTCGAAAACAGTGCGTTGCGCAAAACGGCGCGAGTGATAAACTGTCGAAAACCGTGCGATGCACAAAATAGCGCGAGTGATAAACCGCGCAAAACAGTGCGATGCGCAAAACCACGCGGGTGATAAACTGCGCGAAACAGTGCGATGGGCAAAACTGCGCGAGTGATAAACTGCGCAAAACAGTGCGATGCGCAAAACAGCGCGAGTGATAAACTGCGCAAAACAGTGCGATGCGCCAAAAGGCGCGAGTGTTAAACTGTGCAAAAAGTGCGATGCGCAAAACGGCGCGAGTGATAAACTGCGCAAAATGGTGCGATGCGCCAAACGGCGCGAGTGATAAACTGCGCAAAACAGTGCGATGCGCCCAAAAGCGCCAGTGTTAAACCGCAGAAAACAGTGCGATGCGCAAAATGGCGCGAGTGATAAACTGCGCAAAACAGTGCGATGCGCAAAACCGCGCGACTGTTAAACTGCGCAAAACGGTGCGATGCGCAAAACGGCGTGGGTGATAAACTGCGCAAAACCGTGCGATGCGCAAAACGGCACGCGTGATAAACTGCGCAAAACTGTGCGATGCGTAAAACGGCGCAAGTGATAAACTGTGCAAAACAGTGCGATGCGCAAAACGGCGCGAGTGATAAACTGCGCAAAACACGGCGATGCGCCAAAAGGCGCGAGTGTTAAACTGCCCAAAAGAGTGCGATGCGCAAAACGGCAGGAGTGATAAACTGCGCAAAAGAGTGCGATGCGATAAATTGCGCGAGTGTTAAACTGCGCAAAACGATGCGAGTGATAAACTGCGCAAAACAGTGCGATGCGCCAAAAAGGCGCGAGTGTTAAACTGCGCAAAACAGTGCGATGCGCGAAACGGCGCGAGTGATAAACTGCGCAAAATCGTGCGATGCGCAAAACGGCGCCCGTGATAAACTGCGCAAAACTATGCGATGCGTAAAACAGCGCAAGTGTTAAACTGCGCAAAACGGTGCGATGCGCAAAACGGCGCGACGGATAAACTGCGTAAAACTGTGCGATGCGCCAAAGCGTGCGAGTGATAATCGGCCGAAAACAGTGCGATGCGCAAAATGGCTCGAGTGATAAACTGCGCTAAACAGTGCGATGCGGAAAACGGGCGAGTGATAAGCTGCGCAAAACGGTGCGATGCGCAAAACTGCGCGACTGATAAACTTCGGAAAACAGTGCGATGCGTAAAACAGCGCGAGTGATAAACTGCGCAAAACAGTGCGATGCGCCAAAAGGCGCGAGTGTTAAACTGTGCACAAAGTGCGATGCGCAGAACGGCGCGAGTGATAAACTGCGCAAAACAGTGCGATGCGCCCAAAAGCGCGAGTGTTAAACCGCAGAAAACAGTGCGATGCGCAAAATGGCGCGAGTGATAAACTGCGCAAAACAGTGCGATGCGCAAAACCGCGCGAGTGTTAAACTGCGCAAAACCGCGCGAGTGCTAAACTGCGCAAAACGGTGCGATGCGCAAAACGGCGCGGGTGATAAACTGCGCAAAACCGTGCGATGCGCAAAACGGCGCCCGTGATAAACTGCGCAAAACTATGCGATGCGTAAAACGGCGCAAGTGTTAAACTGCGCAAAACGGTGCGATGCGCAAAACGGCGCGACGGATAAACTGCGTAAAACTGTGCGATGCGCGAAAGCGTGCGAGTGATAATCGGCCGAAAACAGTGCGATGCGCAAAATGGCGCGAGTGATAAACTGCGCTAAACAGTGCGATGCGAAAAACGGGCGAGTGATAAGCTGCGCAAAACGGTGCGATGCGCAAAACTGCGCGACTGATAAACTGCGGAAAACAATGCGATGCGAAAAACAGCGCGAGTGATAAACTGCGCAAAACAGTGCGATGCGCCAAAAGGCGCGAGTGTTAAACTGTGCACAAAGTGCGATGCGCAGAACGGCGCGAGTGATAAACTGCGCAAAACAGTGCGATGCGCCCAAAAGCGCGAGTGTTAAACCGCAGAAAACAGTGCGATGCGCAAAACGGCGCGAGTGATAAACTGCGCAAAACAGTGCGATGCGCAAAACCGCGCGAGTGTTAAACTGCGCAAAACGGTGCGATGCGCAAAACGGCGGGGGTGATAAACTGCGCAAAACCGTGCGATGCGCAAAATGGCGCGCGTGATAAACTGCGCAAAACTGTGCGATGCGTAAAACGGCGCAAGTGATAAACTGTGCAAAACAGTGCGATGCGCAAAACGGCGCGAGTGATAAACTACGCAAAACAGGGCGATGCGCCCAAAAGCGCGAGTGTTAAACCGCAGAAAACAGTGCGATGCGCAAAATGGCGCGAGTGATAAACTGCGCAAAACAGTGCGATGCGCAAAACGGCGGGGGTGATAAACTGCGCAAAATGGTGCGATGCGCCAAACGGCGCGAGTGATAAACTGCGCAAAACAGTGCGATGCGCCCAAAAGCGCAAGTGTTAAACCGCAGAAAACAGTGCGATGCGCAAAAATGGCGCGAGTGATAAACTGCGCAAAACAGTGCGATGCGCAAAACCGCGCGAGTGTTAAACTGCGCAAAACGGTGCGATGCGCAAAACGGCGCGGGTGATAAACTGCGCAAAACCGTGCGATGCGTAAAATGGCGCGCGTGATAAACTGCGCAAAACTATGCGATGCGTAAAACGGCGCAAGTGTTAAATTGCGCAAAACGGTGCGATGCGCAAAACGGCGTGAGGGATAAACTGCGTAAAACTGTGCGATGCGCCAAAGCGTGCGAGTGATAATCTGCCGAAAACAGTGCGATGCGCAAAACGGCGCGAGTGATAAACTGCGCTAAACAGTGCGATGCGGAAAACGGTGCGAGTGATAAGCTGCGCAAAACAGTGCGATGCGCAAAACGGTGCCAGTGATAAACTTCGAAAACCGATGCGCAAAAGCGCGCGAGTGATAATCTGTCGAAAACAGTGCGTTGCGCAAAACGGCGCGAGTGATAAACTGTCGAAAATCGTGCGATGCACAAAACAGCGCGAGTGATAAACCGCGCAAAATAGTGCGATGCGCAAAACCGCGCGGGTGATAAACTGCGCAAAACAGTGCGATGTGCAAAACTGCGCGGGTGATAAACTGCGCAAAACAGTGCGATGGGCAAAACTGCGCGCGTGATAAACTGCGCAAAACAGTGCGATGCGCAAAACAGCGCGAGTGATAAACTGCGCAAAACAGTGCGATGCGCCAAAAGGGGCGAGTGTTAAACTGTGCAAAAAGTGCGATGCGCAAAACGGCGCGAGTGATAAACAGCGCAAAATGGTGCGATGCGCCAAACAGCGCGAGTGATAAACTGCGCAAAACAGTGCGATGCGCCCAAAAGCGCAAGTGTTAAACCGCAGAAAACAGTGCGATGCGCAAAATGGCGCGAGTGATAAACTGCGCAAAACAGTGCGATGCGCAAAACCGCGCGACTGTTAAACTGCGCAAAACGGTGCGATGCGCAAAACGGCGTGGGTGATATACTGCGCAAAACCGTGCGATGCGCAAAACGGCGCGCGTGATAAACTGCGCAAAACTGTGCGATGCGTAAAACGTCGCAAGTGATAAACTGTGCAAAATAGTGCGATGCGCAAAACAGCGCGAGTGATAAACTGCGCAAAACAGGGCGATGCGCCAAAAGGCGCGAGTGTTATACTGCCCAAAAGAGTGCGATGCGCAAAACGGCAGGAGTGATAAACTGCGCAAAACAGTGCGATGCGCAAAACAGCGCGAGTGATAAACTGCGCAAAACAGTGCGATGCGATAAATTGCGCGAGTGTTAAACTGCGCAAAACGGTGCGAGTGATAAACTGTGCAAAACAGTGCGATGCGCCAAAAAGGCGCGAGTGTTAAACTGCGCAAAACAGTGCGATGCGCGAAACGGCGCGAGTGATAAACTGCGCAAAACAGTGCGATGCGCAAAACCACGCGAGTGTTAAACTGCGCAAAACGGTGCGATGCGCAAAACGGCGCGGGTGATAAACTGTGTAAAACCGTGCGATGCGCAAAACGGCGCGCGTGATAAACTGCGCAAAACTATGCGATGCGTAAAACGGCGCAAGTGTTAAACTGCGCAAAACGGTGCGATGCGCAAAACGGCGCGAGTGATAAACTGCGTAAAACTATGTGATGCGCCAAAGCGTGCGAGTGATAATCTGCCGAAAACAGTGCGATGCGCAAAACGGCGCGAGTGATAAACTGCGCTAAACAGTGCGATGCGGAAAACGACGCGAGTGATAAACTGCGCAAAACAGTGCGATGCGCAAAACGGCGCGAGTGATAAGCTGCGCAAAACGGTGCGATGCGCAAAACGGTGCCAGTGATAAACTCCGCAAAACCGATGCGCAAAAGCGCGCGAGTGATAATCTGTCGAAAACAGTGCGTTGCGCAAAACGGCGCGAGTGATAAACTGTCGAAAACCGTGCGATGCACAAAATAGCGCGAGTGATAAACCGCGCAAAACAGTGCGATGCGCAAAACCACGCGGGTGATAAACTGCGCGAAACAGTGCGATGTGCAAAACTGCGCGAGTGATAAACTGCGCAAAACAGTGCGATGCGCAAAACAGCGCGAGTGGTAAACTGCGCAAAACAGTGCGATGCGCCAAAAGGCGCGAGTGTTAAACTGTGCAAAAAGTGCGATGCGCAAAACGGCGCGAGTGATAAACTGCGCAAAATGGTGCGATGCGCCAAACGGCGCGAGTGATAAACTGCGCAAAACAGTGCGATGCGCCCAAAAGCGCCAGTGTTAAACCGCAGAAAACAGTGCGATGCGCAAAATGGCGCGAGTGATAAACTGCGCAAAACAGTGCGATGCGCAAAACCGCGCGACTGTTAAACTGCGCAAAACGGTGCGATGCGCAAAACGGCGTGGGTGATAAACTGCGCAAAATCGTGCGATGCGCAAAACGGCGCGCGTGATAAACTGCGCAAAACTGTGCGATGCGTAAAACGGCGCAAGTGATAAACTGTGCAAAACAGTGCGATGCGCAAAACGGCGCGAGTGATAAACTGCGCAAAACACGGCGATGCGCCAAAAGGCGCGAGTGTTAAACTGCCCAAAAGAGTGCGATGCGCAAAACGGCAGGAGTGATAAACTGCGCAAAACAGTGCGATGCGATAAACTGCGCGAGTGTTAAACTGCGCAAAACGATGCAAGTGATAAACTGCGCAAAACAGTGCGATGCGCCAAAAAGGCGCGAGTGTTAAACTGCGCAAAACAGTGCGATGCGCGAAACGGCGCCCGTGATAAACTGCGCAAAACTATGCGATGCGTAAAACAGCGCAAGTGTTAAACTGCGCAAAACGGTGCGATGCGCAAAACGGCGCGACGGATAAACTGCGTAAAACTGTGCGATGCGCCAAAGCGTGCGAGTGATAATCGGCCGAAAACAGTGCGATGCGCAAAATGGCTCGAGTGATAAACTGCGCTAAACAGTGCGATGCGGAAAACGGGCGAGTGATAAGCTGCGCAAAACGGTGCGATGCGCGAAACTGCGCGACTGATAAACTTCGGAAAACAGTGCGATGCGTAAAACAGCGCGAGTGATAAACTGCGCAAAACAGTGCGATGCGCCAAAAGGCGCGAGTGTTAAACTGTGCACAAAGTGCGATGCGCAGAACGGCGCGAGTGATAAACTGCGCAAAACAGTGCGATGCGCCCAAAAGCGCGAGTGTTAAACCGCAGAAAACAGTGCGATGCGCAAAATGGCGCGAGTGATAAACTGCGCAAAACAGTGCGATGCGCAAAACCGCGCGAGTGTTAAACTGCGCAAAACCGCGCGAGTGCTAAACTGCGCAAAACGGTGCGATGCGCAAAACGGCGCGGGTGATAAACTGCGCAAAACCGTGCGATGCGCAAAACGGCGCCCGTGATAAACTGCGCAAAACTATGCGATGCGTAAAACGGCGCAAGTGTTAAACTGCGCAAAACGGTGCGATGCGCAAAACGGCGCGACGGATAAACTGCGTAAAACTGTGCGATGCGCCAAAGCGTGCGAGTGATAATCGGCCGAAAACAGTGCGATGCGCAAAATGGCGCGAGTGATAAACTGCGCTAAACAGTGCGATGCGAAAAACGGGCGAGTGATAAGCTGCGCAAAACGGTGCGATGCGCAAAACTGCGCGACTGATAAACTGCGGAAAACAATGCGATGCGAAAAACAGCGCGAGTGATAAACTGCGCAAAACAGTGCGATGCGCCAAAAGGCGCGAGTGTTAAACTGTGCACAAAGTGCGATGCGCAGAACGGCGCGAGTGATAAACTGCGCAAAACAGTGCGATGCGCCCAAAAGCGCGAGTGTTAAACCGCAGAAAACAGTGCGATGCGCAAAATGGCGCGAGTGATAAACTGCGCAAAACAGTGCGATGCGCAAAACCGCGCGACTGTTAAACTGCGCAAAACGGTGCGATGCGCAAAACGGCGGGGGTGATAAACTGCGCAAAACCGTGCGATGCGCAAAATGGCGCGCGTGATAAACTGCGCAAAACTGTGCGATGCGTAAAACGGCGCAAGTGATAAACTGTGCAAAACAGTGCGATGCGCAAAACGGCGCGAGTGATAAACTACGCAAAACAGGGCGATGCGCCCAAAAGCGCGAGTGTTAAACCGCAGAAAACAGTGCGATGCGCAAAATGGCGCGAGTGATAAACTGCGCAAAACAGTGCGATGCGCAAAACGGCGGGGGTGATAAACTGCGCAAAATCGTGCGATGCGCAAAACGGCGCGCGTGATAAACTGCGCAAAACTGTGCGATGCGTAAAACGGCGCAAGTGATAAACTGTGCAAAACAGTGCGATGCGCAAAATGGCGCGAGTGATAAACTACGCAAAACAGGGCGATGCGCCTAAAAGCGCGAGTGTTAAACCGCAGAAAACAGTGCGATGCGCAAAACGGCGCGAGTGATAAACTGCGCAAAACAGTGCGATGCGCCCAAAAGCGCGAGTGTTAAATCGCAGAAAACAGTGCGATGCGCAAAATGGCGCGAGTGATAAACTGCGCAAAACAGTGCGATGCGCAAAACCGCGCGACTGTTAAACTGCGCAAAACGGTGCGATGCGCAAAACGGCGTGGGTGATAAACTGCGCAAAACCGTGCGATGCGCAAAACGGCGCGCGTGATAAACTGCGCAAAACTGTGCGATGCGTAAAACGGCGCAAGTGATAAACTGTGCAAAACAGTGCGATGCGTAAAACAGCGCGAGTGATAAACTGCGCAAAACAGGACGATGCGCCAAAAGGCGCGAGTGTTATACTGCCCAAAAGAGTGCGATGTGCAAAACGGCAGGAGTGATAAACTGCGCAAAACAGTGCGATGTGCAAAACAGCGCGAGTGATAAACTGCGCAAAACAGTGCGATGCGATAAACTGCGCGAGTGTTAAACTGCGCAAAACGGTGCGAGTGATAAACTGTGCAAAACAGTGCGATGCACCTAAAAGGCGCGAGTGTTAAACTGCGCAAAATGGTGCGATGCGCGAAACGGCGCGAGTGATAAACTGCGCAAAACAGTGCGATGCACAAAACCACGCGAGTGTTAAACTACGCAAAACGGTGCGATGCGCAAAACGGCGCGGGTGATAAACTGCGCAAAACCGTGGGATGCGCAAAACGGCGCGCGTGATAAACTGCGCAAAACTGTGCGATGCGTAAAACGGCGCAAGTGTTAAACTGCGCAAAACGGTGCGATGCGCTAAACGGCGCGAGTGATAAACTGCGTAAAACTGTGTGATGCGCCAAAGCGTGCGAGTGATAATCTGCCAAAAACAGTACGATGCGCAAAACGGCGCGAGTGATAAACTGCGCTAAACAGTGCGATGCGGAAAACGACGCGAGTGATAAACTGCGCAAAACAGTGCGATGCGCAAAACGGCGCGAGTGATAAGCTGCGCAAAACGGTGCGATGCGCAAAACGGTGCCAGTGATAAACTCCGCAAAACCGATGCGCAAAAGCGCGCGAGTGATAATCTGTCGAAAACAGTGCGTTGCGCAAAACGGCGCGAGTGATAAACTGTCGAAAACCGTGCGATGCCCAAAACAGCGCGAGTGATAAACCGCGCAAAACAGTGCGATGCGCAAAACCACGCGGGTGATAAACTGCGCGAAACAGTGCGATGTGCAAAACTTTGCAGTGATAAACTGCGCAAAACAGTGCGATGCGCAAAGAAGCGCGAGTGATAAACTGCGCAAAACAGTGCGATGCGCAAAACAGCGCGAGTGATAAACTGCGCAAAACAGTGCGATGCGCCAAAAGGCGCGAGTGTTAAACTGTGCAAAAAGTGCGATGCGCAAAACGGCGCGAGTGATAAACTGCGCAAAATGGTGCGATGCGCAAAACGGCGCGAGTGATAAACTGCGCAAAATAGTGCGATGCGCCCAAAAGCGCGAGTGTTAAACCGCAGAAAACAGTGCGATGCGCAAAAAGGGCGCGAGTGATAAACTGCGCAAAACAGTGCGATGCGCAAAACCGCGCAAGTGTTAAACTGCGCAAAACGGTGCGATGCGCAAAACGGCGCGGGTGATAAACTGCGCAAAACCGTGCGATGCGCAAAACGGCGCGTGATAAACTGCGCAAAACTGTGCGATGCGTAAAACGGCGCAAGTGATAAACTGTGCAAAACAGTGCGATGCGCAAAACGGCGCGAGTGACAAACTGCGCAAAATAGGGCGATGCGCCAAAAGGCGCGAGTGTTAAACTGCCCAAAAGAGTGCGATGCGCAAAACGGCAGGAGTGATAAACTGCGCAAAACAGTCCGATGCGCAAAACAGCGCGAGTGATAAACTGCGCAAAACAGTGCGATGCGATAAACTGCGCGAGTGTTAAACTGCGCAAAACGATGCGAGTGATAAACTGCGCAAAACAGTGCGATGCGCCAAAAAGGCGCGAGTGTTAAACTGCGCAAAACAGTGCGATGCGCGAAACGGCGCGAGTGATAAACTGCGCTAAATAGTGCGATGCGGAAAACGACGCGAGTGATAAACTGCGTAAAACAGTGCGATGCGCAAAACGGCGCGAGTGATAAGCTGCGCAAAACGGTGCGATGCGCAAAACGGTGCCAGTGATAAACTCCGCAAAACCGATGCGCAAAAGCGCGCGAGTGATAATCTGTCGAAAACAGTGCGTTGCGCAAAACGGCGCGAGTGATAAACTGTCGAAAATCGTGCGATGCACAAAACAGCGCGAGTGATAAACCGCGCAAAACAGTGCGATGCGCAAAACCGCGCGGGTGATAAACTGCGCAAAACAGTGCGATGTGCAAAACTGCGCAAAACAGTGCGATGGGCAAAACTGCGCGTGTGATAAACTGCGCAAAACAGTGCGATGCGCAAAACAGCGCGAGTGATAAACTGCGCAAAACAGTGCGATGCGCCAAAAGGGGCGAGTGTTAAACTGTGCAAAAAGTGCGATGCGCAAAACGGCACGAGTGATAAACTGCGCAAAATGGTGCGATGTGCCAAACGGCGCGAGTGATAAACTGCGCAAAACAGTGCGATGCGCCCAAAAGCGCGAGTGTTAAACCGCAGAAAACAGTGCGATGCGCAAAATGGCGCGAGTGATAAACTGCGCAAAACAGTGCGATGCGCAAAACCGCGCGACTGTTAAACTGCGCAAAACGGGGCGATGCGCAAAACGGCGTGGGTGATAAACTGTGCAAAACCGTGCGATGCGCAAAACGGCACGCGTGATAAACTGCGCAAAACTGTGCGATGCGTAAAACGGCGCAAGTGATAAACTGTGCAAAACAGTGCGATGCGCAAAACAGCGCGAGTGATAAACTGCGCAAAACAGGGCGATGCGCCAAAAGGCGCGAGTGTTATACTGCCCAAAAGAGTGCGATGCGCAAAACGGCAGGAGTGATAAACTGCGCAAAACAGTGCGATGCGCAAAACAGCGCGAGTGATAAACTGCGCAAAACAGTGCGATGCGATAAACTGCGCGAGTGTTAAACTGCGCAAAACGGTGCGAGTGATAAACTGTGCAAAACAGTGCGATGCGCCAAAAAGGCGCGAGTGTTAAACTGCGCAAAACAATGCGATGCGCGAAACGGCGCGAGTGATAAACTGCGCAAAACAGTGCGATGCGCAAAACCACGCGAGTGTTCAACTGCGCAAAACGGTGCGATGCGCAAAACGGCGCGGGTGATAAACTGCGCAAAACCGTGCGATGCGCAAAACGGCGCGCGTGATAAACTGCGCAAAACTGTGCGATGCGTAAAACGGCGCAAGTGTTAAACTGCGCAAAACGGTGCGATGCGCAAAACGGCGCGAGTGATAAACTGCGTAAAACTGTGTGATGCGCCAAAGCGTGCGAGTGATAATCTGCCAAAAACAGTGCGATGCGCAAAACGGCGCGAGTGATAAACTGCGCTAAACAGTGCGATGCGGAAAACGACGCGAGTGATAAACTGCGCAAAACAGTGCGATGCGCAAAACGGCGCGAGTGATAAGCTGCGCAAAACGGTGCGATGCGCAAAACGGTGCCAGTGATAAACTCCGCAAAACCGATGCGCAAAAGTGCGCGAGTGATAATCTATCGAAAATAGTGCGTTGCGTAAAACGGCGCGAGTGATAAACTGTCGAAAACCGTGCGATGCACAAAACAGCGCGAGTGATAAACCGCGCAAAACAGTGCGATGCGCAAAACCACGCGGGTGATAAACTGCGCGAAACAGTGCGATGTGCAAAATTGCGCGAGTGATAAACTGCGCAAAACAGTGCGATGCGCAAAACTGCGCGAGTGATAAACTGCGCAAAACTGTGCGATGCGCAAAACAGCGCGAGTGATAAACTGCGCAAAACAGTGCGATGCGCCAAAAGGCACGAGTGTTAAACTGTGCAAAAAGTGCGATGCGCAAAACGGCGCGAGTGATAAACTGCGCAAAATGGTGCGCTGCGCAAAACGGCGCGAGTGATAAACTTCGCAAAATAGTGCGATGCGCCCAAAAGCGCGAGTGTTAAACCGCAGAAAACAGTGCGATGCGCAAAAGGGCGCGAGTGATAAACTGCGCAAAACAGTGCGATGCGCAAAACCGCGCAAGTGTTAAACTGCGCAAAACGGTGCGATGCGCAAAACGGCGCGGGTGATAAACTGCGCAAAACCGTGCGATGCGCAAAACGGCGCGCGTGATAAACTGCGCAAAACTGTGCGATGCGTAAAACGGCGCAAGTGATAAACTGTGCAAAACAGTGCGATGCGCAAAACGGCGCGAGTGATAAACTGCGCAAAACAGGGCGATGCGCCAAAAAGCGCGAGTGTTAAACTGCCCAAAAGAGTGCGATGCGCAAAACGGCAGGAGTGATAAACTGCGCAAAACAGTGCGATGCGATAAACTGCGCGAATGTTAAACTGCGCAAAACGATGCGAGTGAAAAACTGCACAAAACAGTGCGATGCGCCAAAAAGGCGCGAGTGTTAAACTGCGCAAAACAGTGCGATGCGCGAAACGGCGCGAGTGATAAACTGCGCAAAACAGTGCGATGCGCAAAACCGCGCGAGTGCTAAACTGCGCAAAACGGTGCGATGCGCAAAACGGCGCGGGTGATAAACTGCGCAAAACCGTGCGATGCGCAAAACGGCGCCCGTGATAAACTGCGCTAAAGTATGCGATGCGTAAAACGGCGCAAGTGTTAAACTGCGCAAAACGGTGCGATGCGCAAAACGGCGCGACGGATAAACTGCGTAAAACTGTGCGATGCGGAAAACGGGCGAGTGATAAGCTGCGCAAAACGGTGCGATGCGCAAAACTGCGCGACTGATAAACTGCGGAAAACAGTGCGATGCGTAAAACAGCGCGAGTGATAAACTGCGCAAAACAGTGCGATGCGCAAAAAGGTGCGAGTGTTAAACTGTGCACAAAGTGCGATGCGCAGAACGGCGCGAGTGATAAACTGCGCAAAACAGTGCGATGCGCCCAAAAGCGCGAGTGTTAAACCGCAGAAAACAGTGCGATGCGCAAAATGGCGCGAGTGATAAACTGCGCAAAACAGTGCGATGCGCAAAACCGCGCGAGTGTTAAACTGCGCAAAACGGTGCGATGCGCAAAACGGCGGGGGTGATAAACTGCGCAAAACCGTGCGATGCGCAAAATGGCGCGCGTGATAAACTGCGCAAAACTGTGCGATGCGTAAAACGGCGCAAGTGATAAACTGTGCAAAACAGTGCGATGTGCAAAACGGCGCGAGTGATAAACTACGCAAAACAGGGCGATGCGCCCAAAAGCGCGAGTGTTAAACCGCAGAAAACAGTGCGATGCGCAAAATGGCGCGAGTGATAAACTGCGCAAAACAGTGCGATGCGCAAAACGGCGGGGGTGATAAACTGCGCAAAATCGTGCGATGCGCAAAACGGCGCGCGTGATAAACTGCGCAAAACTGTGCGATGCGTAAAACGGCGCAAGTGATAAACTGTGCAAAACAGTGCGATGCGCAAAACGGCGCGAGTGATAAACTACGCAAAACAGGGTGATGCGCCCAAAAGCGCGAGTGTTAAACCGCAGAAAACAGTGCGATGCGCAAAACGGCGCGAGTGATAAACTGCGCAAAACAGTGCGATGCGCCCAAAAGCGCGAGTGTTAAATCGCAGAAAACAGTGCGATGCGCAAAATGGCGCGAGTGATAAACTGCGCAAAACAGTGCGATGCGCAAAACCGCGCGACTGTTAAACTGCGCAAAACGGTGCGATGCGCAAAACGGCGTGGGTGATAAACTACGCAAAACCGTGCGATGCGCAAAACGGCGCGCGTGATAAACTGCGCAAAACTGTGCGATGCGTAAAACGGCGCAAGTGATAAACTGTGCAAAACAGTGCGATGCGCAAAACAGCACGAGTGATAAACTGCGCAAAACAGGGCGATGCGCCAAAAGGCGCGAGTGTTATACTGCCCAAAAGAGTGCGATGTGCAAAATGGCAGGAGTGATAAACTGCGCAAGACAGTGCGATGTGCAAAACAGCGCGAGTGATAAACTGCGCAAAACAGTGCGATGCGATAAACTGCGCGAGTGTTAAACTGCGCAAAACGGTGCGAGTGATAAACTGTGCAAAACAGTGCGATGCACCTAAAAGGCGCGAGTGTTAAACTGCGCAAAACGGTGCGATGCGCGAAACCACGCGAGTGTTAAACTACGCAAAACGGTGCGATGCGCAAAACGGCGCGGGTGATAAACTGCGCAAAACCGTGCGATGCGCAAAACGGCGCGCGTGATAAACTGCGCAAAACTGTGCGATGCGTAAAACGGCGCAAGTGTTAAACTGCGCAAAACGGTGCGATGCGCTAAACGGCGCGAGTGATAAACTGCGTAAAACTGTGTGATGCGCCAAAGCATGCGAGTGATAATCTGCCAAAAACAGTACGATGCGCAAAACGGCGCGAGTGATAAACTGCGCTAAACAGTGCGATGCGGAAAACGACGCGAGTGATAAACTGCGCAAAACAGTGCGATGCGCAAAACGGCGCGAGTGATAAGCTGCGCAAAACGGTGCGATGCGCAAAACGGTGCCAGTGATAAACTCCGCAAAACCGATGCGCAAAAGCGCGCGAGTGATAATCTGTCGAAAACAGTGCGTTGCGCAAAACGGCGCGAGTGATAAACTGTCGAAAACCGTGCGATGCCCAAAACAGCGCGAGTGATAAACCGCGCAAAACAGTGCGATGCGCAAAACCACGCGGGTGATAAACTGCGCGAAACAGTGCGATGTGCAAAACTGCGCAGTGATAAACTGCGCAAAACAGTGCGATGCGCAAAGCAGCGCGAGTGATAAACTGCGCAAAACAGTGCGATGCGCAAAACAGCGCGAGTGATAAACTGCGCAAAACAGTGCGATGCGCCAAAAGGCGCGAGTGTTAAACTGTGCAAAAAGTGCGATGCGCAAAACGGCGCGAGTGATAAACTGCGCAAAATGGTGCGATGCGCAAAACGGCGCGAGTGATAAACTGCGCAAAATAGTGCGATGCGCCCAAAAGCGCGAGTGTTAAACCGCAGAAAACAGTGCGATGCGCAAAAAGGGCGCGAGTGATAAACTGCGCAAAACAGTGCGATGCGCAAAACCGCGCAAGTGTTAAACTGCGCAAAACGGTGCGATGCGCAAAACGGCGTGGGTGATAAACTGCGCAAAACCGTGCGATGCGCAAAACGGCGCGCGTGATAAACTGCGCAAAACTGTGCGATGCGTAAAACGGCGCAAGTGATAAACTGTGCAAAACAGTGCGATGCGCAAAACGGCGCGAGTGATAAACTGCGCAAAACAGGGCGATGCGCCAAAAGGCGCGAGTGTTAAACTGCCCAAAAGAGTGCGATGCGCAAAACGGCAGGAGTGATAAACTGCGCAAAACAGTCCGATGCGCAAAACAGCGCGAGTGATAAACTGCGCAAAACAGTGCGATGCGATAAACTGCGCGAGTGTTAAACTGCGCAAAACGATGCGAGTGATAAACTGCGCAAAACAGTGCGATGCGCCAAAAAGGCGCGAGTGTTAAACTGCGCAAAACAGTGCGATGCGCGAAACGGCGCGAGTGATAAACTGCGCAAAACAGTGCGATGCGCAAAACCGCGCGAGTGTTAAACTGCGCAAAACGGTGCGATGCGCAAAACGGCGCGGGTGATAAACTGCGCAAAACTGTGCGATGCCCAAAACGGCGCGCGTGATAAACTGCGCAAAACTATGCGATGCGTAAAACGGCGCAAGTGTTAAACTGCGCAAAACGGTGCGATGCGCAAAACGGCACGAGGGATAAACTACGTAAAACTGTGCGATGCGCCAAAGCGTGCGAGTGATAATCTGCCGAAAACAGTGCGATGCGCAAAACGGCGCGAGTGATAAACTGCGCTAAACAGTGCGATGCGGAAAACGGCGCGAGTGATAAGCTGCGCAAAACAGTGCGATGCGCAAAACGGTGCCAGTGATAAACTCCGAAAACCAATGCGCAAAGGCGCGCGAGTGATGATCTGTCGAAAACAGTGCGTTGCGCAAAACG
Source organism: Camellia granthamiana (assembly GCA_036172215.1). Taxonomy (NCBI): domain Eukaryota; kingdom Viridiplantae; phylum Streptophyta; class Magnoliopsida; order Ericales; family Theaceae; genus Camellia; species Camellia granthamiana. The sequence continues at coordinate 309,654 of JAXFYN010000331.1, read as the reverse complement.
GCGCGAGTGATAAACTGTCGAAAATCGTGCGATGCACAAAACGACGCGAGTGATAAACCGCGCAAAACAGTGCGATGCGCAAAACCGCGCGGGTGATAAACTGCGCAAAACAGTGCGATGTGCAAAACTGCGCGAGTGATAAACTGCGCAAAACAGTGCGATGCGCAAAACAGCGCGAGTGATAAACTGCGCAAAACAGTGCGATGCGCCAAAAGGGGCGAGTGTTAAACTGTGCAAAAAGTGCGATGCGCAAAACGGCGCGAGTGATAAACTGCGCAAAACAGGGCGATGCGTCAAAAGGCGCGAGTGTTATACTGCCCAAAAGAGTGCGATGCGCAAAACGGCAGGAGTGATAAACTGCGCAAAACAGTGCGATGCGCAAAACAGCGCGAGTGATAAACTGCGCAAAATAGTGCGATGCGATAAACTGCGCGAGTGTTAAACTGCGCAAAACGGTGCGAGTGATAAACTGTGCAAAACAGTGCGATGCGCCAAAAAGGCGCGAGTGTTAAACTGCGCAAAACAGTGCGATGCGCGAAACGGCGCGAGTGATAAACTGCGCAAAATAGTGCGATGCGCAAAATCACGCGAGTGTTAAACTGCGCAAAACGGTGCGATGCGCAAAACGGCGTGGGTGATAAACTGTGCAAAACCGTGCAATGTGCAAAACGGCGCGCGTGATAAACTGCGCAAAACTGTGCGATGCGTAAAACGGCGCAAGTGTTAAACTGCGCAAAACGGTGCGATGCGCAAAACGGCGCGAGTGATAAACTGCATAAAACTGTGTGATGCGCCAAAGCGTGCGAGTGATAATCTGCCGAAAACAGTGCGATGCGCAAAACGGCGCGAGTGATAAACTGCGCTAAACAGTGCGATGCGAAAAACGACGCGAGTGATAAACTGCGCAAAACAGTGCGATGCGCAAAACGGCGCGAGTGATAAACTGCGCTAAATAGTGCGATGCGGAAAACGACGCGAGTGATAAACTGCGTAAAACAGTGCGATGCGCAAAACGGCGCGAGTGATAAGCTGCGCAAAACGGTGCGATGCGCAAAACGGTGCCAGTGATAAACTCCGCAAAACTGATGCGCAAAAGCGCGCGAGTGATAATCTGTCGAAAACAGTGCGTTGCGCAAAACGGCGCGAGTGATAAACTGTCGAAAATCGTGCGATGCACAAAACAGCGCGAGTGATAAACCGCGCAAAACAGTGCGATGCGCAAAACCGCGCGGGTGATAAACTGCGCAAAACAGTGCGATGTGCAAAACTGCGCGGGTGATAAACTGCGCAAAACAGTGCGATGTGCAAAACTGCGCGTGTGATAAACTGCGCAAAACAGTGCGATGCGCAAAACAGCGCGAGTGATAAACTGCGCAAAACAGTGCGATGCGCCAAAAGGGGCGAGTGTTAAACTGTGCAAAAAGTGCGATGCGCAAAACGGCACGAGTGATAAACTGCGCAAAATGGTGCGATGCGCCAAACGGCGCGAGTGATAAACTGCGCAAAACAGTGCGATGCGCCCAAAAGCACGAGTGTTAAACCGCAGAAAACAGTGCGATGCGCAAAATGGCGCGAGTGATAAACTGCGCAAAACAGTGCGATGCGCAAAACCGCGCGACTGTTAAACTGCGCAAAACGGGGCGATGCGCAAAACGGCGTGGGTGATAAACTGTGCAAAACCGTGCGATGCGCAAAACGGCGCGCGTGATAAACTGCGCAAAACTGTGCGATGCGTAAAACGGCGCAAGTGATAAACTGTGCAAAACAGTGCGATGCGCAAAACAGCGCGAGTGATAAACTGCGCAAAACAGGGCGATGCGCCAAAAGGCGCGAGTGTTATACTGCCCAAAAGAGTGCGATGCGCAAAACGGCAGGAGTGATAAACTGCGCAAAACAGTGCGATGCGCAAAACAGCGCGAGTGATAAACTGCGCAAAACAGTGCGATGCGATAAACTGCGCGAGTGTTAAACTGCGCAAAACGGTGCGAGTGATAAACTGTGCAAAACATTGCGATGCGCCAAAAAGGCGCGAGTGTTAAACGGCGCAAAACAATGCGATGCGCGAAACGGCGCGAGTGATAAACTGCGCAAAACAGTGCGATGCGCAAAACCACGCGAGTGTTCAACTGCGCAAAACGGTGCGATGCGCAAAACGGCGCGGGTGATAAACTGCGCAAAACCGTGCGATGCGCAAAACGGCGCGCGTGATAAACTGCGCAAAACTGTGCGATGCGTAAAACGGCGCAAGTGTTAAACTGCGCAAAACGGTGCGATGCGCAAAACGGCGCGAGTGATAAACTGCGTAAAACTGTGTGATGCGCCAAAGCGTGCGAGTGATAATCTGCCAAAAACAGTGCGATGCGCAAAACGGCGCGAGTGATAAACTGCGCTAAACAGTGCGATGCGGAAAACGACGCGAGTGATAAACTGCGCAAAACAGTGCGATGCGCAAAACGGCGCGAGTGATAAGCTGCGCAAAATGGTGCGATGCGCAAAACGGTGCCAGTGATAAACTCCGCAAAACCGATGCGCAAAAGCGCGCGAGTGATAATCTGTCGAAAACAGTGCGTTGCGTAAAACGGCGCGAGTGATAAACTGTCGAAAACCGTGCGATGCACAAAACAGCGCGAGTGATAAACCGCGCAAAACAGTGCGATGCGCAAAACCACGCGGGTGATAAACTGCGCGAAACAGTGCGATGTGCAAAACTGCGCGAGTGATAAACTGCGCAAAACAGTGCGATGCGCAAAACTGCGCGAGTGATAAACTGCGCAAAACTGTGCGATGCGCAAAACAGCGCGAGTGATAAACTGCGCAAAACAGTGCGATGCGCCAAAAGGCACGAGTGTTAAACTGTGCAAAAAGTGCGATGCGCAAAACGGCGCGAGTGATAAACTGCGCAAAATGGTGCGCTGCGCAAAACGGCGCGAGTGATAAACTTCGCAAAATAGTGCGATGCGCCCAAAAGCGCGAGTGTTAAACCGCAGAAAACAGTGCGATGCGCAAAAGGGCGCGAGTGATAAACTGCGCAAAACAGTGCGATGCGCAAAACCGCGCAAGTGTTAAACTGCGCAAAACGGTGCGATGCGCAAAACGGCGCGGGTGATAAACTGCGCAAAACCGTGCGATGCGAAAACGGCGCGCGTGATAAACTGCGCAAAACTGTGCGATGCGTAAAACGGCGCAAGTGATAAACTGTGCAAAACAGTGCGATGCGCAAAACGGCGCGAGTGATAAACTGCGCAAAACAGGGCGATGCGCCAAAAAGCGCGAGTGTTAAACTGCCCAAAAGAGTGCGATGCGCAAAACGGCAGGAGTGATAAACTGCGCAAAACAGTGCGATGCGATAAACTGCGCGAATGTTAAACTGCGCAAAACGATGCGAGTGAAAAACTGCGCAAAACAGTGCGATGCGCCAAAAAGGCGCGAGTGTTAAACTGCGCAAAACAGTGCGATGCGCGAAACGGCGCGAGTGATAAACTGCGCAAAACAGTGCGATGCGCAAAACCGCGCGAGTGCTAAACTGCGCAAAACGGTGCGATGCGCAAAACGGCGCGGGTGATAAACTGCGCAAAAACCGTGCGATGCGCAAAACGGCGCCCGTGATAAACTGCGCTAAAGTATGCGATGCGTAAAACGGCGCAAGTGTTAAACTGCGCAAAACGGTGCGATGCGCAAAACGGCGCGACGGATAAACTGCGTAAAACTGTGCGATGCGCCAAAGCGTGCGAGTGGTAATCGGCCGAAAACAGTGCGATGCGCAAAATGGCGCTAGTGATAAACTGCGCTAAACAGTGCGATGCGGAAAACGGGCGAGTGATAAGCTGCGCAAAACAGTGCGATGCGCAAAACTGCGCGACTGATAAACTGCGGAAAACAGTGCGATGCGTAAAACAGCGCGAGTGATAAACTGCGCAAAACAGTGCGATGCGCCAAAAGGCGCGAGTGTTAAACTGTGCACAAAGTGCGATGCGCAGAACGGCGCGAGTGATAAACTGCGCAAAACAGTGCGATGCGCCCAAAAGCGCGAGTGTTAAACCGCAGAAAACAGTGCGATGCGCAAAATGGCGCGAGTGATAAACTGCGCAAAACAGTGCGATGCGCAAAACCGCGCGAGTGTTAAACTGCGCAAAACGGTGCGATGCGCAAAACGGCGGGGGTGATAAACTGCGCAAAACCGTGCGATGCGCAAAATGGCGCGCGTGATAAACTGCGCAAAACTGTGCGATGCGTAAAACGGCGCAAGTGATAAACTGTGCAAAACAGTGCGATGTGCAAAACGGCGCGAGTGATAAACTACGCAAAACAGGGCGATGCGCCCAAAAGCGCGAGTGTTAAACCGCAGAAAACAGTGCGATGCGCAAAATGGCGCGAGTGATAAACTGCGCAAAACAGTGCGATGCGCAAAACGGCGGGGGTGATAAACTGCGCAAAATCGTGCGATGCGCAAAACGGCGCGCGTGATAAACTGCGCAAAACTGTGCGATGCGTAAAACGGCGCAAGTGATAAACTGTGCAAAACAGTGCGATGCGCAAAACGGCGCGAGTGATAAACTACGCAAAACAGGGTGATGCGCCCAAAAGCGCGAGTGTTAAACCGCAGAAAACAGTGCGATGCGCAAAACGGCGCGAGTGATAAACTGCGCAAAACAGTGCGATGCGCCCAAAAGCGCGAGTGTTAAATCGCAGAAAACAGTGCGATGCGCAAAATGGCGCGAGTGATAAACAGCGCAAAACAGTGCGATGCGCAAAACCGCGCGACTGTTAAACTGCGCAAAACGGTGCGATGCGCAAAACGGCGTGGGTGATAAACTGCGCAAAACCGTGCGATGCGCAAAACGGCGCGCGTGATAAACTGCGCAAAACTGTGCGATGCGTAAAACGGCGCAAGTGATAAACTGTGCAAAACAGTGCGATGCGCAAAACAGCACGAGTGATAAACTGCGCAAAACAGGGCGATGCGCCAAAAGGCGCGAGTGTTATACTGCCCAAAAGAGTGCGATGTGCAAAACGGCAGGAGTGATAAACTGCGCAAGACAGTGCGATGTGCAAAACAGCGCGAGTGATAAACTGCGCAAAACAGTGCGATGCGATAAACTGCGCGAGTGTTAAACTGCGCAAAACGGTGCGAGTGATAAACTGTGCAAAACAGTGCGATGCACCTAAAAGGCGCGAGTGTTAAACTGTGCAAAACGGTGCGATGCGCGAAACGGCGCGAGTGATAAACTGCGCAAAACAGTGCGATGCGCAAAACCACGCGAGTGTTAAACTACGCAAAACGGTGCGATGCGCAAAACGGCGCGGGTGATAAACTGCGCAAAACCGTGCGATGCGCAAAACGGCGCGCGTGATAAACTGCGCAAAACTGTGCGATGCGTAAAACGGCGCAAGTGTTAAACTGCGCAAAACGGTGCGATGCGCTAAACGGCGCGAGTGATAAACTGCGTAAAACTGTGTGATGCGCCAAAGCATGCGAGTGATAATCTGCCAAAAACAGTACGATGCGCAAAACGGCGCGAGTGATAAACTGCGCTAAACAGTGCGATGCGGAAAACGACGCGAGTGATAAACTGCGCAAAACAGTGCGATGCGCAAAACGGCGCGAGTGATAAGCTGCGCAAAACGGTGCGATGCGCAAAACGGTGCCAGTGATAAACTCCGCAAAACCGATGCGCAAAAGCGCGCGAGTGATAATCTGTCGAAAACAGTGCGTTGCGCAAAACGGCGAGAGTGATAAACTGTCGAAAACCGTGCGATGCCCAAAACAGCGCGAGTGATAAACCGCGCAAAACAGTGCGATGCGCAAAACCACGCGGGTGATAAACTGCGCGAAACAGTGCGATGTGCGAAACTGCGCAGTGATAAACTGCGCAAAACAGTGCGATGCGCAAAGCAGCGCGAGTGATAAACTGCGCAAAACAGTGCGATGCGCAAAACAGCGCGAGTGATAAACTGCGCAAAACAGTGCGATGCGCCAAAAGGCGCGAGTGTTAAAATGTGCAAAAAGTGCGATGCGCAAAACGGCGCGAGTGATTAACTGCGCAAAATGGTGCGATGCGCAAAACGGCGCGAGTGATAAACTGCGCAAAATAGTGCGATGCGCCCAAAAGCGCGAGTGTTAAACCGCAGAAAACAGTGCGATGCGCAAAAAGGGCGCGAGTGATAAACTGCGCAAAACAGTGCGATGCGCAAAACCGCGCAAGTGTTAAACTGCGCAAAAACGGTGCGATGCGCAAAACGGCGTGGGTGATAAACTGCGCAAAACCGTGCGATGCGCAAAACGGCGCGCGTGATAAACTGCGCAAAACTGTGCGATGCGTAAAACGGCGCAAGTGATAAACTGTGCAAAACAGTGCGATGCGCAAAACGGCGCGAGTGATAAACTGCGCAAAACAGGGCGATGCGCCAAAAGGCGCGAGTGTTAAACTGCCCAAAAGAGTGCGATGCGCAAAACGGCAGGAGTGATAAACTGCGCAAAACAGTCCGATGCGCAAAACAGCGCGAGTGATAAACTGCGCAAAACAGTGCGATGCGATAAACTGCGCGAGTGTTAAACTGCGCAAAACGATGCGAGTGATAAACTGCGCAAAACAGTGCGATGCGCCAAAAAGGCGCGAGTGTTAAACTGCGCAAAACAGTGCGATGCGCGAAACGGCGCGAGTGATAAACTGCGCAAAACAGTGCGATGCGCAAAACCGCGCGAGTGTTAAACTGCGCAAAACGGTGCGATGCGCAAAACGGCGCGGGTGATAAACTGCGCAAAACTGTGCGATGCCCAAAACGGCGCGCGTGATAAACTGCGCAAAACTATGCGATGCGTAAACGGCGCAAGTGTTAAACTGCGCAAAACGGTGCGATGCGCAAAACGGCACGAGGGATAAACTACGTAAAACTGTGCGATGCGCCAAAGCGTGCGAGTGATAATCTGCCGAAAACAGTGCGATGCGCCAAACGGCGCGAGTGATAAACTGCGCTAAACAGTGCGATGCGGAAAACGGCGCGAGTGATAAGCTGCGCAAAACAGTGCGATGCGCAAAACGGTGCCAGTGATAAACTCCGAAAACCGATGCGCAAAGGCGCGCGAGTGATGATCTGTCGAAAACAGTGCGTTGCGCAAAACGGCGCGAGTGATAAACTGTCGAAAATCGTGCGATGCACAAAACGACGCGAGTGATAAACCGCGCAAAACAGTGCGATGCGCAAAACCGCGCGGGTGATAAACTGCGCAAAACAGTGCGATGTGCAAAACTGCGCGAGTGATAAACTGCGCAAAACAGTGCGATGCGCAAAACAGCGCGAGTGATAAACTGCGCAAAACAGTGCGATGCGCCAAAAGGGACGAGTGTTAAACTGTGCAAAAAGTGCGATGCGCAAAACGGCGCGAGTGATAAACTGCGCAAAACAGGGCGATGCGTCAAAAGGCGCGAGTGTTATACTGCCCAAAAGAGTGCGATGCGCAAAACGGCAGGAGTGATAAACTGCGCAAAACAGTGCGATGCGCAAAACAGCGCGAGTGATAAACTGCGCAAAATAGTGCGATGCGATAAACTGCGCGAGTGTTAAACTGCGCAAAACGGTGCGAGTGATAAACTGTGCAAAACAGTGCGATGCGCCAAAAAGGCGCGAGTGTTAAACTGCGCAAAACAGTGCGATGCGCGAAACGGCGCGAGTGATAAACTGCGCAAAATAGTGCGATGCGCAAAACCACGCGAGTGTTAAACTGCGCAAAACGGTGCGATGTGCAAAACGGCGCGGGTGATAAACTGTGCAAAACCGTGCGATGTGCAAAACGGCGCGCGTGATAAACTGCGCAAAACTGTGCGATGCATAAAACGGCGCAAGTGTTAAACTGCGCAAAACGGTGCGATGCGCAAAACGGCGCGAGTGATAAACTGCATAAAACTGTGTGATGCGCCAAAGCGTGCGAGTGATAATCTGCCGAAAACAGTGCGATGCGCAAAACGGCGCGAGTGATAAACTGCGCTAAACAGTGCGATGCAAAAAACGACGCGAGTGATAAACTGCGCAAAACAGTGCGATGCGCAAAACGGCGCGAGTGATAAACTGCGCTAAATAGTGCGATGCGGAAAACGACGCGAGTGATAAACTGCGTAAAACAGTGCGATGCGCAAAACGGCGCGAGTGATAAGCTGCGCAAAACGGTGCGATGCGCAAAACGGTGCCAGTGATAAACTCCGCAAAACCGATGCGCAAAAGCGCGCGAGTGATAATCTGTCGAAAACAGTGCGTTGCGCAAAACGGCGCGAGTGATAAACTGTCGAAAATCGTGCGATGCACAAAACAGCGCGAGTGATAAACCGCGCAAAACAGTGCGATGCGCAAAACCGCGCGGGTGATAAACTGCGCAAAAACAGTGCGATGTGCAAAACTGCGCGGGTGATAAACTGCGCAAAACAGTGCGATGGGCAAAACTGCGCGTGTGATAAACTGCGCAAAACAGTGCGATGCGCAAAACAGCGCGAGTGATAAACTGCGCAAAACAGTGCGATGCGCCAAAAGGGGCGAGTGTTAAACTGTGCAAAAAGTGCGATGCGCAAAACGGCACGAGTGATAAACTGCGCAAAATGGTGCGATGCGCCAAACGGCGCGAGTGATAAACTGCGCAAAACAGTGCGATGCGCCCAAAAGCACGAGTGTTAAACCGCAGAAAACAGTGCGATGCGCAAAATGGCGCGAGTGATAAACTGCGCAAAACAGTGCGATGCGCAAAACCGCGCGACTGTTAAACTGCGCAAAACGGGGCGATGCGCAAAACGGCGTGGGTGATAAACTGTGCAAAACCGTGCGATGCGCAAAACGGCGCGCGTGATAAACTGCGCAAAACTGTGCGATGCGTAAAACGGCGCAAGTGATAAACTGTGCAAAACAGTGCGATGCGCAAAACAGCGCGAGTGATAAACTGCGCAAAACAGGGCGATGCGCCAAAAGGCGCGAGTGTTATACTGCCCAAAAGAGTGCGATGCGCAAAACGGCAGGAGTGATAAACTGCGCAAAACAGTGCGATGCGCAAAACAGCGCGAGTGATAAACTGCGCAAAACAGTGCGATGCGCAAAACAGCGCGAGTGATAAACTGCGCAAAACAGTGCGATGCGATAAACTGCGCGAGTGTTAAACTGCGCAAAACGGTGCGAGTGATAAACTGTGCAAAACATTGCGATGCGCCAAAAAGGCGCGAGTGTTAAACTGCGCAAAACAATGCGATGCGCGAAACGGCGCGAGTGATAAACTGCGCAAAACAGTGCGATGCGCAAAACCACGCGAGTGTTCAACTGCGCAAAACGGTGCGATGCGCAAAACGGCGCGGGTGATAAACTGCGCAAAACCGTGCGATGCGCAAAACGGCGCGCGTGATAAACTGCGCAAAACTGTGCGATGCGTAAAACGGCGCAAGTGTTAAACTGCGCAAAACGGTGCGATGCGCAAAACGGCGCGAGTGATAAACTGCGTAAAACTGTGTGATGCGCCAAAGCGTGCGAGTGATAATCTGCCAAAAACAGTGCGATGCGCAAAACGGCGCGAGTGATAAACTGCGCTAAACAGTGCGATGCGGAAAACGACGCGAGTGATAAACTACGCAAAACAGTGCGATGCGCAAAACGGCGCGAGTGATAAGCTGCGCAAAACGGTGCGATGCGCAAAACGGTGCCAGTGATAAACTCCGCAAAACCGATGCGCAAAAGCGCGCGAGTGATAATCTGTCGAAAACAGTGCGTTGCGTAAAACGGCGCGAGTGATAAACTGTCGAAAACCGTGCGATGCACAAAACAGCGCGAGTGATAAACCGCGCAAAACAGTGCGATGCGCAAAACCACGCGGGTGATAAACTGCGCGAAACAGTGCGATGTGCAAAACTGCGCGAGTGATAAACTGCGCAAAACAGTGCGATGCGCAAAACAGCGCGAGTGAGAAACTGCGCAAAACAGTGCGATGCGCCAAAAGGCACGAGTGTTAAACTGTGCAAAAAGTGCGATGCGCAAAACGGCGCGAGTGATAAACTGCGCAAAATGGTGCGCTGCGCAAAACGGCGCGAGTGATAAACTTCGCAAAATAGTGCGATGCGCCCAAAAGCGCGAGTGTTAAACCGCAGAAAACAGTGCGATGCGCAAAAGGGCGCGAGTGATAAACTGCGCAAAACAGTGCGATGCGCAAAACCGCGCAAGTGTTAAACTGCGCAAAACGGTGCGATGCGCAAAACGGCGCGGGTGATAAACTGCGCAAAACCGTGCGATGCGCAAAACGGCGCGCGTGATAAACTGCGCAAAACTGTGCGATGCGTAAAACGGCGCAAGTGATAAACTGTGCAAAACAGTGCGATGCGCAAAACGGCGCGAGTGATAAACTGCGCAAAACAGGGCGATGCGCCAAAAAGCGCGAGTGTTAAACTGCCCAAAAGAGTGCGATGCGCAAAACGGCAGGAGTAATAAACTGCGCAAAACAGTGCGATGCGATAAACTGCGCGAGTGTTAAACTACGCAAAACGATGCGAGTGAAAAACTGCGCAAAACAGTGCGATGCGCCAAAAAGGCGCGAGTGTTAAACTGCGCAAAACAGTGCGATGTGCGAAACGGCGCGAGTGATAAACTGCGCAAAACAGTGCGATGCGCAAAACCGCGCGAGTGCTAAACTGCGCAAAACGGTGCGATGCGCAAAAACGGCGCGGGTGATAAACTGCGCAAAACCGTGCGATGCGCAAAACGGCGCCCGTGATAAACTGCGCTAAAGTATGCGATGCGTAAAACGGCGCAAGTGTTAAACTGCGCAAAACGGTGCGATGCGCAAAACGGCGCGACGGATAAACTGCGTAAAACTGTGCGATGCGCCAAAGCGTGCGAGTGGTAATCGGCCGAAAACAGTGCGATGCGCAAAATGGCGCTAGTGATAAACTGCGCTAAACAGTGCGATGCGGAAAACGGGCGAGTGATAAGCTGCGCAAAACGGTGCGATGCGCAAAACTGCGCGACTGATAAACTGCGGAAAACAGTGCGATGCGTAAAACAGCGCGAGTGATAAACTGCGCAAAACAGTGCGATGCGCCAAAAGGCGCGAGTGTTAAACTATGCACAAAGTGCGATGCGCAGAACGGCGCGAGTGATAAACTGCGCAAAACAGTGCGATGCGCCCAAAAGCGCGAGTGTTAAACCGCAGAAAACAGTGCGATGCGCAAAATGGCGCGAGTGATAAACTGCGCAAAACAGTGCGATGCGCAAAACCGCGCGAGTGTTAAACTGCGCAAAACGGTGCGATGCGCAAAACGGCGGGGGTGATAAACTGCGCAAAACCGTGCGATGCGCAAAATGGCGCGCGTGATAAACTGCGCAAAACTGTGCGATGCGTAAAACGGCGCAAGTGATAAACTGTGCAAAAAAGTGCGATGCGCAAAACGGCGCGAGTGATAAACTACGCAAAACAGGGCGATGCGCCCAAAAGCGCGAGTGTTAAACCGCAGAAAACAGTGCGATGCGCAAAATGGCGCGAGTGATAAACTGCGCAAAACAGTGCGATGCGCAAAACGGCGGGGGTGATAAACTGCGCAAAATCGTGCGATGCGCAAAACGGCGCGCGTGATAAACTGCGCAAAACTGTGCGATGCGTAAAACGGCGCAAGTGATAAACTGTGCAAAACAGTGCGATGCGCAAAACGGCGCGAGTGATAAACTACGCAAAACAGGGTGATGCGCCCAAAATCGCGAGTGTTAAACCGCAGAAAACAGTGCGATGCGCAAAACGGCGCGAGTGATAAACTACGCAAAACAGGGCGATGCGCCAAAAGGCGCGAGTGTTAAACTGCCCAAAAGAGTGCGATGCGCAAAACGGCAGGAGTGATAAACTGCGCAAAACAATGCGATGCGCAAAACAGCGCGAGTGATAAACTGCGCAAAACAGTGCGATGCGATAAACTGCGCGAGTGTTAAACTGCGCAAAACAATGCGAGTGATAAACTGCGCAAAACAGTGCGATGCGTCAAAAAGGCGCGAGTGTTAAACTGCGCAAAACAGTGCGATGCGCGAAACGGCGCGAGTGATAAACTGCGCAAAACAGTGCGATGCGCCAAAACCGCGCGAGTGTTAAACTGCGCAAAACGGTACGATGCGCAAAACGGCGCGGGTGATAAACTGCGCAAAACCGTGCGATGCACAAAATGGCGCGCGTGATAAACTGCGCAAAACTATGCGATGCGTAAAACGGTGGAAGTGTTAAACTGCGCAAAACGGTGCGATGCGCAAAACGGTGCGAGGGATAAACTGCGTAAAACTGTGCGATGCGCCAAAGCGTGCGAGTGATAATCTGCCGAAAACAGTGCGATGCGCAAAACGGCGCGAGTGATAAACTGCGCTAAACAGTGCGATGCGGAAAACGGCCCGAGTGATAAGCTGCGCAAAACAGTGCGATGCACAAAACGGTGCCAGTGATAAACTCCGAAAACCGATGCGCAAAAGCGCGCTAGTGATGATCTGTCGAAAACAGTGCGTTGCGCAAAACGGCGCGAGTGATAAACTGTCGAAAATCGTGCGATGCACAAAACAGCGCGAGTGATAAACCGCGCAAAACAGTGCGATGCGCAAAACCGCGCGGGTGATAAACTGCGCAAAACAGTCCGATGTGCAAAACTGCGCGAGTGATAAACTGCGCAAAACAGTGCGATGCGCAAAACAGCGCGAGTGATAAACTGTGCAAAACAGTGCGATGCGCCAAAAGGGGCCAGTGTTAAACTGTGCAAAAAGTGCGATGCGCAAAACGGCGCGAGTGATAAACTGCGCAAAATGGTGCGATGCGCCAAACGGCGCGGGTGATAAACTGCGCAAAACAGTGCGATGCGCCCAAAAGCGCGAGTGTTAAACCGCAGAAAACAGTGCGATGCGCAAAATGGCACGAGTGATAAACTGCGCAAAATAGTGCGATGCGCAAAACCGCGCGACTGTTAAACTGCGCAAAACGGTGCGATGCGCAAAATGGCGTGGGTGATAAACTGCGCAAAACCGTGCGATGCGCAAAACGGCGCGCGTGATAAACTGCGCAAAACTGTGCGATGCGTAAAACGGCGCAAGTGATAAACTGTGCAAAACAGTGCGATGCACAAAACAGCGCGAGTGATAAACTGCGCAAAACAGGGCGATGCGCCAAAAGGCGCGAGTGTTATACTGCCCAAAAGAGTGCGATGTGCAAAACGGCAGGAGTGATAAACTGCGCAAAACAGTGCGATGCGCAAAATAGCGCGAGTGATAAACTGCGCAAAACAGTGCGATGCGATAAACTGCGCGAGTGTTAAACTGCGCAAAACGGTGCGAGTGATAAACTGTGCAACACAGTGCGATGCGCCTAAAAGGCGCGAGTGTTAAACTGCGCAAAAGAGTGCGATGCGCGAAACGGCGCGAGCGATAAACTGCGCAAAACAGTGCGATGCGCGAAACGGCGCGAGTGATAAACTGCGCAAAACAGTGCGATGCGCAAAACCACGCGAGTGTTAAACTGCGCAAAACGGTGCAATGCGCAAAACGACGCGGGTGATAAACTGCGCAAAACCGTGCGATGCGCAAAACGGCGCGCGTGATAAACTGCGCAAAACTGTGCGATGCGTAAAACGGCACAAGTGTTAAACTGCGCAAAACGGTGCGATGCGCAAAACGGCGCGAGTGATAAACTGCGTAAAACTGTGTGATGCGCCAAAGCGTGCGACTGATAATCTGCCGAAAACAGTGCGATGCGCAAAACGGCGCGAGTGATAAACTGTGCTAAACAGTGCGATGCGAAAAACGACGCGAGTGATAAACTGCGCAAAACAGTGCGATGCGCAAAACGGCGCGAGTGATAAGCTGCGCAAAACGGTGCGATGCGCAAAACGGTGCCAGTGATAAACTCTGCAAAACCGATGCGCAAAAGCGCGCGAGTGATAATCTGTCGAAAACAGTGCGTTGCGCAAAACGGCGCGAGTGATAAACTGTCGAAAACCGTGCGATGCACAAAACAGCGCGAGTGATAAACCGCGCAAAACAGTGCGATGTGCAAAACCACGCGGGTGATAAACTGCGCGAAACAGTGCGATGTGCAAAACTGCGCGAGTGATAAACTGCGTAAAACAGTGCGATGCGCAAAACTGCGCGAGTGATAAACTGCGCAAAACAGTGCGATGCGCAAAACAGCGCGAGTGATAAACTGCGCAAAACAGTGCGATGCGCCAAAAGCCGCGAGTGTTAAACTGTGCAAAAAGTGCAATGCGCAAAACGGCGCGAGTGATAAACTGCGCAAAATGGTGCGATGCGCAAAACGGCGCGAGTGATAAACTGCGCAAAATAGTGCGATGCGCCCAAAAGCGCGAGTGTTAAACCGTAGAAAACAGTGCGATGCGCAAAAGGGCGCGAGTGATAAAATGCGCAAAACAGTGCGATGCGCAAAACCGCGCAAGTGTTAAACTGCGCAAAACGGTGCGATGCGCAAAACGGCGCGGGTGATAAACTGCGCAAAACCGTGCGATGCGCAAAACGGCGCGCGTGATAAACTGCGCAAAACTGTGCGATGCGCAAAACAGCGCGAGTGATAAACTGCGCAAAACAGGGCGATGCGCCAAAAGGTGCGAGTGTTATACTGCCCAAAAGAGTGCGATGCGCAAAACGGCAGGAGTGATAAATGGCGCAAAACAGTGCGATGCGCAAAACAGCGCGAGTGATAAACTGCGCAAAACAGTGCGATGCGATAAACTGCGCGAGTGTTAAACTGCGCAAAACGGTGCGAGTGATAAACTGTGCAAAACAGTGCGATGCGCCAAAAAGGCGCGAGTGTTAAACTGCGCAAAACAGTGCGATGCGCGAAACGGCGCGAGTGATAAACTGCGCAAAATAGTGCGATGCGCAAAACCACGCGAGTGTTAAACTGTGCTAAACAGTGCGATGCGGAAAACGACGCGAGTGATAAACTGCGCAAAACAGTGCGATGCGCAAAACGGCGCGAGTGATAAGCTGCGCAAAACGGTGCGATGCGCAAAATGGTGCCAGTGATAAACTCCGCAAAACCGATGCACAAAAGCGCACGAGTGATAATCTGTCGAAAATAGTGCGTTGCGCAAAACGGCGCGAGTGATAAACTGTCGAAAACCGTGCGATGCCCAAAACAGCGCGAGTGATAAACCGCGCAAAACAGTGCGATGCGCAAAACCACGCGGGTGATAAACTGCGCAAAACAGTGCGATGCGCAAAGCAGCGCGAGTGATAAACTGCGCAAAACAGTGCGATGCGCAAACAAGCGCGAGTGATAAACTGCGCAAAACAGTGCGATGCGCCAAAAGGCGCGAGTGATAAACTGCGCAAAACAGTGCGATGCGCCAAAAGGGGCGAGTGTTAAACTGTGCAAAAAGTGCGATGCGCAAAACGCCGCGAGTGATAAACTGCGCAAAACAGTGCGATGCGCCCAAAAGCGCGAGTGTTAAACCGCAGAAAACAGTGCGATGCGCAAAATGGCGTGAGTGATAAACTGCGCAAAACAGTGCGATGCGCAAAACCGCGCGACTGTTAAACTGCGCAAAACGGTGCGATGCGCAAAACGGCGTGGGTGATAAACTGCGCAAAACCGTGCGATGCGCAAAACGGCGCGCGTGATAAACTGCGCAAAACTGTGCGATGCGTAAAACGACGCAAGTGATAAACTGTGCAAAACAGTGCGATGCGCAAAACAGCGCGAGTGATAAACTGCGCAAAACAGGGCGATGCGCCAAAAGGCGCGAGTGTTATACTGCGCAAAAGTGTGCGATGCGCAAAACGGCAGGAGTGATAAACTGCGGAAAACAGTGCGATGCGATAAACTGCGCGAGTGTTAAACTGTGCAAAACGGTGCGAGTGATAAACTGTGCAAAATAGTGCGATGCGCCAAAAAGGCGAGAGTGTTAAACTGCGCAAAACAGTGCGATGCGCGAAACGGCGCGAGTGATAAACTGCGCAAAACAGTGCGATGCGCTAAGCCGCGCGAGTGTTAAACTGCGCAAAACGGTGCGATGCGCAAAACGGCGCGGGTGATAAACTGCGCAAAACCGTGCGATGCGCAAAACGGCGCGCGTGATAAACTGCGCAAAACTGTGCGATGCGTAAAACGGCGCAAGTGTTAAACTGCGCAAAACGGTGCGATGCGCAAAACGGCGCGAGTGATAAACTGCGTAAAACTGTGCGATGCGCCAAAGCGTGCGAGTGATAATCTGCCGAAAACAGTGCGATGCGCAAAACGGCGCGAGTGATAAACTGCGCTAAACAGTGCGATGCGGAAAACGACGCGAGTGATAAACTGCGCAAAACAGTGCGATGCGCAAAACGGCGCGAGTGATAAGCTGCGCAAAACGGTGCCAGTGATAAACTCCGCAAAACCGATGCGCAAAAGCGCGCGAGTGATAATCTGTCGAAAACAGTGCGTTGCGCAAAACGGCGCGAGTGATAAACTGTCGAAAACCGTACGATGCACAAAACAGCGCGAGTGATAAACCGCGCAAAACAGTGCGATGCGCAAAACCACGCGGGTGATAAACTGCGCGAAACAGTGCGATGGGCAAAACTGCGCGAGTGATAAACTGCGCAAAACAGTGCGATGCGCAAAACTACGCGAGTGATAAACTGCGCAAAACAGTGCGATGCGCAAAATAGCGCGAGTGATAAACTGCGCAAAACAGTGCGATGCGCCAAAAGGCGTGAGTGTTAAACTGTGCAAAAAGTGCGATGCGCAAAACGGCGCGAGTGATAAACTGCGCAAAATGGTGGGATGCGCAAAACGGCGCGAGTGATAAACTGCGCAAAATAGTGCGATGCGCCCAAAAGCGCGAGTGTTAAACCGCAGAAAACAGTGCGATGCGCAAAAGGGCGCGAGTGATAAACTGCGCAAAACAGTGCGATGCGCAAAACTGCGCAAGTGTTAAACTGCGCAAAATGGTGCGATGCGCAAAACGGCGCGGGTGATAAACTGCGCAAAACCGTGCGATGCGCAAAACGGCGCGCGTGATAAACTGCGGAAAACTGTGCGATGCGTAAAACGGCGCAAGTGATAAACTGTGCAAAACAGTGCGATGCGCAAAACGGCGCGAGTGATAAACTGTGCAAAATGGTGCGATGCGCAAAACGGTGCGAGTGATAAACTGTCGAAAATCGTGCGATGCACAAAACAGCGCGAGTGATAAACCGCGCAAAACAGTGCGATGCGCAAAACCGCGCGGGTGATAAACTGCGCAAAACAGTGCGATGTGCAAAACTGCGCGAGTGATAAACTGCGCAAAACAGTGCGATGCGCAAAACAGCGCGAGTGATAAACTGCATAAAACTGTGCGATGCGCCAAAGCGTGCGAGTGATAATCTGCCGAAAACAGTGCGATGCGCAAAACGGCGCGAGTGATAAACTGCGCTAAACAGTGCGATGCGAAAAACGACGCGAGTGATAAACTGCGCAAAACAGTGCGATGCGCAAAACGGCGCGAGTGATAAGCTGCGGAAAACGGTGCCAGTGATAAACTCCGCAAAACCGATGCGCAAAAGCGCGCGAGTGATAATCTGTCGAAAACAGTGCGTTGCGCAAAACGGCGCGAGTGATAAACTGTCGAAAACCGTGCGATGCACAAAACAGCGCGAGTGATAAACCGCGCAAAACAGTGCGATGCGCAAAACCACGCGGGTGATAAACTGCGCGAAACAGTGCGATGGGCAAAACTGCGCGAGTGATAAACTGCGCAAAACAGTGCGATGCGCAAAACTGCGCGAGTGATAAACTGCGCAAAACAGTGCGATGCGCAAAACAGCGCGAGTGATAAACTGCGCAAAACAGTGCGATGCGCCAAAAGGCGTGAGTGTTAAACTGTGCAAAAAGTGCGATGCGCAAAACGGCGCGAGTGATAAACTGCGGAAAACTGTGCGATGCGCAAAACGGCGCGAGTGATAAACTGCGCAAAACGGCGCGAGTGTTAAACCGCAGAAAACAGTGCGATGCGCAAAAGGGCGCGAGTGATAAACTGCGCAAAACAGTGCGATGCGCAAAACTGCGCAAGTGTTAAACTGCGCAAAACGGTGCGATGCGCAAAACGGCGCGGGTGATAAACTGCGCAAAACCGTGCGATGCGCAAAACGGCGCGCGTGATAAACTGCGGAAAACTGTGCGATGCGTAAAACGGCGCAAGTGATAAACTGTGCAAAACAGTGCGATGCGCAAAACGGCGCGAGTGATAAACTGCGCAAAATGGTGCGATGCGCAAAACGGCGCGAGTGATAAACTGTCGAAAATCGTGCGATGCACAAAACAGCGCGAGTGATAAACCGCGCAAAACAGTGCGATGCGCAAAACCGCGCGGGTGATAAACTGCGCAAAACAGTGCGATGTGCAAAACTGCGCGAGTGATAAACTGCGCAAAACAGTGCGATGCGCAAAACTGCGCGAGTGATAAACTGCGCAAAACAGTGCGATGCGATAAACTGCGCGAGTGTTAAACTGCACAAAACAGCGCAACTGATAAACTGCGCAAAACAGTGCGATGCGCCAAAAGGCACGAGTGTTAAACTGCGCAAAACAGTGCGATGCGCCAAAAGGCACGAGTGTTAAACTGCGCAAAACAGTGCGATGCGCAAAACGGCGCGAGTGATAAACTGCGCAAAACAGTGCGATGCGTAAAACCGCGCGACTGTTAAACTGCGCAAAACGGTGCTGGTGATAAACTGCGCAAAACCGTGTGATGCGCAAAACGGCGCGCGTGACAAACTGCGCAAAACAGTGCGATGCGTAAAACGGCGCAAGTGTTAAATTGCGCAAAACGGTGCGATGCACAAAACGACGCGAGTGATAAACTGCGCAAAACAGTGCGATCCGCCAAAGCGTGCGAGTGTTAATCTACCGAAAATAGTGCGATGCGCAAAACGGCGCGAGTGATAAACTGCGCTAAACAGTGCAATGCAGAAAACGACGCGAGTGATAAACTGCGCAAGACAGTGCGATGCCCAAAAACGGCGCGAGTGATAAGCTGCGCAAAACGGTGCGATGCGCAAAACGGCGCGAGTGATAAACTGCGCAAAACGGTGCGAGGCGCAAAACGACACCAGTGATAAACTCCGCAAAACCGATGCGCAAAAGCGCGCAGTGATAATCTGTCGAAAACAGTGCGTTGCGCAAAACGGCGCGGGTGATAAACTGTCGAAAACCATGCGATGCACAAAACAGCGCCAGTGATAAACCGCGCAAAACAGTGTGATGCGCAAAACCGCGCGGGTGATAAACTGCGCAAAACAGTGCGATGTGCAAAACTGCGCGAGTGATAAACTGCGCAAAACAGTGCGATGCGCCAAAAGGCACGAGCGTTAAACTGCGCAAAACAGTGCGATGCGCAAAACGGCGCGGGTGATAAACTGCGCAAAACCGCGCGACTGTTAAACTGCGCAAAACGGTGCGATGCGCAAAACGGTGCTGGTGATAAACTGCGCAAAACCGTGCGATGCGCAAAATGGCGCGCGTGATAAACTGCGTAAAATAGTGCGATGCGTAAAACGGCGCAAGTGTTAAATTGCGCAAAACGGTGCGATGCGCAAAACGACGCGAGTGATAAACTGCGCAAAACACTGCGATGCGCCAAAGCGTGCGAGTGATAATCTACCGAAAACAGTGCGATGCGCAAAACGGCGCGAGTGATAAACTGCGCTAAACAGTGCGACGCAGAAAACGACGCGAGTGATAAACTGCGCAAAACCGTGCGAGGCGCAAAACGGCACCAGTGATAAACTCCGCAAAACCGATGCGCAAAAGCGCGCAGTGATAATCTGTCGAAAACAGTGCGTTGCGCAAAATGGCGCGGGTGATAAACTGTCGAAAACCGTGCGATGCACAAAACAACGCCAGTGATAAACCGCGCAAAACAGTGCGATGCGCAAAACCGCGCGGGTGATAAACTGCGCAAAACAGTGCGATGCGCAAAACAGCGCGCGTGATAAACTGCGCAAAACAGTGCGATGCGCAAAACAGCGCGAGTGATAAACTGCGCAAAACAGTGCGATGCGTCAAAAGGCGCGAGCGTTAAACTGTGCAAAAAGTGCGATGCGCAAAACGGCGCGAGTGATAAACTGCGCAAAATGGTGCGATGCGCAAAACGGCGCGAGTGATAAACTGCGCAAAACAGTGCGATGCGCCAAAAAGCGCGAGTATTAAATCACAGAAAACAGTGCGATGCGCAAAATGGCGCGAGGGATAAACTGCGCAAAACAGTGCGATGCGCAAAACTGCGCGAGTGTTAAACTGCGCAAAACGGTGCGATGCGCAAAACGGCGCGGGTGATAAACTGCGCAAAACCGTGCGATGCGCAAAACGGCGCGCGTGATAAATTGTGCAAAACTGTGCGATGCGTAAAACGGCGCAAGTGATAAACTGGGCAAAACAGTGGGATGCGCAAAACGGCGCGAGTGATAAACTGCGCAAAACAGTGCGATGCGCCCAAATGCGAGAGTGTTAAACTGCCCAAAAGAGTGCGATGCGCAAAACGGCAGGAGTGATAAACTGCGCAAAACAGTGCTTTGCGCAAAATAGCGCGAGTGATAAACTGCGCAAAACACTGCGATGCGATAAACTGCGCGAGTGCTAAATTTCGCAAAATGGTGCGATACGCAAAACGGCGCGAGTGATAAGCTGCGCAAAACGGTGCGTTGCGCAAAACGGTGCCAGTGATAAACTCCGCAAAACCGATACGCAAAAGCGCGCGAGTGATAATCTGTCGAAAACAGTGCGTTGCGCAAAACGGCGCGAGTGATAAACTGTCGAAAACCGTGCGATGCACAAAACAGCGCGAGTGATAAAACGCGCAAAATAGTGCGATGCGCAAAACAGCGCTGGTGATAAACTGCGCAAAACAGTACGATGTGCAAAACTGCGCGAGTGATAAACTGCGCAAAACAGTGCGATGCGCAAAACAGCGCGAGTGATAAACTGCGCAAAACAGTGCGATGCGCAAAACAGCGTGAGTGATAAACTGCGCAAAACAGTGCGATGCGCCAAAAGGCGCGAGTGTTAAACTGTGCAAAAAGTGCGATGCACAAAACGGCGCGAGTGATAAACTGCGCAAAATGGTGCGATGCGCAAAACGGCGCGAGTGATAAACTGCGCAAAACAGTGTGATGCGCCCAAAAGCGCGAGTGTTAAACCGCAGAAAACAGTGCGATGCGCAAAATGGCACGAGTGATAAACTGCGCAAAACAGCGCGATGCGCAAAACCGCGCGAGTGTTAAACTGCGCAAAACGGTGCGATGCGCAAAACGGCGGGGGTGATAAACTGCGCAAAACCGTACGATGCGCAAAACGGCGCGCGTGATAAACTGCGCAAAACTGTGCGATGCGTAAAACGGCGCAAGTGATAAACTGTGCAAAACAGTGCGATGCGCAAAACAGCGCGAGGGATAAACTGCGCAAAACAGGGCGATGCGCCAAAAGGCGCGAGTGTTAAACTGCCCAAAAGAGTGCGATGCGCAAAACGGCAGGAGTGATAAACTGCGCAAAACAGTGCGATGCGCAAAACAGCGCGAGTGATAAACTGCGCAAAACAGTGCGATGCGATAAACTGCGCGAGTGTTAAACTGCGCAAAACGATGCGAGTGATAAACTGCGCAAAACAGTGCGATGCGCCAAAAAGGCGCGAGTGTTAAACTGCGCAAAATAGTGCGATGCGCGAAACGGCGCGAGTGATAAACTGCACAAAACAGTGCAATGCGCAAAACCGCGCGAGTGTTAAACTGCGCAAAACGGTGCGATGCGCAAAACGGCGCGAGGGATAAACTGCGTAAAACTGTGCGATGCGCCAAAGCATGCGAGTGATAATCTGCCGAAAATAGTGCGATGCGCAAAACGGCGCGAGTGGTAAACTGCGCTAAATAGTGCGATGCGGAAAACAGCGCGAGTGATGAGCTGCGCAATACGGTGCCAGTGATAAACTCCGAAAACCGATGCGCAAAAGCGCGCGAGTGATAATCTGTCGAAAACAGTGCGTTGCGCAAAACGGCGCGAGTGATAAACTGTCGAAAATCGTGCGATGCACAAAACAGCGCGAGTGATAAACCGCGCAAAACAGTGCGATGCGCAAAACCGCGCGGGTGATAAACTGCGCAAAACATTGCGATGGGCAAAACTGCGCGAGTGATAAACTGCGCAAAACAGTGCGATGCGCAAAACAGCGCGAGTGATAAACTGCGCAAAACAGTGCGATGCGCCAAAAGGGGCGAGTGTTAAACTGTGCAAAAAGTGCGATGCGCAAAACAGCGCGAGTGATAAACCGCGCAAAACAGTGCGATGCGCAAAATGGCGCGAGTGTTAAACTGCGCAAAACAGTGAGAGGCGCAAAACCGCGCGACTGTTAAACTGCGCAAAACGGTGCGATGCGCAAAACGGCGTGGGTGATAAACTGCGCAAAACCGTGCGATGCGTAAAATGGCGCGCGTGATAAACTACGCAAAACTGTGCGATGCGTAAAACGGCGCAAGTGATAAACTGTGCAAAACAGTGCGATGCGCAAAACAGCGCGAGTGATAAACTGCGCAAAACAGGGCGATGCGCCAAAAGTCGCGAGTATTATACTGCCCAAAAGAGTGCGATGCGCAAAACGGCAGGAGTGATAAACTGCGCAAAACAGTGCGATGCGCAAAACAGCGCGAGTGATAAACTGCGTAAAACAGTGCGATGCGATAAACTGCGCGAGTGTTAAACTGCGCAAAACGGTGCGAGTGATAAACTGTGCAAAACAGTGCGATGCGCCAAAAAGGCGCGAGTGTTAAACTGCGCAAAACAGTACGATGCGCGAAACGGCGCGAGTGATAAACTGCGCAAAACAGTGCGATGCGCAAAACCACGCGAGTGTTAAACTGCGTAAAACGGTGCGATGCGCAAAACGGCGCGGGTTATAAACTGTGCAAAATCGTGCGATGCGCAAAACGGCGCGCGTGATAAACTGCGCAAAACTGTGCGATGCGTAAAACTGCGCGAGTGATAAACTGCGCAAAACAGTGCGATGCGCAAAACTGCGCGAGTCATAAACTGCGCAAAACAGTGCGATGCGCAAAACAGCCCGAGTGATAAACTGCGCAAAACAGTGCGATGCGCCAAAAGGCGCGAGTGTTAAACTGCGTAAAACGGTGCGATGCACAAAACGGCGCGAGTGATAAACTGCGTAAAACTGTGTGATGCGCCAAAGCGTGCGAGTGATAATCTGCCGAAAACAGTGCGATGCGCAAAACGGCGCGAGTGATAAACTGCGCTAAACAGTGCGATGCGGAAAACGACGCGAGTGATAAACTGCGCAAAACAGTGCGATGCGCAAAACGGCGTGAGTGATAAGCTGCGCAAAACGGTGCGATGCGCAAAACGGTGCCAGTGATAAACTCCCCAAAACCGATGCGCAAAAGCGCGCGAGTGATAATCTGTCGAAAACAGCGCGTTGCGCAAAACGGCGCGAGTGATAAACTGTCGAAAACCGTGCGATGCACAAAACAGCGCGAGTGATAAACCGCGCAAAACAGTGCGATGCGCAAAACCACGCGGGTGATAAACTGCGCGAAACAGTGCGATGCGCAAAACTGCGCGAGTGATAAACTGCGCAAAACAGTGCGATGCGCAAAACTGCGCGAGTGATAAACTGCGCAAAACAGTGCGATGCGCAAAACAGCACGAGTGATAAACTGCGCAAAACAGTGCGATGCGCCAAAAGGCGCGAGTGTTAAACTGTGCAAAAAGTGCGATGCGCAAAACGGCGCGAGTGATAAACTGCGTAAAATGGTGCGATGCGCAAAACGGCGCGAGTGATAAATTGCGCAAAATAGTGCGATGCGCCCAAAAGCGCGAGTGTGAAACCGCAGAAAACAGTGCGATGCGCAAAAGGGCGCGAGTGATAAACTGTGCAAAACAGTGCGATGTGCAAAACCGCGCAAGTGTTAAACTGCGCAAAACGGTGCGATGCGCAAAACGGCGGGGGTGATAAACTGCGCAAAACCGTGCGATGCGCAAAACGGCGCGCGTGATAAACTGCGTAAAACTGTGCGATGCGTAAAACGGCGCAAGTGATAAACTGTGCAAAACAGTGCGATGCGCAAAACGGCGCGAGTGATAAACTGCGCAAAACAGGGCGATGCGCCAAAAGGCGCGAGTGTTAAACTGCCCAAAAGAGTGCGATGCGCAAAACGGCAGGAGTGATAAACTGCGCAAAACAGTGCGATGCGCAAAACAGCGCGAGTGATAAACTGCGCAAAACAGTGCGATGCGATAAACTACGCAAAACGATGCGAGTGATAAACTGCGCAAAACAGTGCGATGCGCCAAAAAGGCGCGAGTGTTAAACTGCGCAAAACAGTGCGATGCGCCAAAAAGGCGCGAGTGTTAAACTGCGCAAAACAGTGCGATGCGCGAAACGGCGCGAGTGATAAACTTCGCAAAACAGTGCGATGCGCAAAACCGCGCGAGCGTTAAACTGCGCAAAACGGTGCGATGCGCAAAACGGCGTGTGGGATAAATTGCGTAAAACTGTGCGATGCGCCAAAGCGTGCGAGTGATAATCTGTCGAAAACAGTGCGATGCGCAAAACGGCGCGAGTGATAAACTGCGCTAAACAGTGCGATGCGGAAAACGGTGCGAGTGATAAGCTGCGCAAAACAGTGCGATGCGCAAAACGGTGCCAGTGATAAACTCCGAAAACCGATGCGCAAAAGCGCGCGAGTGATAATCTGTCGAAAACAGTGCGTTGCGCAAAACGGCGCGAGTGATAAACTGTCGAAAATCGTGCGATGCACAAAACAGCGCGAGTGATAAACCGCGCAAAACAGTGCGATGCGCAAAACCGCGCGGGTGATAAACTGCGCAAAACATTGCGATGTGCAAAACTGCGCGAGTGATAAACTGCGCAAAACAGAGCGATGCGCAAAACAGCGCGAGTGATAAACTGCGCAAAACAGTGCGATGCGCCAAAAGGGGCGAGTGTTAAGCTGTGCAAAAAGTGCGATGCGCAAAACAGCGCGAGTGATAAACCGCGCAAAACAGTGCGATGCGCAAAATGGCGCGAGTGTTAAACTGCGCAAAACAATGAGATGCGCAAAACCGCGCGACTGTTAAACTGCGCAAAACGGTGCGATGCGCAAAACGGCGTGGGTGATAAACTGCGCAAAACCGTGCGATGCGCAAAACGGCGCGCGTGATAAACTGCGCAAAACTGTGCGATGCGTAAAACGGCGCAAGTGATAAACTGTGCAAACCAGTGCGATGCGCAAAACAGCGCGAGTGATAAACTGTGCAAAACAGGGCGATGCGCCAAAATGGGCGAGTATTATACTGCCCAAAAGAGTGCGATGCGCAAAACGGCAGGAGTGATAAACTGCGCAAAACAGTGCGATGCGCAAAACAGCGCGAGTGATAAACTGCGCAAAACAGTGCGATGCGATAAACTGCGCGAGTGTTAAACTGCGCAAAACGGTGCGAGTGATAAACTGTGCAAAACAGTGCGATGCGCCAAAAAGGCGCGAGTGTTAAACTGCGCAAAACAGTGCGATGCGCGAAACGGCGCGAGTGATAAACTGCGCAAAACAGTGCGATGCGCAAAACCACGCGAGTGTTAAACTGCGCAAAACGGTGCGATGCGCAAAACGGCGCGCGTGATAAACTGCGCAAAACTGTGCGATGCGTAAAACGGCGAAAGTGTTAAACTGTGCAAAACGGTGCGATGCGCAAAACGGCGCGAGTGATAAACTGCGTAAAACTGTGTGATGCGCCAAAGCGTGCGAGTGATAATCTGCCGAAAACAGTGCGATGCGCAAAACGGCGCGAGTGATAAACTGCGCTAAACAGTGCGATGCGGAAAACGATGCGAGTGATAAACTGCGCAAAACAGTGCGATGCGCAAAACGGCGCGAGTGATAAGCAGCTTAAAACGGTGCGATGTGCAAAACGGTGCCAGTGATAAACTCCGCAAAACCGATGCGCAAAAGCGCGCGAGTGATAATCTGTCGAAAACAGTGCGTTGCGCAACACTGCGCGAGTGATAAACTGTCGAAAATCGTGCGATGCACAAAACAGCGCGAGTGATAAACCGCGCAAAACAGTGCGATGCGCAAAACCACGCGGGTGATAAACTGCGCGAAACAGTGCGATGTGCAAAACTGCGCGAGTGATAAACTGCGCAAAACAGTGCGATGCGCAAAACTGCGCGAGTGATAAACTGCGCAAAACAGTGCGATGCGCAAAACAGCACGAGTGATAAACTGCGCAAAACAGTGCGATGCGCCAAAAGGCGCGAGTGTTAAACTGTGCAAAAAGTGCGATGCGCAAAACAGCGCGAGTGATAAACTGCGCAAAATGGTGCGATGCGCAAAACGTCGCGAGTGATAAACTGTGCAAAATCGTGCGATGCGCCCAAAAGCACGAGTGTTAAACCGCAGAAAACAGTGCGATGCGCAAAAGGGCGCGAGTGATAAACTGCGCAAAACAGTGCGACGCGCAAAACCGCGCAAGTGTTAAACTGCGCAAAACGGTGCGATGCGCAAAACGGCGCGGGTGATAAACTGCGCAAAACTGTGCGATGCGCAAAACGGCGCGCGTGATAAACTGCGTAAAACTGTGCGATGCGTAAAACGGCGCAAGTGATAAACTGTGCAAAACAGTGCCATGCGCAAAACGGCGCGAGTGATAAACTGCGCAAAACAGGGCGATGCGCCAAAAGGCGCGAGTGTTAAACTGCCCAAAAGAGTGCGATGCACAAAACGGCAGGAGTGATAAACTGCGCAAAACAGTGCGATGCGATAAACTGCGCGAGTGTTAAACTGCGCAAAACGATGCGAGTGATAAACTGCGCAAAACAGTGCGATGCGCCAAAAAGGCGCGAGTGTTAAACTGCGCAAAACAGTGCGATGCGCGAAACGGCGCGAGTGATAAACTGCGCAAAACAGTGCGATGCGCCAAACCGCGCGAGTGTTAAACTGCGCAAAACGGTGCGATGCGCAAAACGGCGCGGGTGATAAACTGCGCAAAACCGTGCGATGCGCAAAACGGCACGCGTGATAAACTGCGCAAAACTATGCGATGCGTAAAACGGCGCAAGTGTTAAACTGCGCAAAACGGTGCGATGCGCAAAACGGCGCGACGGATAAACTGCGTAAAACTGTGCGATGCGCCAAAGCGTGCGAGTGATAATCGGCCGAAAACAGTGCGATGCGCAAAACGGCGCGAGTGATAAACTGCGCTAAACAGTGCGATGCGGAAAACGGCGCGAGTGATAAGCTGCGCAAAACGGTGCGATGCGCAAAACTGCGCGACTGATAAACTGCGGAAAACAGTGCGATGCGTAAAACAGCGCGAGTGATAAACTGCGCAAAACAGTGCGATGCGCCAAAAGGCGCGAGTGTTAAACTGTGCAAAAAGTGCGATGCGCAAAACGGCGCGAGTGATAAACTGCGCAAAATGGTGCGATGCGCAAAACGGCACGAGTGATAAACTGCCCAAAACGGTGCGATGCGCAAAACGGTGCGACTGATAAACTGCGCAAAACAGCGCGAGTGATAAACTGCGCAAAACAGTGCGATGCGCCAAAAAGCGCGTGTTAAATCGTAGAAAACAGTGCTATGTGCAAAATGGCGCGAGTGATAAACAGCGCAAAACAATGCGATGCGCGAAACCGCGCGAGTGTTAAACTGCTCAAAACGGTGCGATGCGCAAAACGGCGCGGGTGATAAACTGCGCAAAACGGCGCGGGTGATAAACTGCGCAAAACCATGCGATGCGCAAAATGGCGCGCGTAGTAAACTGCGCAAAACTGTGCGATGCATAAAACGGCGCAAGTCATAAACTGCGCAAAACAGTGCGATGCGCAAAACGGCGCGAGTGATAAACTGCGCAAAACAGTGCGATGCGCCAAAAGGCGCGAGTGTTAAACTGCCCAAAAGAGTGCGATGCGCAAAACGGCAGGAGTGATAAACTGCGCAAAACAGTGCGATGCGATAAACTGCGCAAAACGGTGCGATGCGGAAAACGGTGCGAGTGAGAAACTGCGCAAAACAGTGCGATGCGCAAAACAGCGCTAGTGATAAACTGCGCAAAACAGTGCGATGCGATAAACTGCGCGAGTGTTAAACTGCGCAAAACAGCGCGACTGATAAACTGCGCAAAACAGTGCGATGCGCCAAAAGGCACGAGTGTTAAACTGCGCAAAACAGTGCGATGCGCAAAATAGCGCGAGTGATAAATTGCGCAAAACGGTGCGATGCGATAAACTGCGCGAGTGTTAAACTGCGCAAAACGGTGCGATGCGCAAAACGGCGCGAGTGAGAAACTGCGCAAAACAGTGCGATGCGCAAAACAGCGCGAGTGATAAACTGCGCAAAACAGTGCGATGCGATAAACTGCGCGAGTGTTAAACTGCGCAAAACGATGCGAGTGATAAACTGCGCAAAACAGTGCGATGCGCCAAAAAGGCGCGAGTGTTAAACTGCGCAAAACAGTGCGATGCGCGAAACGGCGCGAGTGATAAACTGCGCAAAACAGTGCGATGCGCAAAACCGCGCGAGTGTTAAACTGCGCAAAACGGTGCGATGCGCAAAACGGCGCGGGTGATAAACTGCGCAAAACCGTGCGATGCGCAAAACGGCGCCCGTGATAAACTGCGCAAAACTATGCGATGCGTAAAATGGCGCAAGTGTTAAACTGCGCAAAACGGTGCGATGCGCAAAACGGCGCGACGGATAAACTGCGTAAAACTGTGCGATGCGCCAAAGCGTGCGAGTGATAATCGGCCGAAAACAGTGCGATGCGCAAAACGGCGCGAGTGATAAACTGCGCTAAACAGTGCGATGCGGAAAACGGCGCGAGTGATAAGCTGCGCAAAACGGTGCGATGCGCAAAACTGCGCGACTGATAAACTGCGGAAAACAGTGCGATGCGTAAAACAGCGCGAGTGATAAACTGCGCAAAAAGTGCGATGCGCCAAAAGGCGCGAGTGTTAAACTGTGCACAAAGTGCGATGCGCAAAACGGCGCGAGTGATAAACTGCGCAAAATGGTGCGATGCGCAAAACGGAACGAGTGATAAACTGCCCGAAACGGTGCGATGCGCAAAACGGTGCGAGTGATAAACTGCGCAAAACAGCGCGAGTGATAAACTGCGCAAAACAGTGCGATGCGCCAAAAAGCACGAGTGTTAAATCGCAGAAAACAGTGCTATGTGCAAAATGGCGCAAGTGATAAACAGCGCAAAATAGTGCGATGCGCGAAACCGCGCGAGTGTTAAACTGCGCAAAACGGTGCGATGCGCAAAACGGCGCGGGTGATAAACTGCGCAAAACCATGCGATGCGCAAAATGGCGCGCGTAATAAACTGCGCAAAACTGTGCGATGCATAAAACGGCGCAAGTGATACACTGCGCAAAACAGTGCGATGCGCAAAACGGCGCGAGTGATAAACTGCGCAAAACAGTGCGATGCGCCAAAAGGCGCGAGTGTTAAACTGCCCAAAAGAGTGCGATGCGCAAAACGGCAGGAGTGATAAACTGCGCAAAACAGTGCGATGCGATAAACTGCGCAAAACGGTGCGATGCGGAAAACGGTGCGAGTGAGAAACTGCGCAAAACAGTGCGATGCGCAAAACAGCGCGAGTGATAAACTGCGCAAAACAGTGCGATGCGATAAACTGCGCGAGTGTTAAACTGCGCAAAACAGCGCGACTGATAAACTGCGCAAAACAGTGCGATGCGCCAAAAGGCACGAGTGTTAAACTGCGCAAAACAGTGCGATGCGCAAAATAGCGCGAGTGATAAATTGCGCAAAACGGTGCGATGCGATAAACTTCGCGAGTGTTAAACTGCGCAAAACGGTGCGATGCGCAAAACGGCGCGAGTGAGAAACTGCGCAAAACAGTGCGATGCGCAAAACCGCGCGAGTGATAAACTGCGCAAAACAATGCGATGCGATAAACTGCGCGAGTGTTAAACTGCGTAAAACGATGCGAGTGATAAACTGCGCAAAACAGTGCGATGCGCCAAAAAGGCGCGAGTGTTAAACTGCGCAAAACAGTGCGATGCGCGAAACGGCGCGAGTGATAAACTGCGCAAAACAGTGCGATGCGCAAAACCGCGCGAGTGTTAAACTGCGCAAAACGGTGCGATGCGCAAAACGGCGCGGGTGATAAACTGCGCAAAACCGTGCGATGCGCAAAACGGCGCCCGTGATAAACTGCGCAAAACTATGCGATGCGTAAAACGGCGCAAGTGTTAAACTGCGTAAAACGGCGCGACGGATAAACTGCGTAAAACTGTGGGATGCGCCAAAGCGTGCGAGTGATAATCGGCCGAAAACAGTGCGATGCGCAAAACGGCGCGAGTGATAAACTGCGCTAAATAGTGCGATGCGGAAAACGGCGCGAGTGATAAGCTGCGCAAAACGGTGCGATGCGCAAAACTGCGCGACTGATAAACTGCAGAAAACAGTGCGATGCGTAAAACAGCGCGAGTGATAAACTGCGCAAAACAGTGCGATGCGCAAAACGGCGCGAGTGATAAACTGCGCAAAACAGTGCGATGCGCCAAAAGGCGTGAGTGTTAAACTGCCCAAAAGAGTGCGATGCGCAAAACGGCAGGAGTGATAAACTGCGCAAAACAGTGCGATGCGCAAAATAGCGCGAGTGATAAATTGCGCAAAACAGTGCGATGCGATAAACTGCGCAAAACGGTGCGATGCGGAAAACGGCGCGAGTGAGAAACTGCGCAAAACAGTGCGATGCGCAAAACAGCGCGAGTGATAAACTGCGCAAAACAGTGCGATGCGATAAACTGCGCGAGTGTTAAACTGCGCAAAACAGCGCGACTGATAAACTGCGCAAAACAGTGCGATGCGCCAAAAGGCACGAGTGTTAAACTGCGCAAAACAGTGCGATGCGCAAAATAGCGCGAGTGATAAATTGCGTAAAACGGTGCGATGCGATAAACTGCGCGAGTGTTAAACTACGAAAAACGGTGCGATGCGCAAAACGGCGCGGGTGATAAACTGCGCAAAACCGTGCGATGCGCAAAACGGCGCCCGTGATAAACTGCGAAAAACTATGCGATGCGTAAAACGGCGCAAGTGTTAAACTGCGCAGAACGGTGCGATGCGCAAAACGGCGCGACGGATAAACTGCGTAAAACTGTGCGATGCGCCAAAGCGTGCGAGTGATAATCGGCCGAAAACAGTGCGATGCGCAAAACGGCGCGAGTGATAAACTGCGCTAAACAGTGCGATGCGGAAAACGGCGCGAGTGATAAGCTGCGCAAAACGGTGCGATGCGCAAAACTGCGCGACTGATAAACTGCGGAAAACAGTGCGATGCGTAAAACAGCGCGAGTGATAAACTGCGCAAAAAGTGCGATGCGCCAAAAGGCGCGAGTGTTAAACTGTGCACAAAGTGCGATGCGCAAAACGGCGCGAGTGATAAACTGCGCAAAATGGTGCGATGCGCAAAACGGAACGAGTGATAAACTGCCCAAAACGGTGCGATGCGCAAAACGGTGCGAGTGATAAACTGCGCAAAACAGCGCGAGTGATAAACTGCGCAAAACAGTGCGATGCGCCAAAAAGCGCGAGTGTTAAATCGCAGAAAACAGTGCTATGTGCAAAATGGCGCAAGTGATAAACAGCGCAAAATAGTGCGATGCGCGAAACGGCGCGAGTGATAAACTGCGCAAAACAGTGCGATGCGCAAAATAGCGCGAGTGATAAATTGCGCAAAACAGTGCGATGCGATAAACTGCGCAAAACGGTGCGATGCGGAAAATGGCGCGAGGGAGAAACTGCGCAAAACAGTGCGATGCGCAAAACAGCGCGAGTGATAAACTGCGCAAAACAGTGCGATGCGCAAAACAGCGCGAGTGATAAACTGCGCAAAACAGTGCGATGCGATAAACTGCGCGAGTGTTAAACTGCGCAAAACAGCGCGACTGATAAACTGCGCAAAACAGTGCGATGCGCAAAATAGCGCGAGTGATAAATTGCGCAAAACGGTGCGATGCGATAAACTGCGCGAGTGGTAAACTGCGCAAAACGGTGCGATGCGCAAAACGGCGCGAGTGAGAAACTGCGCAAAACAGTGCGATGCGCAGAACAGCGCGAGTGATAAACTGCGCAAAACAGTGCGATGCGATAAACTGCGCGAGTGTTAAACTGCGCAAAACGATGCGAGTGATAAACTGCGCAAAACAGTGTGATGCGCCAAAAAGGCGCGAGTGTTAAACTGCGCAAAACAGTGCGATGCGCGAAACGGCGCGAGTGATAAACTGTGCAAAACAGTGCGATGCGCAAAACCGCGCGAGTGTTAAACTGCGCAAAACGGTGCGATGCGCAAAACGGCGCGGGTGATAAACTGCGCAAAACCGTGCGATGCGCAAAACGGCGCCCGTGATAAACTGCGCAAAACTATGCGATGCGTAAAACGGCGCAAGTGTTAAACTGCGCAAAACGGTGCGATGCGCAAAACGGCGCGACGGATAAACTGCGTAAAACTGTGCGATGCGCCAAAGCGTGCGAGTGATAATCGGCCGAAAACAGTGCGATGCGCAAAACGGCGCGAGTGATAAACTGCGCTAAACAGTGCGATGCGAAAAACGGCGCGAGTGATAAGCTGCGCAAAACGGTGCGATGCGCAAAACTGCGCGACTGATAAACTGCGGAAAACAGTGCGATGCGTAAAACAGCGCGAGTGATAAACTGCGCAAAAAGTGCGATGCGCCAAAAGGCGCGAGTGTTAAACTGTGCACAAAGTGCGATGCGCAAAACGGCGCGAGTGATAAACTGCGCAAAATGGTGCGATGCGCAAAACGGCACGAGTGATAAACTGCCCAAAACGGTGCGATGCGCAAAACGGTGCGAGTGATAAACTGCGCAAAACAGCGCGAGTGATAAACTGCGCAAAACAGTGCGATGCGCCAAAAAGCGCGAGTGTTAAATCGCAGAAAACAGTGCTATGTGCAAAATGGCGCGAGTGATAAACAACGCAAAATAGTGCGATGCGCGAAATCGCGCGAGTGTTAAACTGCGCAAAACGGTGCGATGCGCAAAACGGCGCGGGTGATAAACTGCGCAAAACCATGCGATGCATAAAACGGCGCGAGTGATAAACTGCGCAAAACTGTGCGATGCGCAAAACGGCGCGAGTGATAAACTGCGCAAAACAGTGCGATGCGCCAAAAGGCGCGAGTGTTATACTGCCCAAAAGAGTGCGATGCGCAAAACGGCAGGAGTGATAAACTGCGCAAAACAGTGCGATGCGCAAAATAGCGCGAGTGATAAGTTGCGCAAAACAGTGCGATGCGATAAACTGCGCAAAACGGTGCGATGCGGAAAACGGCGCGAGTGAGAAACTGCGCAAAACAGTGCGATGCGCAAAACAGCGCGAGTGATAAACTGCGCAAAACAGTGCGATGCGATAAACTGCGCGAGTGTTAAACTGCGCAAAACAGCGCGACTGATAAACTGCGCAAAACAGTGCGATGCGCCAAAAGGCACGTGTGTTAAACTGCGCAAAACAGTGCGATGCGCAAAATAGCGCGAGTGGTAAACTGCGCAAAACGGTGCGATGCGCAAAACGGCGCGAGTGAGAAACTGCGCAAAACAGTGCAATGCGCAGAACAGCGCGAGTGATAAACTGCGCAAAACAGTGCGATGCGATAAACTGCGCGAGTGTTAAACTGCGCAAAACGATGCGAGTGATAAACTGCGCAAAACAGTGCGATGCGCCAAAAAGGCGCGAGTGTTAAACTGCGCAAAACAGTGCGATGCGCGAAACGGCGCGAGTGATAAACTGCGCAAAACAGTGCGATGCGCAAAACCGCGCGAGTGTTAAACTGCGCAAAACGGTGCGATGCGCAAAACGGCGCGGGTGATAAACTGCGTAAAACCGTGCGATGCGCAAAACGGCGCCCGTGATAAACTGCGCAAAACTATGCGATGCGTAAAACGGCGCAAGTGTTAAACTGCGCAAAACGGTGCGATGCGCAAAACGGCGCGACGGATAAACTGCGTAAAACTGTGAGATGCGCCAAAGCGTGCGAGTGATAATCGGCCGAAAACAGTGCGATGCGCAAAACGGCGCGAGTGATAAACTGCGCTAAACAGTGCGATGCGGAAAACGGCGCGAGTGATAAGCTGCGCAAAACGGTGCGATGCGCAAAACTGCGCGACTGATAAACTGCGAAAAACAGTGCGATGCGTAAAACAGCGCGAGTGATAAACTGCGCAAAAAGTGCGATGCGCCAAAAGGCGCGAGTGTTAAACTGTGCACAAAGTGCGATGCGCAAAACGGCGCGAGTGATAAACTGCGCAAAATGGTGCGATGCGCAAAACGGCACGAGTGATAAACTGCCCAAAACGATGCGATGCGCAAAACGGTGCGAGTGATAAACTGCGCAAAACAGCGCGAGTGATAAACTGCGCAAAACAGTGCGATGCGCCAAAAAGCGCGAGTGTTAAATCGCAGAAAACAGTGCTAAGTGCAAAATGGCGCAAAATAGCGGGAGTGATAAATTGCGCAAAACGGTGCGATGCGATAAACTGCGCGAGTGGTAAACTGCGCAAAACGGTGCGATGCGCAAAACGGCGCGAGTGAGAAACTGCGCAAAACAGTGCAATGCGCAGAACAGCGCGAGTGATAAACTGCGCAAAACAGTGCGATGCGATAAACTGCGCGAGTGTTAAACTGCGCAAAACGATGCGAGTGATAAACTGCGCAAAACAGTGCGATGCGCCAAAAAGGCGCGAGTGTTAAACTGCGCAAAACAGTGCGATGCGCGAAACGGCGCGAGTGATAAACTGCGCAAAACAGTGCGATGCGCAAAACCGCGCGAGTGTTAAACTGCGCAAAACGGTGCGATGCGCAAAACGGCGCGGGTGATAAACTGCGCAAAACCGTGCGATGCGCAAAACGGCGCCCGTGATAAACTGCGCAAAACTATGCGATGCGTAAAACGGCGCAAGTGTTAAACTGCGCAAAACGGTGCGATGCGCAAAACGGCGCGACGGATAAACTGCGTAAAACTGTGAGATGCGCCAAAGCGTGCGAGTGATAATCGGCCGAAAACCGTGCGATGCGCAAAACGGCGCGAGTGATAAACTGCGCTAAACAGTGCGATGCGGAAAACGGCGCGAGTGATAAGCTGCGCAAAACGGTGCGATGCGCAAAACTGCGCGACTGATAAACTGCGAAAAACAGTGCGATGCGTAAAACAGCGCGAGTGATAAACTGCGCAAAAAGTGCGATGCGCCAAAAGGCGCGAGTGTTAAACTGTGCACAAAGTGCGATGCGCAAAACGGCGCGAGTGATAAACTGCGCAAAATGGTGCGATGCGCAAAACGGCAGGAGTGATAAACTGCGCAAAACAGTGCGATGCGCAAAATAGCGCGAGTGATAAGTTGCGCAAAACAGTGCGATGCGATAAACTGCGCAAAACGGTGCGATGCGGAAAACGGCGCGAGTGAGAAACTGCGCCAAACAGTGCGATGCGCAAAACAGCGCGAGTGATAAACTGCGCAAAACAGTGCGATGCAATAAACTGCGCGAGTGTTAAACTGCGCAAAACAGCGCGACTGATAAACTGCGCAAAACAGTGCGATGCGCCAAAAGGCACGAGTGTTAAACTGCGCAAAACAGTGCGATGCGCAAAATAGCGTGAGTGATAAATTGCGCAAAACGGTGCGATGCGATAAACTGCGCGAGTGGTAAATTGCGCAAAACGGTGCGATGCGCAAAACGGCGCGAGTGAGAAACTGCGCAAAACAGTGCAATGCGCAGAACAGCGCGAGTGATAAACTGCGCAAAACAGTGCGATGCGATAAACTGCGCGAGTGTTAAACTGCGCAAAACGATGCGAGTGATAAACTGCGCAAAACAGTGCGATGCGCCAAAAAGGCGCGAGTGTTAAACTGCGCAAAACAGTGCGATGCGCGAAACGGCGCGAGTGATAAACTGCGCAAAACAGTGCGATGCGCAAAACCGCGCGAGTGTTAAACTGCGCAAAACGGTGCGATGCGCAAAACGGCGCGGGTGATAAACTGCGCAAAACCGTGCGATGCGCAAAACGGCGCCCGTGATAAACTGCGCAAAACTATGCGATGCGTAAAACGGCGCAAGTGTTAAACTGCGCAAAACGGTGCGATGCGCAAAACGGCGCGACGGATAAACTGCGTAAAACTGTGAGATGCGCCAAAGCGTGCGA
This sequence comes from Camellia granthamiana, assembly GCA_036172215.1. NCBI lineage: Eukaryota > Viridiplantae > Streptophyta > Magnoliopsida > Ericales > Theaceae > Camellia > Camellia granthamiana. The sequence goes on along the minus strand of JAXFYN010000331.1, from coordinate 273,457 downwards.
GTGATAATCGGCCGAAAACCGTGCGATGCGCAAAACGGCGCGAGTGATAAACTGCGCTAAACAGTGCGATGCGGAAAACGGCGCGAGTGATAAGCTGCGCAAAACGGTGCGATGCGCAAAACTGCGCGACTGATAAACTGCGAAAAACAGTGCGATGCGTAAAACAGCGCGAGTGATAAACTGCGCAAAAAGTGCGATGCGCCAAAAGGCGCGAGTGTTAAACTGTGCACAAAGTGCGATGCGCAAAACGGCGCGAGTGATAAACTGCGCAAAATGGTGCGATGCGCAAAACGGCACGAGTGATAAACTGCCCAAAACGATGCGATGCGCAAAACGGTGCGAGTGATAAACTGCGCAAAACAGCGCGAGTGATAAACTGCGCAAAACAGTGCGATGCGCCAAAAAGCGCGAGTGTTAAATCGCAGAAAACAGTGCTATGTGCAAAATGGCGCGAGTGATAAACAACGCAAAATAGTGCGATGCGCGAAATCGCGCGAGTGTTAAACTGCGCAAAACGGTGCGATGCGCAAAACGGCGCGGGTGATAAACTGCGCAAAACCATGCGATGCGCAAAATGGCGCGCGTAATAAACTGCGCAAAACTGTGCGATGCATAAAACGGCGCAAGTGATAAACTGCGCAAAACAGTGCGATGCGCAAAACGGCGCGAGTGATAAACTGCGCAAAACAGTGCGATGCGCCAAAAGGCGCGAGTGTTATACTGCCCAAAAGAGTGCGATGCGCAAAACGGCAGGAGTGATAAACTGCGCAAAACAGTGCGATGCGCAAAATAGCGCGAGTGATAAGTTGCGCAAAACAGTGCGATGCGATAAACTGCGCAAAACGGTGCGATGCGGAAAACGGCGCGAGTGAGAAACTGCGCAAAACAGTGCGATGCGCAAAACAGCGCGAGTGATAAACTGCGCAAAACGGTGCGATGCGATAAACTGCGCGAGTGTTAAACTGCGCAAAACAGCGCGACTGATAAATTGCGCAAAATAGTGCGATGCGCCAAAAGGCACGAGTGTTAAACTGCGCAAAACAGTGCGATGCGCAAAATAGCGCGAGTGATAAATTGCGCAAAACGGTGCGATGCGATAAACTGCGCGAGTGGCAAACTGCGCAAAACGGTGCGATGCGCAAAACGGCGCGAGTGAGAAACTGCGCAAAACAGTGCGATGCGCAAAACAGCGCGAGTGATAAACTGCGCAAAACAGTGCGATGCGATAAACTGCGCGAGTGTTAAACTGCGCAAAACGATGCGAGTGATAAACTGCGCAAAACAGTGCGATGCGCCAAAAAGGCGCGAGTGTTAAACTGCGCAAAACAGTGCGATGCGCGAAACGGCGCGAGTGATAAACTGCGCAAAACAGTGCGATGCGCAAAACCGCGCGAGTGTTAAACTGCGCAAAACGGTGCGATGCGCAAAACGGCGCGGGTGATAAACTGCGCAAAACCGTGCGATGCGCAAAACGGCGCCCGTGATAAACTGCGCAAAACTATGCGATGCGTAAAACGGCGCAAGTGTTAAACTGCGCAAAACGGTGCGATGCGCAAAACGGCGCGACGGATAAACTGCGTAAAACTGTGCGATGCGCCAAAGCGTGCGAGTGATAATCGGCCGAAAACAGTGCGATGCGCAAAACGGCGCGAGTGATAAACTGCGCTAAACAGTGCGATGCGGAAAACGGCGCGAGTGATAAGCTGCGCAAAACGGTGCGATGCGCAAAACTGCGCGACTGATAAACTGCGGAAAACAGTGCGATGCGTAAAACAGCACGAGTGATAAACTGCGCAAAAAGTGCGATGCGCCAAAAGGCGCGAGTGTTAAACTGTGCACAAAGTGCGATGCGCAAAACGGCGCGAGTGATAAACTGCGCAAAATGGTGCGATGCGCAAAACGGCACGAGTGATAAACTGCCCAAAACGGTGCGATGCGCAAAACGGTGCGAGTGATAAACTGCGCAAAACAGCGCGAGTGATAAACTGCGCAAAACAGTGCGATGCGCCAAAAAGCGCGAGTGTTAAATCGCAGAAAACAGTGCTATGTGCAAAATGGCGCGAGTGATAAACAACGCAAAATAGTGCGATGCGCGAAATCGCGCGAGTGTTAAACTGCGCAAAACGGTGCGATGCGCAAAACGGCGCGGGTGATAAACTGCGCAAAACCATGCGATGCGCAAAATGGCGCGCGTAATAAACTGCGCAAAACTGTGCGATGCATAAAACGGCGCAAGTGATAAACTGCGCAAAACAGTGCGATGCGCAAAACGGCGCGAGTGATAAACTGCGCAAAACAGTGCGATGCGCCAAAAGGCGCGAGTGTTATACTGCCCAAAAGAGTGCGATGCGCAAAACGGCAGGAGTGATAAACTGCGCAAAACAGTGCGATGCGCAAAATAGCGCGAGTGATAAGTTGCGCAAAACAGTGCGATGCGATAAACTGCGCAAAACGGTGCGATGCGGAAAACGGCGCGAGTGAGAAACTGCGCCAAACAGTGCGATGCGCAAAACAGCGCGAGTGATAAACTGCGCAAAACAGTGCGATGCAATAAACTGCGCGAGTGTTAAACTGCGCAAAACAGCGCGACTGATAAACTGCGCAAAACAGTGCGATGCGCCAAAAGGCACGAGTGTTAAACTGCGCAAAACAGTGCGATGCGCAAAATAGCGCGAGTGATAAATTGCGCAAAACGGTGCGATGCGATAAACTGCGCGAGTGGTAAACTGCGCAAAACGGTGCGATGCGCAAAACGGCGCGAGTGAGAAACTGCGCAAAACAGTGCAATGCGCAGAACAGCGCGAGTGATAAACTGCGCAAAACAGTGCGATGCGATAAACTGCGCGAGTGTTAAACTGCGCAAAACGATGCGAGTGATAAACTGCGCAAAACAGTGCGATGCGCCAAAAAGGCGCGAGTGTTAAACTGCGCAAAACAGTGCGATGCGCGAAACGGCGCGAGTGATAAACTGCGCAAAACAGTGCGATGCGCAAAACGGCGCGGGTGATAAACTGCGCAAAACCGTGCGATGCGCAAAACGGCGCCCGTGATAAACTGCGCAAAACCGTGCGATGCGTAAAACGGCGCAAGTGTTAAACTGCGCAAAACGGTGCGATGCGCAAAACGGCGCAAGTGTTAAACTGCGTAAAACTGTGAGATGCGCCAAAGCGTGCGAGTGATAATCGGCCGAAAACAGTGCGATGCGCAAAACGGCGCGAGTGATAAAATGCGCTAAACAGTGCGATGCGGCAAAACGGCGCGAGTGATAAGCTGCGCAAAACGGTGCGATGCGCAAAACTGCGCGACTGATAAACTGCGAAAAACAGTGCGATGCGTAAAACAGCGCGAGTGATAAACTGCGCAAAAAGTGCGATGCGCAAAAAGGCGCGAGTGTTAAACTGTGCACAAAGTGCGATGCGCAAAACGGCGCGAGTGATAAACTGCGCAAAATGGTGCGATGCGCAAAACGGCACGAGTGATAAACTGCCCAAAACGATGCGATGCGCAAAACGGTGCGAGTGATAAACTGCGCAAAACAGCGCGAGTGATAAACTGCGCAAAACAGTGCGATGCGCCAAAAAGCGCGAGTGTTAAATCGCAGAAAACAGTGCTATGTGCAAAATGGCGCGAGTGATAAACAACGCAAAATAGTGCGATGCGCGAAATCGCGCGAGTGTTAAACTGCGCAAAACGGTGCGATGCGCAAAACGGCGCGGGTGATAAACTGCGCAAAACCATGCGATGCGCAAAATGGCGCGCGTAATAAACTGCGCAAAACTGTGCGATGCATAAAACGGCGCAAGTGATAAACTGCGCAAAACAGTGCGATGCGCAAAACGGCGCGAGTGATAAACTGCGCAAAACAGTGCGATGCGCCAAAAGGCGCGAGTGTTATACTGCCCAAAAGAGTGCGATGCGCAAAACGGCAGGAGTGATAAACTGCGCAAAACAGTGCGATGCGCAAAATAGCGCGAGTGATAAGTTGCGCAAAACAGTGCGATGCGATAAACTGCGCAAAACGGTGCGATGCGGAAAACGGCGCGAGTGAGAAACTGCGCAAAACAGTGCGATGCGCAAAACAGCGCGAGTGATAAACTGCGCAAAACAGTGCGATGCGATAAACTGCGCGAGTGTTAAACTGCGCAAAACAGCGCGACTGATAAATTGCGCAAAATAGTGCGATGCGCCAAAAGGCACGAGTGTTAAACTGCGCAAAACAGTGCGATGCGCAAAATAGCGCGAGTGATAAATTGCGCAAAACGGTGCGATGCGATAAACTGCGCGAGTGGCAAACTGCGCAAAACGGTGCGATGCGCAAAACGGCGCGAGTGAGAAACTGCGCAAAACAGTGCGATGCGCAAAACAGCGCGAGTGATAAACTGCGCAAAACAGTGCGATGCGATAAACTGCGCGAGTGTTAAACTGCGCAAAACGATGCGAGTGATAAACTGCGCAAAACAGTGCGATGCGCCAAAAAGGCGCGAGTGTTAAACTGCGCAAAACAGTGCGATGCGCGAAACGGCGCGAGTGATAAACTGCGCAAAACAGTGCGATGCGCAAAACCGCGCGAGTGTTAAACTGCGCAAAACGGTGCGATGCGCAAAACGGCGCGGGTGATAAACTGCGCAAAACCGTGCGATGCGCAAAACGGCGCCCGTGATAAACTGCGCAAAACTATGCGATGCGTAAAACGGCGCAAGTGTTAAACTGCGCAAAACGGTGCGATGCGCAAAACGGCGCGACGGATAAACTGCGTAAAACTGTGCGATGCGCCAAAGCGTGCGAGTGATAATCGGCCGAAAACAGTGCGATGCGCAAAACGGCGCGAGTGATAAACTGCGCTAAACAGTGCGATGCGGAAAACGGCGCGAGTGATAAGCTGCGCAAAACGGTGCGATGCGCAAAACTGCGCGACTGATAAACTGCGGAAAACAGTGCGATGCGTAAAACAGCGCGAGTGATAAACTGCGCAAAAAGTGCGATGCGCCAAAAGGCGCGAGTGTTAAACTGTGCACAAAGTGCGATGCGCAAAACGGCGCGAGTGATAAACTGCGCAAAATGGTGCGATGCGCAAAACGGCACGAGTGATAAACTGCCCAAAACGGTGCGATGCGCAAAACGGTGCGAGTGATAAACTGCGCAAAACAGCGCGAGTGATAAACTGCGCAAAACAGTGCGATGCGCCAAAAAGCGCGAGTGTTAAATCGCAGAAAACAGTGCTATGTGCAAAATGGCGCGAGTGATAAACAACGCAAAATAGTGCGATGCGCGAAATCGCGCGAGTGTTAAACTGCGCAAAACGGTGCGATGCGCAAAACGGCGCGGGTGATAAACTGCGCAAAACCATGCGATGCGCAAAATGGCGCGCGTAATAAACTGCGCAAAACTGTGCGATGCATAAAACGGCGCAAGTGATAAACTGCGCAAAACAGTGCGATGCGCAAAACGGCGCGAGTGATAAACTGCGCAAAACAGTGCGATGCGCCAAAAGGCGCGAGTGTTATACTGCCCAAAAGAGTGCGATGCGCAAAACGGCAGGAGTGATAAACTGCGCAAAACAGTGCGATGCGCAAAATAGCGCGAGTGATAAGTTGCGCAAAACAGTGCGATGCGATAAACTGCGCAAAACGGTGCGATGCGGAAAACGGCGCGAGTGAGAAACTGCGCAAAACAGTGCGATGCGCAAAACAGCGCGAGTCATAAACTGCGCAAAACAGTGCGATGCGATAAACTGCGCGAGTGTTAAACTGCGCAAAAAAGCGCGACTGATAAACTGCGCAAAACAGTGCGATGCGCCAAAAGGCACGAGTGTTAAACTGCGCAAAACAGTGCGATGCGCAAAATAGCGCGAGTGATAAATTGCGCAAAACGGTGCGATGCGATAAACTGCGCGAGTGTTAAACTGCGCAAAACGGTGCGATGCGCAAAACGGCGCGAGTGAGAAACTGCGCAAAACAGTGCGATGCGCAAAACAGCGCGAGTGATAAACTGCGCAAAACAGTGCGATGCGATAAACTGCGCGAGTGTAAAACTGCGCAAAACGATGCGAGTGATAAACTGCGCAAAACAGTGCGATGCGCCAAAAAGGCGCGAGTGTTAAACTGCGCAAAACAGTGCGATGCGCGAAACGGCGCGAGTGATAAACTGCGCAAAACAGTGCGATGCGCCAAACCGCGCGAGTGTTAAACTGCGCAAAACGGTGCGATGCGCAAAACGGCGCGGGTGATAAACTGCGCAAAACCGTGCGATGCGCAAAACGGCGCCCGTGATAAACTGCGCAAAACTATGCGATGCGTAAAACGGCGCAAGTGTTAAACTGCGCAAAACGGTGCGATGCGCAAAACGGCGCGACGGATAAACTGCGTAAAACTGTGCGATGCGCCAAAGCGTGGGAGTGATAATCGGCCGAAAACAGTGCGATGCGCAAAACGGCGCGAGTGATAAACTGCGCTAAACAGTGCGATGCAGAAAACGGCGCGAGTGATAAGCTGCGCAAAACGGTGCGATGCGCAAAACTGCGCGACTGATAAACTGCGGAAAACAGTGCGATGCGTAAAACAGCGCGAGTGATAAACTGCGCAAAACAGTGCGATGCGCCAAAAGGCGCGAGTGTTAAACTGTGCAAAAAGTGCGATGCGCAAAATGGCGCGACTGATAAACTGCGCAAAATGGTGCGATGCGCAAAACGGCACGAGTGATAAACTGTCCAAAACGGTGCGATGCGCAAAACGGTGCGAGTGATAAACTGCGCAAAACAGCGCGAGTGATAAACTGCGCAAAACAGTACGATGCGCCAAAAAGCGCGTGTTAAATCGTAGAAAACAGTGCTATGTGCAAAATGGCGCGAGGGATAAACAGCGCAAAACAATGCGATGCGCGAAACCGCGCGAGTGTTAAACTGCGCAAAACGGTGCGATGCGCAAAACGGCGCGGGTGATAAACTGCGCAAAACGGCGCGGGTGATAAACTGCGCAAAACCATGCGATGCGCAAAATGGCGCGCGTAATAAACTGCGCAAAACTGTGCGATGCATAAAACGGCGCAAGTGATAAACTGCGCAAAACAGTGCGATGCGCAAAACGGCGCGAGTGATAAACTGCGCAAAACAGTGCGATGCGCCAAAAGGCGCGAGTGTTAAACTGCCCAAAAGAGTGCGATGCGCAAAACGGCAGGAGTGATAAACTGCGCAAAACAGTGCGATGCGCAAAATAGCGCGAGTGATAAATTGCGCAAAACAGTGCGATGCGATAAACTGCGCAAAACGGTGCGATGCAGAAAACGGCGCGAGTGAGAAACTGCGCAAAACAGTGCGATGCGCAAAACAGCGCGAGTGATAAACTGCGCAAAACAGTGCGATGCGATAAACTGCGCGAGTGTTAAACTGCGCAAAACAGCGCGACTGATAAACTGCGCAAAACAGTGCGATGCGCCAAAAGGCACGAGTGTTAAACTGCGCAAAACAGTGCGATGTGCAAAATAGCGCGAGTGATAAATTGCGCAAAACGGTGCGATGCGATAAACTGTGCGAGTGTTAAACTGCGCAAAACGGCGCGAGTGATAAACTGCGCTAAACAGTGCGATGCGGAAAACGGCGCGAGTGATAAGCTGCGCAAAACGGTGCGATGCGCAAAACTGCGCGACTGATAAACTGCGGAAAACAGTGCGATGCGCAAAACAGCGCGAGTGATAAACTGCGCAAAACAGTGCGATGCGCCAAAAGGCGCGAGTGTTAAACTGTGCAAAAAGTGCGATGCGCAAAACGGCGCGAGTGATAAACTGCGCAAAATGGTGCGATGCGCAAAACGGCACGAGTGATAAACTGCCCAAAACGGTGCGATGCGCAAAACGGTGCGAGTGATAAACTACGCAAAACAGCGCAAGTGATAAACTGCGCAAAACAGTGCGATGCGCCAAAAAGCGCGAGTGTTAAATCGTAGAAAACAGTGCTATGTGCAAAATGGCGCGAGTGATAAACAACGCAAAATAGTGCGATGCGCGAAACCGCGCGAGTGTTAAACTGCGCAAAACGGTGCGATGCGCAAAACGGCGCGGGTGATAAACTGCGCAAAACCATGGGATGCGCAAAATGGCGCGCGTAATAAACTGCGCAAAACTGTGCGATGCATAAAACGGCGCAAGTGATAAACTGCGCAAAACAGTGCGATGCGCAAAACGGCGCGAGTGATAAACTGCGCAAAACAGTGCGATGCGCCAAAAGGCGCGAGTGTTAAACTGCCCAAAAGAGTGCGATGCGCAAAACGGCAGGAGTGATAAACTGCGCAAAACAGTGCGATGCGCAAAATAGCGCGAGTGATAAATTGCGCAAAACAGTGCGATGCGATAAACTGCGCAAAACGGTGCGATGCGGAAAACGGCGCGAGTGAGAAACTGCGCAAAACAGTGCGATGCGCAAAACAGCGCGAGTGATAAACTGCGCAAAACAGTGCGATGCGATAAACTGCGCGAGTGTTAAACTGCGCAAAACAGCGCGACTGATAAACTGCGCAAAACAGTGCGATGCGCCAAAAGGCACGAGTGTTAAACTGCGCAAAACAGTGCGATGCGCAAAATAGCGCGAGTGATAAATTGCGCAAAACGGTGCGATGCGATAAACTGCGCGAGTGGCAAACTGCGCAAAACGGTGCGATGCGCAAAACGGCGCGAGTGAGAAACTGCGCAAAACTGTGCGATGCGCAAAACAACGCGAGTGATAAACTGCGCAAAACAGTGCGATGCGATAAACTGCGCGAGTGTTAAACTGCGCAAAACGATGCGAGTGATAAACTGCGCAAAACAGTGCGATGCGCCAAAAAGGCGCGAGTGTTAAACTGCGCAAAACAGTGCGATGCGCGAAACGGCGCGAGTGATAAACTGCGCAAAACAGTGCGATGCGCAAAACCGCGCGAGTGTTAAACTGCGCAAAACGGTGCGATGCGCAAAACGGCGCGGGTGATAAACTGCGCAAAACCGTGCGATGCGCAAAATGGCGCCCGTGATAAACTGCGCAAAACTATGCGATGCGTAAAACGGCGCAAGTGTTAAACTGCGCAAAACGGTGCGATGCGCAAAACGGCGCGACGGATAAACTGCGTAAAACTGTGAGATGCGCCAAAGCGTGCGAGTGATAATCGGCCGAAAACAGTGCGATGCGCAAAACGGCGCGAGTGATAAACTGCGCTAAACAGTGCGATGCGGAAAACGGCGCGAGTGATAAGCTGCGCAAAACGGTGCGATGCGCAAAACTGCGCGACTGATAAACTGCGGAAAACAGTGCGATGCGTAAAACAGCGCGAGTGATAAACTGCGCAAAAAGTGCGATGCGCCAAAAGGCGCGAGTGTTAAACTGTGCACAAAGTGCGATGCGCAAAACGGCGCGAGTGATAAACTGCGCAAAATGGTGCGATGCGCAAAACGGCACGAGTGATAAACTGCCCAAAACGGTGCGATGCGCAAAACGGTGCGAGTGATAAACTGCGCAAAACAGCGCGAGTGATAAACTGCGCAAAACAGTGCGATGCGCCAAAAAGCGCGAGTGTTAATTCGCAGAAAACAGTGCTATGTGCAAAATGGCGCGAGTGATAAACAACGCAAAATAGTGCGATGCGCGAAATCGCGCGAGTGTTAAACTGCGCAAAACGGTGCGATGCGCAAAACGGCGCGGGTGATAAACTGCGCAAAACCATGCGATGCGCAAAATGGCGCGCGTAATAAACTGCGCAAAACTGTGCGATGCATAAAACGGCGCAAGTGATAAATTGCGCAAAACAGTGCGATGCGCAAAACGGCGCGAGTGATAAACTGCGCAAAACAGTGCGATGCGCCAAAAGGCGCGAGTGTTATACTGCCCAAAAGAGTGCGATGCGCAAAACGGCAGGAGTGATAAACTGCGCAAAACAGTGCGATGCGCAAAATAGCGCGAGTGATAAGTTGCGCAAAACAGTGCGATGCGATAAACTGCGCAAAACGGTGCGATGCGGAAAACGGCGCGAGTGAGAAACTGCGCAAAACAGTGCGATGCGCAAAACAGCGCGAGTGATAAACTGCGCAAAACAGTGCGATGCGATAAACTGCGCGAGTGTTAAACTGCGCAAAACAGCGCGACTGATAAATTGCGCAAAATAGTGCGATGCGCCAAAAGGCACGAGTGTTAAACTGCGCAAAACAGTGCGATGCGCAAAATAGCGCGAGTGATAAATTGCGCAAAACGGTGCGATGCGATAAACTGCGCGAGTGGCAAACTGCGCAAAACGGTGCGATGCGCAAAACGGCGCGAGTGAGAAACTGCGCAAAACAGTGCGATGCGCAAAACAGCGCGAGTGATAAACTGCGCAAAACAGTGCGATGCGATAAACTGCGCGAGTGTTAAACTGCGCAAAACGATGCGAGTGATAAACTGCGCAAAACAGTGCGATGCGCCAAAAAGGCGCGAGTGTTAAACTGCGCAAAACAGTGCGATGCGCGAAACGGCGCGAGTGATAAACTGCGCAAAACAGTGCGATGCGCAAAACCGCGCGAGTGTTAAACTGCGCAAAACGGTGCGATGCGCAAAACGGCGCGGGTGATAAACTGCGCAAAACCGTGCGATGCGCAAAACGGCGCCCGTGATAAACTGCGCAAAACTATGCGATGCGTAAAACGGCGCAAGTGTTAAACTGCGCAAAACGGTGCGATGCGCAAAACGGCGCGACGGATAAACTGCGTAAAACTGTGCGATGCGCCAAAGCGTGCGAGTGATAATCGGCCGAAAACACTGCGATGCGCAAAACGGCGCGAGTGATAAACTGCGCTAAACAGTGCGATGCGGAAAATGGCGCGAGTGATAAGCTGCGCAAAACGGTGCGATGCGCAAAACTGCGCGACTGATAAACTGCGGAAAACAGTGCGATGCGTAAAACAGCGCGAGTGATAAACTGCGCAAAAAGTGCGATGCGCCAAAAGGCGCGAGTGTTAAACTGTGCACAAAGTGCGATGCGCAAAACGGCGCGAGTGATAAACTGCGCAAAATGGTGCGATGCGCAAAACGGCACGAGTGATAAACTGCCCAAAACGGTGCGATGCGCAAAACGGTGCGAGTGATAAACTGCGCAAAACAGCGCGAGTGATAAACTGCGCAAAACAGTGCGATGCGCCAAAAAGCGCGAGTGTTAAATCGCAGAAAACAGTGCTATGTGCAAAATGGCGCGAGTGATAAACAACACAAAATAGTGCGATGCGCGAAATCGCGCGAGTGTTAAACTGCGCAAAACGGTGCGATGCGCAAAACGGCGCGGGTGATAAACTGCGCAAAACCATGCGATGCGCAAAATGGCGCGCGTAATAAACTGCGCAAAACTGTGCGATGCATAAAACGGCGCAAGTGATAAACTGCGCAAAACAGTGCGATGCGCCATAAGGCGCGAGTGTTATACTGCCCAAAAGAGTGCGATGCGCAAAACGGCAGGAGTGATAAACTGCGCAAAACAGTGCGATGCGCAAAATAGCGCGAGTGATAAGTTGCGCAAAACAGTGCGATGCGATAAACTGCGCAAAACGGTGCGATGCGGAAAACGGCGCGAGTGAGAAACTGCGCAAAACAGTGCGATGCGCAAAACAGCGCGAGTGATAAACTGCGCAAAACAGTGCGATGCGATAAACTGCGCGAGTGTTAAACTGCGCAAAAAAGTGCGACTGATAAACTGCGCAAAACAGTGCGATGCGCCAAAAGGCACGAGTGTTAAACTGCGCAAAACAGTGCGATGCGCAAAATAGCGCGAGTGATAAATTGCGCAAAACGGTGCGATGCGATAAACTGCGCGAGTGTTAAACTGCGCAAAACGGTGCGATGCGCAAAACGGCGCGAGTGAGAAACTGCGCAAAACAGTGCGATGCGCAAAACAGTGCGATGCGATAAACTGCGCGAGTGTAAAACTGCGCAAAACGATGCGAGTGATAAACTGCGCAAAACAGTGCGATGCGCCAAAAAGGCGCGAGTGTTAAACTGCGCAAAACAGTGCGATGCGCGAAACGGCGCGAGTGATAAACTGCGCAAAACAGTGCGATGCGCCAAACCGCGCGAGTGTTAAACTGCGCAAAACGGTGCGATGCGCAAAACGGCGCGGGTGATAAACTGCGCAAAACCGTGCGATGCGCAAAACGGCGCCCGTGATAAACTGCGCAAAACTATGCGATGTGTAAAACGGCGCAAGTGTTAAACTGCGCAAAACGGTGCGATGCGCAAAACGGCGCGACGGATAAACTGCGTAAAACTGTGCGATGCGCCAAAGCGTGGGAGTGATAATCGGCCGAAAACAGTGCGATGCGCAAAACGGCGCGAGTGATAAACTGCGCTAAACAGTGCGATGCAGAAAACGGCGCGAGTGATAAGCTGCGCAAAACGGTGCGATGCGCAAAACTGCGCGACTGATAAACTGCGGAAAACAGTGCGATGCGTAAAACAGCGCGAGTGATAAACTGCGCAAAACAGTGCGATGCGCCAAAAGGCGCGAGTGTTAAACTGTGCAAAAAGTGCGATGCGCAAAACGGCGCGACTGATAAACTGCGTAAAATGGTGCGATGCGCAAAACGGCACGAGTGATAAACTGTCCAAAACGGTGCGATGCGCAAAACGGTGCGAGTGATAAACTGCGCAAAACAGCGCGAGTGATAAACTGCGCAAAACAGTGCGATGCGCCAAAAAGCGCGAGTGTTAAATCGCAGAAAACAGTGCTATGTGCAAAACAGTGCTATGTGCAAAACGGCGCGGGTGATAAACTGCGCAAAACCATGCGATGCGCAAAATGGCGCGCGTAATAAACTGCGCAAAACTGTGCGATGCATAAAACGGCGCAAGTGATAAACTGCGCAAAACAGTGCGATGCGCAAAACGGCGCGAGTGATAAACTGCGCAAAACAGTGCGATGCGCCAAAAGGCGCGAGTGTTAAACTGCCCAAAAGAGTGCGATGCGCAAAACGGCAGGAGTGATAAACTGCGCAAAACAGTGCGATGCGCAAAATAGCGCGAGTGATAAATTGCGCAAAACAGTGCGATGCGATAAACTGCGCAAAACGGTGCGATGCAGAAAACGGCGCGAGTGAGAAACTGCGCAAAACAGTGCGATGCGCAAAACAGCGCGAGTGATAAACTGCGCAAAACAGTGCGATGCGATAAACTGCGCGAGTGTTAAACTGCGCAAAACAGCGCGACTGATAAACTGCGCAAAACAGTGCGATGCGCCAAAAGGCACGAGTGTTAAACTGCGCAAAACAGTGCGATGTGCAAAATAGCGCGAGTGATAAATTGCGCAAAACGGTGCGATGCGATAAACTGTGCGAGTGTTAAACTGCGCAAAACGGCGCGAGTGATAAACTGCGCTAAACAGTGCGATGCGGAAAACGGCGCGAGTGATAAGCTGCGCAAAACGGTGCGATGCGCAAAACTGCGCGACTGATAAACTGCGGAAAACAGTGCGATGCGCAAAACAGCGCGAGTGATAAACTGCGCAAAACAGTGCGATGCGCCAAAAGGCGCGAGTGTTAAACTGTGCAAAAAGTGCGATGCGCAAAACGGCGCGAGTGATAAACTGCGCAAAATGGTGCGATGCGCAAAACGGCACGAGTGATAAACTGCCCAAAAAGTTGCGATGCGCAAAACGGTGCGAGTGATAAACTGCGCAAAACAGCGCAAGTGATAAACTGCGCAAAACAGTGCGATGCGCCAAAAAGCGCGAGTGTTAAATCGTAGAAAACAGTGCTATGTGCAAAATGGCGCGAGTGATAAACAACGCAAAATAGTGCGATGCGCGAAACCGCGCGAGTGTTAAACTGCGCAAAACGGTGCGATGCGCAAAACGGCGCGGGTGATAAACTGCGCAAAACCATGCGATGCGCAAAATGGCGCGCGTAATAAACTGCGCAAAACTGTGCGATGCATAAAACGGCGCAAGTGATAAACAGCGTAAAACAGTGCGATGCGCAAAACGGCGCGAGTGATAAACTGCGCAAAACAGTGCGATGCGCCAAAAGGCGCGAGTGTTAAACTGCCCAAAAGAGTGCGATGCGCAAAACGGCAGGAGTGATAAACTGCGCAAAACAGTGCGATGCGATAAACTGCGCGAGTGTTAAACTGCGCAAAACAGCGCGACTGATAAACTGCGCAAAACAGTGCGATGCGCCAAAAGGCACGAGTGTTAAACTGCGCAAAACAGTGCGATGCGCAAAATAGCGCGAGTGATAAATTGCGCAAAACGGTGCGATGCGATAAACTGCGCGAGTGTTAAACTGCGCAAAACGGTGCGATGCGCAAAACGGCGCGAGTGAGAAACTGCGCAAAACTGTGCGATGCGCAAAACAACGCGAGTGATAAACTGCGCAAAACAGTGCGATACGATAAACTGCGCGAGTGTTAAACTGCGCAAAACGATGCGAGTGATAAACTGCGCAAAACAGTGCGATGCGCCAAAAAGGCGCGAGTGTTAAACTGCGCAAAACAGTGCGATGCGCGAAACGGCGCGAGTGATAAACTGCGCAAAACAGTGCGATGCGCAAAACCGCGCGAGTGTTAAACTGCGCAAAACGGTGCGATGCGCAAAACGGCGCGGGTGATAAACTGCGCAAAACCGTGCGATGCGCAAAACGGCGCCCGTGATAAACTGCGCAAAACTATGCGATGCGTAAAACGGCGCAAGTGTTAAACTGCGCAAAACGGTGCGATGCGCAAAACGGCGCGACGGATAAACTGCGTAAAACTGTGCGATGCGCCAAAGCGTGCGAGTGATAATCGGCCGAAAACAGTGCGATGCGCAAAACGGCGCGAGTGATAAACTGCGCTAAACAGTGCGATGCGGAAAACGGCGCGAGTGATAAGCTGCGCAAAACGGTGCGATGGGCAAAACTGCGCGACTGATAAACTGCGGAAAACAGTGCGATGCGTAAAACAGCGCGAGTGATAAACTGCGCAAAACAGTGCGATGCGCCAAAAGGCGCGACTGTTAAACTGTGCAAAAAGTGCGATGCGCAAAACGGCGCGAGTGATAAACTGCGCAAAATGGTGCGATGCGCAAAACGGCACGAGTGATAAACTGCCCAAAACGGTGCGATGCGCAAAACGGTGCGAGTGATAAACTGCGCAAAACAGCGCGAGTGATAAACTGCGCAAAACAGTGCGATGCGCCAAAAAGCGCGAGTGTTAAATCGCAGAAAACAGTGCTATGTGCAAAATGGCGCGAGTGATAAACAGCGCAAAACAGTGCGATGCGCGAAACCGCGCGAGTGTTAAACTGCGCAAAACGGTGCGATGCGCAAAACGGCGCGGGTGATAAACTGCGCAAAACGGCGCGGGTGATAAACTGCGCAAAACCATGCGATGCGCAAAATGGCGCGCGTAATAAACTGCGCAAAACTGTGCGATGCATAAAACGGCACAAGTGATAAACTGCGCAAAACAGTGCGATGCGCAAAACGGCGCGAGTGATAAACTGCGCAAAACAGTGCGATGCGCCAAAAGGCGCGAGTGTTAAACTGCCCAAAAGAGTGCGATGCGCAAAACGGCAGGAGTGATAAACTGCGTAAAACAGTGCGATGCGCAAAATAGCGCGAGTGATAAATTGCGCAAAACAGTGCGATGCGATAAACTGCGCGAGTGTTAAACTGCACAAAACGGTGCGATGCGCAAAACGGCGCGAGTGAGAAACTGCGCAAAACAGTGCGATGCGCAAAACAGCGCGAGTGATAAACTGCGCAAAACAGTGCGATGCGATAAACTGCGCGAGTGTTAAACTGCGCAAAACAGCGCGATTGATAAACTGCGCAAAACAGTGCGATGCGCACAACAGCGCGAGTGATAAACTGCGCAAAACAGTGCGATGCGCCAAAAGGGGCGAGTGTTAAACGTTGCAAAAAGGGCGATGCGCAAAACGGCGCGAGTGATAAACTGCGCAAAATGGTGCGATGCGCCAAACGGCGCGAGTGATAAACTGCGCAAAACAGTACGATGCGCCCAAAAGCGCGAGTGTTAAACCGCAGAAAACAGTGCGATGCGTAAAATGGCGCGAGTGATAAACTGCGCAAAACAGTGCGATGCGCAAAACCGCGCGACTATTAAACTGCGCAAAACGGTGCGATGCGCAAAACGGCGTGGGTGATAAACTGCGCAAAACCGTGCGATGCGCAAAACGGCGCGCGTGATAAACTGCGCAAAACTGTGCGATGCGTAAAACGGCGCAAGTGATAAACTGTGCAAAACAGTGCGATGCGCAAAACAGCGCGAGTGATAAACTGCGCAAAACAGGGCGATGCGCCAAAAGGCGCGAGTGTTATACTGCCCAAAAGAGTGCGATGCGCAAAACGGCAGGAGTGATAAACTGCGCAAAACAGTGCGATGCGCAAAACAGCGCGAGTGATAAACTGCGCAAAACAGTGCGATGCGATAAACTGCGCGAGTGTTAAACTGCGCAAAACGGTGCGAGTGATAAACTGTGCAAAACAGTGCGATGCGCCAAAAAGGCGCGAGTGTTAAACTGCGCAAAACAGTGCGATGCGCGAAATGGCGCGAGTGTTAAACTGCGCAAAACAGTGCGATGCGCGAAACGGCGCCAGTGATAAACTGCGCAAAACAGTGCGATGCGCGAAACGGCGCCAGTGATAAACTGCGCAAAACAGTGCGATGCGCGAAACGGCGCCAGTGATAAACTGCGCAAAACAGTGCGATGCGCAAAACCACGCGAGTGTTAAACTGCGCAAAACGGTGCGATGCGCAAAACGGCGCGGGTGATAAACTGCGCAAAATAGTGCGATGCGCAAAACGGCGCGCGTGATAAACTGCGCAAAACAGTGCGATGCGTAAAACGGCGCAAGTGTTAAACTGCGCAAAACGGTGCGATGCGCAAAACGGCGCGAGTGATAAATTGCGTAAAACTGTGTGATGCGCCAAAGCGTGCGAGTGATAATCTGCCGAAAACAGTGCGATGCGCAAAACGGCGCGAGTGATAAACTGCGCTAAACAGTGCGATGCGGAAAACGACGCGAGTGATAAACTGCGCAAAACAGTGCGATGCGCAAAACGGTGCGAGTGATAAGCTGCGCAAAACGGTGCGATGCGCAAAACGGTGCCAGTGATAAACTCCGCAAAACCGATGTGCAAAAGCGCGCGAGTGATAATCTGTCGAAAACAGTGCGTTGCGCAAAACGGCGCGAGTGATAAACTGTCGAAAACCGTGCGATGCACAAAATAGCGCGAGTGATAAACCGCGCAAAACAGTGCGATGCGCAAAACCACGCGGGTGATAAACTGCGCGAAACAGTGCGATGGGCAAAACTGCGCGCGTGATAAACTGCGCAAAACAGTGCGATGCGCAAAACTGCGCGAGTGATAAACTGCGCTAAACAGTGCGCTGCGCAAAACTGCGCGAGTGATAAACTGCGCAAAACAGTGCGATGCGCAAAACGGCGCGAGTGATAAACTGCGCAAAACGGTGCGATGCGCAAAGCGGCACGAGTGATAAACTGCCCAAAACGGTGCGATGCGCAAAACGGCTCGAGTGATAAACTGCCCAAAACGGTGCGATGCGCAAAACGGTGCGAGTGATAAACTGCGCAAAACAGCGCGAGTGATAAACTGCGCAAAACAGTGCGATGCGCCAAAAAGCGCGAGTGTTAAATCGCAGAAAACAGTGCTATGTGCAAAATGGCGCGAGTGATAAACAGCGCAAAACAGTGCGATGCGCGAAACCGCGCGAGTGTTAAACTGCGCAAAACGGTGTGATGCGCAAAACGGCGCGGGTGATAAACTGCGCAAAACCGTGCGATGCGCAAAACGGCGCGCGTGATAAACTGTGCAAAACTGTGCGATGCGTAAAACGGCGCAAGTGATAAACTGTGCAAAACAGTCCGATGCGCAAAACGGCGCGAGTGATAAACTGCGCAAAACAGGGCGATGCGCCAAAAGGCGCGAGTGTTAAACTGCCCAAAAGAGTGCGATGCGCAAAAAGGCAGGAGTGATAAACTGCGCAAAACAGTGCGATGCGATAAACTGCGCGAGTGTTAAACTGCGCAAAACGATGCGAGTGATAAACTGCGCAAAACAGTGCGATGCGCCAAAAAGGCGCGAGTGTTAAACTGCGCAAAACAGTGCGATGCGCGAAACGGCGCGAGTGATAAACTGCGTAAAACAGTGCGATGCGCAAAACCGCGCGAGTGTTAAACTGCGCAAAACGGTGCGATGCGCAAAACGGCGCGGGTGATAAACTGCGTAAAACCGTGCGATGCGCAAAACGGCGCCCGTGATAACCTGCGCAAAACTACGTGATGCGTAAAACGGCGCAAGTGTTAAACTGCGCAAAACGGTGCGATGCGCAAAACGGCGCGACGGATAAACTGCGTAAAACTGTGCGATGCGCCAAAGCGTGCGAGTGATAATCGGCCGAAAACAGTGCGATGCACAAAACGGCGCAAGTGATAAACTGCGCTAAACAGTGCGATGCGGAAAACGGCGCGAGTGATAAGCTGCGCAAAACGGTGCGATGCGCAAAACTGCGCGACTGATAAACTGCGGAAAATAGTGCGATGCGCACAACGGCGCGGGTGATAAACTGCGCAAAACCGTGCGACGCGCAAAATGGCGCGCGTAATAAACTGCGCAAAACTGTGCGATGCATAAAACGGCGCAAGTGATAAACTGCGCAAAACAGTGCGATGCGCAAAATGGCGCGAGTGATAAACTGCGCAAAACAGTGCGATGCGCCAAAAGGCGCGAGTGTTAAACTGCCCAAAAGAGTGCGATGCGCTAAACGGCAGGAGTGATAAACTGCGCAAAACAGTGCGATGCGCAAAATAGCGCGAGTGATAAATTGCGCAAAACAGTGCGATGCGATAAACTGCGCGAGTGTTAAACTGCGGAAAACAGTGCGATGCGTAAAACAGCGCGAGTGATAAACTGCGCAAAACAGTGCGATGCGCCAAAAGGCGCAAGTGTTAAACTGTGCAAAAAGTGCGATGCGCAGAACGGCGCGAGTGATAAACTGCGCAAAATGTTGCGATGCGCAAAACGGCACGAGTGATAAACTGCCCAAAACGGTGCGATGCGCAAAACGGTGCGAGTGATAAACTACGCAAAACAGCGCGACTGATAAACTGCGCAAAACAGTGCGATGCGCCAAAAAGCGCGTGTTAAATCGTAGAAAACAGTGCTATGTGCAAAATGGCGCGAGTGATAAACAGCGCAAAACAATGCGATGCGCGAAACCGCGCGAGTGTTAAACTGCGCAAAACGGTGCGATGCGCAAAACGGCGCGGGTGATAAACTGCGCAAAACGGCGCGGGTGATAAACTGCGCAAAACCATGCGATGCGCAAAATGGCGCGCGTAATAAACTGCGCAAAACTGTGCGATGCATAAAACGGCGCAAGTGATAAACTGCGCAAAACAGTGCGATGCGCAAAACGGCGCGAGTGATAAACTGCGCAAAACAGTGCGATGCGCCAAAAGGCGCGAGTGTTAAACTGCCCAAAAGAGTGCGATGCGCAAAACGGCAAGAGTGATAAACTGCGCAAAACAGTGCGATGCGCAAAATAGCGCGAGTGATAAATTGCGCAAAACAGTGCGATGCGATAAACTGCACAAAACGGTGCGATGCGGAAAACGGCGCGAGTGAGAAACTGCGCAAAACAGTGCGATGCGCAAAACAGCGCGAGTGATAAACTGCGCAAAACAGTGCGATGCGATAAACTGCGCGAGTGTTAAACTGCGCAAAACAGCGCGACTGATAAACTGCGCAAAACAGTGCGATGCGCCAAAAGGCACGAGTGTTAAACTGCGCAAAATAGTGCGATGCGCAAAATAGCGCGAGTGATAAATTGCGCAAAACGGTGCGATGCGATAAACTGCGCGAGTGTTAAACTGCGCAAAACGGTGCGATGCGCAAAACGGCGCGAGTGATAAACTGCGCTAAACAGTGCGATGCGGAAAACAGCGCGAGTGATAAGCTGCGCAAAACGGTTGCGATGCGCAAAACTGCGCGACTGATAAACTGCGGAAAACAGTGCGATGCGTAAAACAGCGCGAGTGATAAACTGCGCAAAACAGTGCGATGCGCCAAAAGGCGCGAGTGTTAAACTGTGCAAAAAGTGCGATGCGCAAAACGGCGCGAGTGATGAACTGCGCAAAATGGTGCGATGCGCAAAACGGCACGAGTGATAAACTGCCCAAAACGGTGCGATGCGCAAAACGGTGCGAGTGATAAACTGCGCAAAACAGCGCGAGTGATAAACTGCGCAAAACAGTGCGATGCGCCAAAAAGCGCGTGTTAAATCGTAGAAAACAGTGCTATGTGCAAAATGGCGCGAGTGATAAACAGCGCAAAACAATGCGATGCGCGAAACCGCGCGAGTGTTAAACTGCGCAAAACGGTGCGATGCGCAAAACGGCGCGGGTGATAAACTGCGCAAAACGGCGCGGGTGATAAACTGCGCAAAACCATGCGATGCGCAAAATGGCGCGCGTAATAAACTGCGCAAAACTGTGCGATGCATAAAACGGCGCAAGTGATAAACTGCGCAAAACAGTGCGATGCGCAAAACGGCGCGAGTGATAAACTGCGCAAAACAGTGCGATGCGCCAAAAGGCGCGAGTGTTATACTGCCCAAAAGAGTGCGATGCGCAAAACGGCAGGAGTGATAAACTGCGCAAAACAGTGCGATGCGCAAAATAGCGCGAGTGATAAGTTGCGCAAAACAGTGCGATGCGATAAACTGCACAAAACGGTGCGATGCGGAAAACGGCGCGAGTGAGAAACTGCGCAAAACAGTGCGATGCGCAAAACAGCGCGAGTGATAAACTGCGCAAAACAGTGCGATGCGATAAACTGCGCGAGTGTTAAACTGCGCAAAACAGCGCGACTGATAAACTGCGCAAAACAGTGCGATGCGCCAAAAGGCACGAGTGTTAAACTGCGCAAAACAGTGCGATGCGCAAAATAGCGCGAGTGATAAATTGCGCAAAACGGTGCGATGCGATAAACTGCGCGAGTGTTAAACTGCGCAAAACGGTGCGATGCGCAAAACGGCGCGAGTGAGAAACTGCGCAAAACAGTGCGATGCGCAAAACAGCGCGAGTGATAAACTGCGCAAAACAGTGCGATGCGATAAACTGCGCGAGTGTAAAACTGCGCAAAACGATGCGAGTGATAAACTGCGCAAAACAGTGCGATGCGCCAAAAAGGCGCGAGTGTTAAACTGCGCAAAACAGTGCGATGCGCGAAACGGCGCGAGTGATAAACTGCGCAAAACAGTGCGATGCGCCAAACCGCGCGAGTGTTAAACTGCGCAAAACGGTGCGATGCGCAAAACGGCGCGGGTGATAAACTGCGCAAAACCGTGCGATGCGCGAAACGGCGCCCGTGATAAACTGCGCAAAACTATGCGATGTGTAAAACGGCGCAAGTGTTAAACTGCGCAAAACGGTGCGATGCGCAAAACGGCGCGACGGATAAACTGCGTAAAACTGTGCGATGCGCCAAAGCGTGCGAGTGATAATCGGCCGAAAACAGTGCGATGCGCAAAACGGCGCGAGTGATAAACTGCGCTAAACAGTGCGATGCAGAAAACGGCGCGAGTGATAAGCTGCGCAAAACGGTGCGATGCGCAAAACTGCGCGACTGATAAACTGCGGAAAACAGTGCGATGCGTAAAACAGCGCGAGTGATAAACTGCGCAAAACAGTGCGATGCGCCAAAAGGCGCGAGTGTTAAATTGTGCAAAAAGTGCGATGCGCAAAACGGCGCGACTGATAAACTGCGCAAAATGGTGCGATGCGCAAAACGGCACGAGTGATAAACTGTCCAAAACGGTGCGATGCGCAAAACGGTGCGAGTGATAAACTGCGCAAAACAGCGCGAGTGATAAACTGCGCAAAACAGTACGATGCGCCAAAAAGCGCGTGTTAAATCGTAGAAAACAGTGCTATGTGCAAAATGGCGCGAGGGATAAACAGCGCAAAACAATGCGATGCGCGAAACCGCGCGAGTGTTAAACTGCGCAAAACGGTGCGATGCGCAAAACGGCGCGGGTGATAAACTGCACAAAACGGCGCGGGTGATAAACTGCGCAAAAACATGCGATGCGCAAAATGGCGCGCGTAATAAACTGCGCAAAACTGTGCGATGCATAAAACGGCGCAAGTGATAAACTGCGCAAAACAGTGCGATGCGCAAAACGGCGCGAGTGATAAACTGCGCAAAACAGTGCGATGCGCCAAAAGGCGCGAGTGTTATACTGCCCAAAAGAGTGCGATGCGCAAAACGGCAGGAGTGATAAACTGCGCAAAACAGTGCGATGCGCAAAATAGCGCGAGTGATAAGTTGCGCAAAACAGTGCGATGCGATAAACTGCGCAAAACGGTGCGATGCGGAAAACGGCGCGAGTGAGAAACTGCGCAAAACAGTGCGATGCGCAAAACAGCGCGAGTGATAAACTGCGCAAAACAGTGCGATGCGATAAACTGCGCGAGTGTTAAACTGCGCAAAACAGCGCGACTGATAAACTGCGCAAAATAGTGCGATGCGCCAAAAGGCACGAGTGTTAAACTGCGCAAAACAGTGCGATGCGCAAAATAGCGCGAGTGATAAATTGCGCAAAACGGTGCGATGCGATAAACTGCGCGAGTGGCAAACTGCGCAAAACGGTGCGATGCGCAAAACGGCGCGAGTGAGAAACTGCGCAAAACAGTGCGATGCGCAAAACAGCGCGAGTGATAAACTGCGCAAAACAGTGCGATGCGATAAACTGCGCGAGTGTTAAACTGCGCAAAACGATGCGAGTGATAAACTGCGCAAAACAGTGCGATGCGCCAAAAAGGCGCGAGTGTTAAACTGCGCAAAACAGTGCGATGCGCGAAACGGCGCGAGTGATAAACTGCGCAAAACAGTGCGATGCGCAAAACCGCGCGAGTGTTAAACTGCGCAAAACGGTGCGATGCGCAAAACGGCGCGGGTCATAAACTGCACAAAACCGTGCGATGCGCAAAACGGCGCCCGTGATAAACTGCGCAAAACTATGCGATGCGTAAAACGGCGCAAGTGTTAAACTGCGCAAAACGGTGCGATGCGCAAAACGGCGCGACGGATAAACTGCGTAAAACTGTGCGATGCGCCAAAGCGTGCGAGTGATAATCGGCCGAAAACAGTGCGATGCGCAAAACGGCGCGAGTGATAAACTGCGCTAAACAGTGCGATGCGGAAAACGGCGCGAGTGATAAGCTGCGCAAAACGGTGCGATGCGCAAAACTGCGCGACTGATAAACTGCGGAAAACAGTGCGATGCGTAAAACAGCGCGAGTGATAAACTGCGCAAAAAGTGCGATGCGCCAAAAGGCGCGAGTGTTAAACTGTGCACAAAGTGCGATGCGCAAAACGGCGCGAGTGATAAACTGCGCAAAATGGTGCGATGCGCAAAACGGCACGAGTGATAAACTGCCCAAAACGGTGCGATGCGCAAAACGGTGCGAGTGATAAACTGCGCAAAACAGCGCGAGTGATAAACTGCGCAAAACAGTGCGATGCGCCAAAAAGCGCGAGTGTTAAATCGCAGAAAACAGTGCTATGTGCAAAATGGCGCGAGTGATAAACAACGCAAAATAGTGCGATGCGCGAAATCGCGCGAGTGTTAAACTGCGCAAAACGGTGCGATGCGCAAAACGGCGCGGGTGATAAACTGCGCAAAACCATGCGATGCGCAAAATGGCGCGCGTAATAAACTGCGCAAAACTGTGCGATGCATAAAATGGCGCGAGTGATAAACTGCGCAAAACAATGCGATGCGCCAAAAGGCGCGAGTGTTATACTGCCCAAAAGAGTGCGATGCGCAAAACGGCAGGAGTGATAAACTGCACAAAACAGTGCGATGCGCAAAATAGCGCGAGTGATAAGTTGCGCAAAACAGTGCGATGCGATAAACTGCGCAAAACGGTGCGATGCGGAAAACGGCGCGAGTGAGAAACTGCGCAAAACAGTGCGATGCGCAAAACAGCGCGAGTGATAAACTGCGCAAAACAGTGCGATGCGATAAACTGCGCGAGTGTTAAACTGCGCAAAACAGCGCGACTGATAAACTGCGCAAAACAGTGCGATGCGCCAAAAGGCACGAGTGTTAAACTGCGCAAAACAGTGCGATGTGCAAAATAGCGCGAGTGATAAATTGCGCAAAACGGTGCGATGCGATAAACTGCGCGAGTGTTAAACTGCGCAAAACGGTGCGATGCGCAAAACGGCGCGAGTGAGAAACTGCGCAAAACAGTGCGATGCGCAAAACAGCGCGAGTGATAAACTGCGCAAAATAGTGCGATGCGATAAACTGCGCGAGTGTAAAACTGCGCAAAACGATGCGAGTGATAAACTGCGCAAAACAGTGCGATGCGCCAAAAAGGCGCGAGTGTTAAACTGCGCAAAACAGTGCGATGCGCGAAACGGCGCGAGTGATAAACTGCGCAAAACAGTGCGATGCGCCAAACCGCGCGAGTGTTAAACTGCGCAAAACGGTGCGATGCGCAAAACGGCGCGGGTGATAAACTGCGCAAAACCGTGCGATGCGCAAAACGGCGCCCGTGATAAACTGCGCAAAACTATGCGATGTGTAAAACGGCGCAAGTGTAAAACTGCGCAAAACGGTGCGATGCGCAAAACGGCGCGACGGATAATCTGCGTAAAACTGTGCGATGCGCCAAAGCGTGCGAGTGATAATCGGCCGAAAACAGTGCGATGCGCAAAACGGCGCGAGTGATAAACTGCGCTAAACAGTGCGATGCAGAAAACGGCGCGAGTGATAAGCTGCGCAAAACGGTGCGATGCGCAAAACTGCGCGACTGATAAACTGCGGAAAACAGTGCGATGCGTAAAACAGCACGAGTGATAAACTGCGCAAAACAGTGCGATGCGCCAAAAGGCGCGAGTGTTAAACTGTGCAAAAAGTGCGATGCGCAAAACGGCGCGACTGATAAACTGCGCAAAATGGTGCGATGCGCAAAACGGCACGAGTGATAAACTGTCCAAAACGGTGCGATGCGCAAAACGGTGCGAGTGATAAACTGCGCAAAACAGCGCGAGTGATAAACTGCGCAAAACAGTACGATGCGCCAAAAAGCGCGTGTTAAATCGTAGAAAACAGTGCTATGTGCAAAATGGCGCGAGGGATAAACAGCGCAAAACAATGCGATGCGCGAAACCGCGCGAGTGTTAAACTGCGCAAAACGGTGCGATGCGCAAAACGGCGCGGGTGATAAACTGCGCAAAACGGCGCGGGTGATAAACTGCGCAAAACCATGCGATGCGCAAAATGGCGCGCGTAATAAACTGCGCAAAACTGTGCGATGCATAAAACGGCGCAAGTGATAAACTGCGCAAAACAGTGCGATGCGCAAAACGGCGCGAGTGATAAACTGCGCAAAACAGTGCGATGCGCCAAAAGGCGCGAGTGTTATACTGCCCAAAAGAGTGCGATGCGCAAAACGGCAGGAGTGATAAACTGCGCAAAACAGTGCGATGCGCAAAATAGCGCGAGTGATAAGTTGCGCAAAACAGTGCGATGCGATAAACTGCACAAAACGGTGCGATGCGGAAAACGGCGCGAGTGAGAAACTGCGCAAAACAGTGCGATGCGCAAAACAGCGCGAGTGATAAACTGCGCAAAACAGTGCGATGCGATAAACTGCGCGAGTGTTAAACTGCGCAAAACAGCGCGACTGATAAACTGCGCAAAACAGTGCGATGCGCCAAAAGGCACGAGTGTTAAACTGCGCAAAACAGTGCGATGCGCAAAATAGCGCGAGTGATAAATTGCGCAAAACGGTGCGATGCGATAAACTGCGCGAGTGTTAAACTGCGCAAAACGGTGCGATGCGCAAAACGGCGCGAGTGAGAAACTGCGCAAAACAGTGCGATGCGCAAAACAGCGCGAGTGATAAACTGCGCAAAACAGTGCGATGCGATAAACTGCGCGAGTGTAAAACTGCGCAAAACGATGCGAGTGATAAACTGCGCAAAACAGTGCGATGCGCCAAAAAGGCGCGAGTGTTAAACTGCGCAAAACAGTGCGATGCGCGAAACGGCGCGAGTGATAAACTGCGCAAAACAGTGCGATGCGCCAAACCGCGCGAGTGTTAAACTGCGCAAAACGGTGCGATGCGCAAAACGGCGCGGGTGATAAACTGCGCAAAACCGTGCGATGCGCAAAA
The DNA here is from genome assembly GCA_036172215.1 of Camellia granthamiana. Lineage (NCBI taxonomy): Eukaryota > Viridiplantae > Streptophyta > Magnoliopsida > Ericales > Theaceae > Camellia > Camellia granthamiana. The sequence goes on along the minus strand of JAXFYN010000331.1, from coordinate 247,264 downwards.
CGGCGCCCGTGATAAACTGCGCAAAACTATGCGATGTGTAAAACGGCGCAAGTGTTAAACTGCGCAAAACGGTGCGATGCGCAAAACGGCGCGACGGATAAACTGCGTAAAACTGTGCGATGCGCCAAAGCGTGCGAGTGATAATCGGCCGAAAACAGTGCGATGCGCAAAACGGCGCGAGTGATAAACTGCGCTAAACAGTGCGATGCAGAAAACGGCGCGAGTGATAAGCTGCGCAAAACGGTGCGATGCGCAAAACTGCGCGACTGATAAACTGCGGAAAACAGTGCGATGCGTAAAACAGCGCGAGTGATAAACTGCGCAAAACAGTGCGATGCGCCAAAAGGCGCGAGTGTTAAATTGTGCAAAAAGTGCGATGCGCAAAACGGCGCGACTGATAAACTGCGCAAAATGGTGCGATGCGCAAAACGGCACGAGTGATAAACTGTCCAAAACGGTGCGATGCGCAAAACGGTGCGAGTGATAAACTGCGCAAAACAGCGCGAGTGATAAACTGCGCAAAACAGTACGATGCGCCAAAAAGCGCGTGTTAAATCGTAGAAAACAGTGCTATGTGCAAAATGGCGCGAGGGATAAACAGCGCAAAACAATGCGATGCGCGAAACCGCGCGAGTGTTAAACTGCGCAAAACGGTGCGATGCGCAAAACGGCGCGGGTGATAAACTGCACAAAACGGCGCGGGTGATAAACTGCGCAAAAACATGCGATGCGCAAAATGGCGCGCGTAATAAACTACGCAAAACTGTGCGATGCATAAAACGGCGCAAGTGATAAACTGCGCAAAACAGTGCGATGCGCAAAACGGCGCGAGTGATAAACTGCGCAAAACAGTGCGATGCGCCAAAAGGCGCGAGTGTTATACTGCCCAAAAGAGTGCGATGCGCAAAACGGCAGGAGTGATAAACTGCGCAAAACAGTGCGATGCGCAAAATAGCGCGAGTGATAAGTTGCGCAAAACAGTGCGATGCGATAAACTGCGCAAAACGGTGCGATGCGGAAAACGGCGCGAGTGAGAAACTGCGCAAAACAGTGCGATGCGCAAAACAGCGCGAGTGATAAACTGCGCAAAACAGTGCGATGCGATAAACTGCGCGAGTGTTAAACTGCGCAAAACAGCGCGACTGATAAACTGCGCAAAATAGTGCGATGCGCCAAAAGGCACGAGTGTTAAACTGCGCAAAACAGTGCGATGCGCAAAATAGCGCGAGTGATAAATTGCGCAAAACGGTGCGATGCGATAAACTGCGCGAGTGGCAAACTGCGCAAAACGGTGCGATGCGCAAAACGGCGCGAGTGAGAAACTGCGCAAAACAGTGCGATGCGCAAAACAGCGCGAGTGATAAACTGCGCAAAACAGTGCGATGCGATAAACTGCGCGAGTGTTAAACTGCGCAAAACGATGCGAGTGATAAACTGCGCAAAACAGTGCGATGCGCCAAAAAGGCGCGAGTGTTAAACTGCACAAAACAGTGCGATGCGCGAAACGGCGCGAGTGATAAACTGCGCAAAACAGTGCGATGCGCAAAACCGCGCGAGTGTTAAACTGCGCAAAACGGTGCGATGCGCAAAACGGCGCGGGTCATAAACTGCACAAAACCGTGCGATGCGCAAAACGGCGCCCGTGATAAACTGCGCAAAACTATGCGATGCGTAAAACGGCGCAAGTGTTAAACTGCGCAAAACGGTGCGATGCGCAAAACGGCGCGACGGATAAACTGCGTAAAACTGTGCGATGCGCCAAAGCGTGCGAGTGATAATCGGCCGAAAACAGTGCGATGCGCAAAACGGCGCGAGTGATAAACTGCGCTAAACAGTGCGATGCGGAAAACGGCGCGAGTGATAAGCTGCGCAAAACGGTGCGATGCGCAAAACTGCGCGACTGATAAACTGCGGAAAACAGTGCGATGCGTAAAACAGCGCGAGTGATAAACTGCGCAAAAAGTGCGATGCGCCAAAAGGCGCGAGTGTTAAACTGTGCACAAAGTGCGATGCGCAAAACGGCGCGAGTGATAAACTGCGCAAAATGGTGCGATGCGCAAAACGGCACGAGTGATAAACTGCCCAAAACGGTGCGATGCGCAAAACGGTGCGAGTGATAAACTGCGCAAAACAGCGCGAGTGATAAACTGCGCAAAACAGTGCGATGCGCCAAAAAGCGCGAGTGTTAAATCGCAGAAAACAGTGCTATGTGCAAAATGGCGCGAGTGATAAACAACGCAAAATAGTGCGATGCGCGAAATCGCGCGAGTGTTAAACTGCGCAAAACGGTGCGATGCGCAAAACGGCGCGGGTGATAAACTGCGCAAAACCATGCGATGCGCAAAATGGCGCGCGTAATAAACTGCGCAAAACTGTGCGATGCATAAAATGGCGCGAGTGATAAACTGCGCAAAACAATGCGATGCGCCAAAAGGCGCGAGTGTTATACTGCCCAAAAGAGTGCGATGCGCAAAACGGCAGGAGTGATAAACTGCACAAAACAGTGCGATGCGCAAAATAGCGCGAGTGATAAGTTGCGCAAAACAGTGCGATGCGATAAACTGCGCAAAACGGTGCGATGCGGAAAACGGCGCGAGTGAGAAACTGCGCAAAACAGTGCGATGCGCAAAACAGCGCGAGTGATAAACTGCGCAAAACAGTGCGATGCGATAAACTGCGCGAGTGTTAAACTGCGCAAAACAGCGCGACTGATAAACTGCGCAAAACAGTGCGATGCGCCAAAAGGCACGAGTGTTAAACTGCGCAAAACAGTGCGATGCGCAAAATAGCGCGAGTGATAAATTGCGCAAAACGGTGCGATGCGATAAACTGCGCGAGTGTTAAACTGCGCAAAACGGTGCGATGCGCAAAACGGCGCGAGTGAGAAACTGCGCAAAACAGTGCGATGCGCAAAACAGCGCGAGTGATAAACTGCGCAAAATAGTGCGATGCGATAAACTGCGCGAGTGTAAAACTGCGCAAAACGATGCGAGTGATAAACTGCGCAAAACAGTGCGATGCGCCAAAAAGGCGCGAGTGTTAAACTGCGCAAAACAGTGCGATGCGCGAAACGGCGCGAGTGATAAACTGCGCAAAACAGTGCGATGCGCCAAACCGCGCGAGTGTTAAACTGCGCAAAACGGTGCGATGCGCAAAACGGCGCGGGTGATAAACTGCGCAAAACCGTGCGATGCGCAAAACGGCGCCCGTGATAAACTGCGCAAAACTATGCGATGTGTAAAACGGCGCAAGTGTAAAACTGCGCAAAACGGTGCGATGCGCAAAACGGCGCGACGGATAATCTGCGTAAAACTGTGCGATGCGCCAAAGCGTGCGAGTGATAATCGGCCGAAAACAGTGCGATGCGCAAAACGGCGCGAGTGATAAACTGCGCTAAACAGTGCGATGCAGAAAACGGCGCGAGTGATAAGCTGCGCAAAACGGTGCGATGCGCAAAACTGCGCGACTGATAAACTGCGGAAAACAGTGCGATGCGTAAAACAGCACGAGTGATAAACTGCGCAAAACAGTGCGATGCGCCAAAAGGCGCGAGTGTTAAACTGTGCAAAAAGTGCGATGCGCAAAACGGCGCGACTGATAAACTGCGCAAAATGGTGCGATGCGCAAAACGGCACGAGTGATAAACTGTCCAAAACGGTGCGATGCGCAAAACGGTGCGAGTGATAAACTGCGCAAAACAGCGCGAGTGATAAACTGCGCAAAACAGTACGATGCGCCAAAAAGCGCGTGTTAAATCGTAGAAAACAGTGCTATGTGCAAAATGGCGCGAGGGATAAACAGCGCAAAACAATGCGATGCGCGAAACCGCGCGAGTGTTAAACTGCGCAAAACGGTGCGATGCGCAAAACGGCGCGGGTGATAAACTGCGCAAAACGGCGCGGGTGATAAACTGCGCAAAACCATGCGATGCGCAAAATGGCACGCGTAATAAACTGCGCAAAACTGTGCGATGCATAAAACGGCGCAAGTGATAAACTGCGCAAAACAGTGCGATGCGCAAAACGGCGCGAGTGATAAACTGCGCAAAACAGTGCGATGCGCCAAAAGGCGCGAGTGTTATACTGCCCAAAAGAGTGCGATGCGCAAAACGGCAGGAGTGATAAACTGCGCAAAACAGTGCGATGCGCAAAATAGCGCGAGTGATAAGTTGCGCAAAACAGTGCGATGCGATAAACTGCGCAAAACGGTGCGATGCGGAAAACGGCGCGAGTGAGAAACTGCGCAAAACAGTGCGATGCGCAAAACAGCGCGAGTGATAAACTGCGCAAAACAGTGCGATGCGATAAACTGCGCGAGTGTTAAACTGCGCAAAACAGCGCGACTGATAAACTGCGCAAAATAGTGCGATGCGCCAAAAGGCACGAGTGTTAAACTGCGCAAAACAGTGCGATGCGCAAAATAGCGCGAGTGATAAATTGCGCAAAACGGTGCGATGCGATAAACTGCGCGAGTGGCAAACTGCGCAAAACGGTGCGATGCGCAAAACGGCGCGAGTGAGAAACTGCGCAAAACAGTGCGATGCGCAAAACAGCGCGAGTGATAAACTGCGCAAAACAGTGCGATGCGATAAACTGCGCGAGTGTTAAACTGCGCAAAACGATGCGAGTGATAAACTGCGCAAAACAGTGCGATGCGCCAAAAAGGCGCGAGTGTTAAACTGCGCAAAACAGTGCGATGCGCGAAACGGCGCGAGTGATAAACTGCGCAAAACAGTGCGATGCGCAAAACCGCGCGAGTGTTAAAATGCGCAAAACGGTGCGATGCGCAAAACGGCGCGGGTGATAAACTGCACAAAACCGTGCGATGCGCAAAACGGCGCCCGTGATAAACTGCGCAAAACTATGCGATGCGTAAAACGGCGCAAGTGTTAAACTGCGCAAAACGGTGCGATGCGCAAAACGGCGCGACGGATAAACTGCGTAAAACTGTGCGATGCGCCAAAGCGTGCGAGTGATAATCGGCCGAAAACAGTGCGATGCGCAAAACGGCGCGAGTGATAAACTGCGCAAAACAGCGCGAGTGATAAACTGCGCAAAACAGTACGATGCGCCAAAAAGCGCGTGTTAAATCGTAGAAAACAGTGCTATGTGCAAAATGGCGCGAGGGATAAACAGCGCAAAACAATGCGATGCGCGAAACCGCGCGAGTGTTAAACTGCGCAAAACGGTGCGATGCGCAAAACGGCGCGGGTGATAAACTGCGCAAAACCATGCGATGCGCAAAATGGCGCGCGTAATAAACTGCGCAAAACTGTGCGATGCATAAAACGGCGCGAGTGATAAACTGCGCAAAACAGTGCGATGCGCCAAAAGGCGCGAGTGTTATACTGCCCAAAAGAGTGCGATGCGCAAAACGGCAGGAGTGATAAACTGCACAAAACAGTGCGATGCGCAAAATAGCGCGAGTGATAAGTTGCGCAAAACAGTGCGATGCGATAAACTGCGCAAAACGGTGCGATGCGGAAAACGGCGCGAGTGAGAAACTGCGCAAAACAGTGCGATGCGCAAAACAGCGCGAGTGATAAACTGCGCAAAACAGTGCGATGCGATAAACTGCGCGAGTGTTAAACTGCGCAAAACAGCGAGACTGATAAACTGCGCAAAATAGTGCGATGCGCCAAAAGGCACGAGTGTTAAACTGCGCAAAACAGTGCGATGCGCAAAATAGCGCGAGTGATAAATTGCGCAAAACGGTGCGATGCGATAAACTGCGCGAGTGGCAAACTGCGCAAAACGGTGCGATGCGCAAAACGGCGCGAGTGAGAAACTGCGCAAAACAGTGCGATGCGCAAAACAGCGCGAGTGATAAACTGCGCAAAACAGTGCGATGCGATAAACTGCGCGAGTGTTAAACTGCGCAAAACGATGCGAGTGATAAACTGCGCAAAACAGTGCGATGCGCCAAAAAGGCGCGAGTGTTAAACTGCGCAAAACAGTGCGATGCGCGAAACGGCGCGAGTGATAAACTGCGCAAAACAGTGCGATGCGCAAAACCGCGCGAGTGTTAAACTGCGCAAAACGGTGCGATGCGCAAAACGGCGCGGGTGATAAACTGCGCAAAACCATGCGATGCGCAAAATGGCGCGCGTAATAAACTGCGCAAAACTGTGCGATGCATAAAACGGCGCGAGTGATAAACTGCGCAAAACAGTGCGATGCGCCAAAAGGCGCGAGTGTTATACTGCCCAAAAGAGTGCGATGCGCAAAACGGCAGGAGTGATAAACTGCCCAAAACAGTGCGATGCGCAAAATAGCGCGAGTGATAAGTTGCGCAAAACAGTGCGATGCGATAAACTGCGCAAAACGGTGCGATGCGGAAAACGGCGCGAGTGAGAAACTGCGCAAAACAGTGCGATGCGCAAAACAGCGCGAGTGATAAACTGCGCAAAACAGTGCGATGCGATAAACTGCGCGAGTGTTAAACTGCGCAAAACAGCGCGACTGATAAACTGCGCAAAATAGTGCGATGCGCCAAAAGGCACGAGTGTTAAACTGCGCAAAACAGTGCGATGCGCAAAATAGCGCGAGTGATAAATTGCGCAAAACGGTGCGATGCGATAAACTGCGCGAGTGGCAAACTGCGCAAAACGGTGCGATGCGCAAAACGGCGCGAGTGAGAAACTGCGCAAAACAGTGCGATGCGCAAAACAGCGCGAGTGATAAACTGCGCAAAACAGTGCGATGCGATAAACTGCGCGAGTGTTAAACTGCGCAAAACGATGCGAGTGATAAACTGCGCAAAACAGTGCGATGCGCCAAAAAGGCGCGAGTGTTAAACTGCGCAAAACAGTGCGATGCGCGAAACGGCGCGAGTGATAAACTGCGCAAAACAGTGCGATGCGCAAAACCGCGCGAGTGTTAAACTGCGCAAAACGGTGCGATGCGCAAAACGGCGCGGGTGATAAACTGAGCAAAACCATGCGATGCGCAAAATGGCGCGCGTAATAAACTGCGCAAAACTGTGCGATGCATAAAACGGCGCGAGTGATAAACTGCGCAAAACAGTGCGATGCGCCAAAAGGCGCGAGTGTTATACTGCCCAAAAGAGTGCGATGCGCAAAACGGCAGGAGTGATAAACTGCACAAAACAGTGCGATGCGCAAAATAGCGCGAGTGATAAGTTGCGCAAAACAGTGCGATGCGATAAACTGCGCAAAACGGTGCGATGCGGAAAACGGCGCGAGTGAGAAACTGCGCAAAACAGTGCGATGCGCAAAACAGCGCGAGTGATAAACTGCGCAAAACAGTGCGATGCGATAAACTGCGCGAGTGTTAAACTGCGCAAAACAGCGCGACTGATAAACTGCGCAAAATAGTGCGATGCGCCAAAAGGCACGAGTGTTAAACTGCGCAAAACAGTGCGATGCGCAAAATAGCGCGAGTGAGAAATTGCGCAAAACGGTGCGATGCGATAAACTGCGCGAGTGGCAAACTGCGCAAAACGGTGCGATGCGCAAAACGGCGCGAGTGAGAAACTGCGCAAAACAGTGCGATGCGCAAAACAGCGCGAGTGATAAACTGCGCAAAACAGTGCGATGCGATAAACTGCGCGAGTGTTAAACTGCGCAAAACAGCGCGACTGATAAACTGCGCAAAACAGTGCGATGCGCCAAAAGGCACGAGTGTTAAACTGCGCAAAACAGTGCGATGCGCAAAATAGCGCGAGTGATAAATTGCGCAAAACGGTGCGATGCGATAAACTGCGCGAGTGTTAAACTGCGCAAAACGGTGCGATGCGCAAAACGGCGCGAGTGAGAAACTGCGCAAAACAGTGCGATGCGCAAAACAGCGCGAGTGATAAACTGCGCAAAATAGTGCGATGCGATAAACTGCGCGAGTGTAAAACTGCGCAAAACGATGCGAGTGATAAACTGCGCAAAACAGTGCGATGCGCCAAAAAGGCGCGAGTGTTAAACTGCGCAAAACAGTGCGATGCGCGAAACGGCGCGAGTGATAAACTGCGCAAAACAGTGCGATGCGCCAAACCGCGCGAGTGTTAAACTGCGCAAAACGGTGCGATGCGCAAAACGGCGCGGGTGATAAACTGCGCAAAACCGTGCGATGCGCAAAACGGCGCCCGTGATAAACTGCGCAAAACTATGCGATGTGTAAAACGGCGCAAGTGTTAAACTGCGCAAAACGGTGCGATGCGCAAAACGGCGCGACGGATAATCTGCGTAAAACTGTGCGATGCGCCAAAGCGTGCGAGTGATAATCGGCCGAAAACAGTGCGATGCGCAAAACGGCGCGAGTGATAAACTGCGCTAAACAGTGCGATGCAGAAAACGGCGCGAGTGATAAGCTGCGCAAAACGGTGCGATGCGCAAAACTGCGCGACTGAGAAACTGCGGAAAACAGTGCGATGCGTAAAACAGCGCGAGTGATAAACTGCGCAAAACAGTGCGATGCGCCAAAAGGCGCGAGTGTTAAACTGTGCAAAAAGTGCGATGCGCAAAACGGCGCGACTGATAAACTGCGCAAAATGGTGCGATGCGCAAAACGGCACGAGTGATAAACTGTCCAAAACGGTGCGATGCGCAAAACGGTGCGAGTGATAAACTGCGCAAAACAGTACGATGCGCCAAAAAGCGCGTGTTAAATCGTAGAAAACAGTGCTATGTGCAAAATGGCGCGAGGGATAAACAGCGCAAAACAATGCGATGCGCGAAACCGCGCGAGTGTTAAACTGCGCAAAACGGTGCGATGCGCAAAACGGCGCGGGTGATAAACTGCGCAAAACGGCGCGGGTGATAAACTGCGCAAAACCATGCGATGCGCAAAATGGCGCGCGTAATAAACTGCGCAAAACTGTGCGATGCATAAAACGGCGCAAGTGATAAACTGCGCAAAACAGTGCGATGCGCAAAACGGCGCGAGTGATAAACTGCGCAAAACAGTGCGATGCGCCAAAAGGCGCGAGTGTTATACTGCCCAAAAGAGTGCGATGCGCAAAACGGCAGGAGTGATAAACTGCGCAAAACAGTGCGATGCGCAAAATAGCGCGAGTGATAAGTTGCGCAAAACAGTGCGATGCGATAAACTGCGCAAAACGGTGCGATGCGGAAAACGGCGCGAGTGAGAAACTGCGCAAAACAGTGCGATGCGCAAAACAGCGCGAGTGATAAACTGCGCAAAACAGTGCGATGCGATAAACTGCGCGAGTGTTAAACTGCGCAAAACAGCGCGACTGATAAACTGCGCAAAATAGTGCGATGCGCCAAAAGGCACGAGTGTTAAACTGCGCAAAACAGTGCGATGCGCAAAATAGCGCGAGTGATAAATTGCGCAAAACGGTGCGATGCGATAAACTGCGCGAGTGGCAAACTGCGCAAAACGGTGCGATGCGCAAAACGGCGCGAGTGAGAAACTGCGCAAAACAGTGCGATGCGCAAAACAGCGCGAGTGATAAACTGCGCAAAACAGTGCGATGCGATAAACTGCGCGAGTGTTAAACTGCGCAAAACGATGCGAGTGATAAACTGCGCAAAACAGTGCGATGCGCCAAAAAGGCGCGAGTGTTAAACTGCGCAAAACAGTGCGATGCGCGAAACGGCGCGAGTGATAAACTGCGCAAAACAGTGCGATGCGCAAAACCGCGCGAGTGTTAAACTGCGCAAAACGGTGCGATGCGCAAAACGGCGCGGGTGATAAACTGCACAAAACCGTGCGATGCGCAAAACGGCGCCCGTGATAAACTGCGCAAAACTATGCGATGCGTAAAACGGCGCAAGTGTTAAACTGCGCAAAACGGTGCGATGCGCAAAACGGCGCGACGGATAAACTGCGTAAAACTGTGCGATGCGCCAAAGCGTGCGAGTGATAATCGGCCGAAAACAGTGCGATGCGCAAAACGGCGCGAGTGATAAACTGCGCAAAACAGCGCGAGTGATAAACTGCGCAAAACAGTACGATGCGCCAAAAAGCGCGTGTTAAATCGTAGAAAACAGTGCTATGTGCAAAATGGCGCGAGGGATAAACAGCGCAAAACAATGCGATGCGCGAAACCGCGCGAGTGTTAAACTGCGCAAAACGGTGCGATGCGCAAAACGGCGCGGGTGATAAACTGCGCAAAACGGCGCGGGTGATAAACTGCGCAAAAACATGCGATGCGCAAAATGGCGCGCGTAATAAACTGCGCAAAACTGTGCGATGCATAAAACGGCGCAAGTGATAAACTGCGCAAAACAGTGCGATGCGCAAAACGGCGCGAGTGATAAACTGCGCAAAACAGTGCGATGCGCCAAAAGGCGCGAGTGTTATACTGCCCAAAAGAGTGCGATGCGCAAAACGGCAGGAGTGATAAACTGCGCAAAACAGTGCGATGCGCAAAATAGCGCGAGTGATAAGTTGCGCAAAACAGTGCGATGCGATAAACTGCGCAAAACGGTGCGATGCGGAAAACGGCGCGAGTGAGAAACTGCGCAAAACAGTGCGATGCGCAAAACAGCGCGAGTGATAAACTGCGCAAAACAGTGCGATGCGATAAACTGCGCGAGTGTTAAACTGCGCAAAACAGCGCGACTGATAAACTGCGCAAAATAGTGCGATGCGCCAAAAGGCACGAGTGTTAAACTGCGCAAAACAGTGCGATGCGCAAAATAGCGCGAGTGATAAATTGCGCAAAACGGTGCGATGCGATAAACTGCGCGAGTGGCAAACTGCGCAAAACGGTGCGATGCGCAAAACGGCGCGAGTGAGAAACTGCGCAAAACAGTGCGATGCGCAAAACAGCGCGAGTGATAAACTGCGCAAAACAGTGCGATGCGATAAACTGCGCGAGTGTTAAACTGCGCAAAACGATGCGAGTGATAAACTGCGCAAAACAGTGCGATGCGCCAAAAAGGCGCGAGTGTTAAACTGCGCAAAACAGTGCGATGCGCGAAACGGCGCGAGTGATAAACTGCGCAAAACAGTGCGATGCGCAAAACCGCGCGAGTGTTAAACTGCGCAAAACGGTGCGATGCGCAAAACGGCGCGGGTGATAAACTGCACAAAACCGTGCGATGCGCAAAACGGCGCCCGTGATAAACTGCGCAAAACTATGCGATGCGTAAAACGGCGCAAGTGTTAAACTGCGCAAAACGGTGCGATGCGCAAAACGGCGCGACGGATAAACTGCGTAAAACTGTGCGATGCGCCAAAGCGTGCGAGTGATAATCGGCCGAAAACAGTGCGATGCGCAAAACGGCGCGAGTGATAAACTGCGCAAAACAGCGCGAGTGATAAACTGCGCAAAACAGTACGATGCGCCAAAAAGCGCGTGTTAAATCGTAGAAAACAGTGCTATGTGCAAAATGGCGCGAGGGATAAACAGCGCAAAACAATGCGATGCGCGAAACCGCGCGAGTGTTAAACTGCGCAAAACGGTGCGATGCGCAAAACGGCGCGGGTGATAAACTGCGCAAAACGGCGCGGGTGATAAACTGCGCAAAAACATGCGATGCGCAAAATGGCGCGCGTAATAAACTGCGCAAAACTGTGCGATGCATAAAACGGCGCAAGTGATAAACTGCGCAAAACAGTGCGATGCGCAAAACGGCGCGAGTGATAAACTGCGCAAAACAGTGCGATGCGCCAAAAGGCGCGAGTGTTATACTGCCCAAAAGAGTGCGATGCGCAAAACGGCAGGAGTGATAAACTGCGCAAAACAGTGCGATGCGCAAAATAGCGCGAGTGATAAGTTGCGCAAAACAGTGCGATGCGATAAACTGCGCAAAACGGTGCGATGCGGAAAACGGCGCGAGTGAGAAACTGCGCAAAACAGTGCGATGCGCAAAACAGCGCGAGTGATAAACTGCGCAAAACAGTGCGATGCGATAAACTGCGCGAGTGTTAAACTGCGCAAAACAGCGCGACTGATAAACTGCGCAAAATAGTGCGATGCGCCAAAAGGCACGAGTGTTAAACTGCGCAAAACAGTGCGATGCGCAAAATAGCGCGAGTGATAAATTGCGCGAAACGGTGCGATGCGATAAACTGCGCGAGTGGCAAACTGCGCAAAACGGTGCGATGCGCAAAACGGCGCGAGTGAGAAACTGCGCAAAACAGTGCGATGCGCAAAACAGCGCGAGTGATAAACTGCGCAAAACAGTGCGATGCGATAAACTGCGCGAGTGTTAAACTGCGCAAAACGATGCGAGTGATAAACTGCGCAAAACAGTGCGATGCGCCAAAAAGGCGCGAGTGTTAAACTGCGCAAAACAGTGCGATGCGCGAAACGGCGCGAGTGATAAACTGCGCAAAACAGTGCGATGCGCAAAACCGCGCGAGTGTTAAACTGCGCAAAACGGTGCGATGCGCAAAACGGCGCGGGTGATAAACTGCACAAAACCGTGCGATGCGCAAAACGGCGCCCGTGATAAACTGCGCAAAACTATGCGATGCGTAAAACGGCGCAAGTGTTAAACTGCGCAAAACGGTGCGATGCGCAAAACGGCGCGACGGATAAACTGCGTAAAACTGTGCGATGCGCCAAAGCGTGCGAGTGATAATCGGCCGAAAACAGTGCGATGCGCAAAACGGCGCGAGTGATAAACTGCGCAAAACAGCGCGAGTGATAAACTGCGCAAAACAGTACGATGCGCCAAAAAGCGCGTGTTAAATCGTAGAAAACAGTGCTATGTGCAAAATGGCGCGAGGGATAAACAGCGCAAAACAATGCGATGCGCGAAACCGCGCGAGTGTTAAACTGCGCAAAACGGTGCGATGCGCAAAACGGCGCGGGTGATAAACTGCGCAAAACGGCGCGGGTGATAAACTGCGCAAAAACATGCGATGCACAAAATGGCGCGCGTAATAAACTGCGCAAAACTGTGCGATGCATAAAACGGCGCAAGTGATAAACTGCGCAAAACAGTGCGATGCGCAAAACGGCGCGAGTGATAAACTGCGCAAAACAGTGCGATGCGCCAAAAGGCGCGAGTGTTATACTGCCCAAAAGAGTGCGATGCGCAAAACGGCAGGAGTGATAAACTTCGCAAAACAGTGCGATGCGCAAAATAGCGCGAGTGATAAGTTGCGCAAAACAGTGCGATGCGATAAACTGCGCAAAACGGTGCGATGCGGAAAACGGCGCGAGTGAGAAACTGCGCAAAACAGTGCGATGCGCAAAACAGCGCGAGTGATAAACTGCGCAAAACAGTGCGATGCGATAAACTGCGCGAGTGTTAAACTGCGCAAAACAGCGCGACTGATAAACTGCGCAAAATAGTGCGATGCGCCAAAAGGCACGAGTGTTAAACTGCGCAAAACAGTGCGATGCGCAAAATAGCGCGAGTGATAAATTGCGCAAAACGGTGCGATGCGATAAACTGCGCGAGTGGCAAACTGCGCAAAACGGTGCGATGCGCAAAACGGCGCGAGTGAGAAACTGCGCAAAACAGTGCGATGCGCAAAACAGCGCGAGTGATAAACTGCGCAAAACAGTGCGATGCGATAAACTGCGCGAGTGTTAAACTGCGCAAAACGATGCGAGTGATAAACTGCGCAAAACAGTGCGATGCGCCAAAAAGGCGCGAGTGTTAAACTGCGCAAAACAGTGCGATGCGCGAAACGGCGCGAGTGATAAACTGCGCAAAACAGTGCGATGCGCAAAACCGCGCGAGTGTTAAACTGCGCAAAACGGTGCGATGCGCAAAACGGCGCGGGTGATAAACTGCACAAAACCGTGCGATGCGCAAAACGGCGCCCGTGATAAACTGCGCAAAACTATGCGATGCGTAAAACGGCGCAAGTGTTAAACTGCGCAAAACGGTGCGATGCGCAAAACGGCGCGACGGATAAACTGCGTAAAACTGTGCGATGCGCCAAAGCGTGCGAGTGATAATCGGCCGAAAACAGTGCGATGCGCAAAACGGCGCGAGTGATAAACTGCGCAAAACAGCGCGAGTGATAAACTGCGCAAAACAGTACGATGCGCCAAAAAGCGCGTGTTAAATCGTAGAAAACAGTGCTATGTGCAAAATGGCGCGAGGGATAAACAGCGCAAAACAATGCGATGCGCGAAACCGCGCGAGTGTTAAACTGCGCAAAACGGTGCGATGCGCAAAACGGCGCGGGTGATAAACTGCGCAAAACGGCGCGGGTGATAAACTGCGCAAAAACATGCGATGCGCAAAATGGCGCGCGTAATAAACTGCGCAAAACTGTGCGATGCATAAAACGGCGCAAGTGATAAACTGCGCAAAACAGTGCGATGCGCAAAACGGCGCGAGTGATAAACTGCGCAAAACAGTGCGATGCGCCAAAAGGCGCGAGTGTTATACTGCCCAAAAGAGTGCGATGCGCAAAACGGCAGGAGTGATAAACTGCGCAAAACAGTGCGATGCGCAAAATAGCGCGAGTGATAAGTTGCGCAAAACAGTGCGATGCGATAAACTGCGCAAAACGGTGCGATGCGGAAAACGGCGCGAGTGAGAAACTGCGCAAAACAGTGCGATGCGCAAAACAGCGCGAGTGATAAACTGCGCAAAACAGTGCGATGCGATAAACTGCGCGAGTGTTAAACTGCGCAAAACAGCGCGACTGATAAACTGCGCAAAATAGTGCGATGCGCCAAAAGGCACGAGTGTTAAACTGCGCAAAACAGTGCGATGCGCAAAATAGCGCGAGTGATAAATTGCGCAAAACGGTGCGATGCGATAAACTGCGCGAGTGGCAAACTGCGCAAAACGGTGCGATGCGCAAAACGGCGCGAGTGAGAAACTGCGCAAAACAGTGCGATGCGCAAAACAGCGCGAGTGATAAACTGCGCAAAACAGTGCGATGCGATAAACTGCGCGAGTGTTAAACTGCGCAAAACGATGCGAGTGATAAACTGCGCAAAACAGTGCGATGCGCCAAAAAGGCGCGAGTGTTAAACTGCGCAAAACAGTGCGATGCGCGAAACGGCGCGAGTGATAAACTGCGCAAAACAGTGCGATGCGCAAAACCGCGCGAGTGTTAAACTGCGCAAAACGGTGCGATGCGCAAAACGGCGCGGGTGATAAACTGCACAAAACCGTGCGATGCGCAAAACGGCGCCCGTGATAAACTGCGCAAAACTATGCGATGCGTAAAACGGCGCAAGTGTTAAACTGCGCAAAACGGTGCGATGCGCAAAACGGCGCGACGGATAAACTGCGTAAAACTGTGCGATGCGCCAAAGCGTGCGAGTGATAATCGGCCGAAAACAGTGCGATGCGCAAAACGGCGCGAGTGATAAACTGCGCTAAACAGTGCGATGCGGAAAACGGCGCGAGTGATAAGCTGCGCAAAACGGTGCGATGCGTAAAACAGCGCGAGTGATAAACTGCGCAAAAAGTGCGATGCGCCAAAAGGCGCGAGTGCTAAACTGTGCACAAAGTGCGATGCGCAAAACGGCGCGAGTGATAAACTGCGCAAAATGGTGCGATGCGCAAAACGGCACGAGTGATAAACTGCCCAAAACGGTGCGATGCGCAAAACGGTGCGAGTGATAAACTGCGCAAAACAGCGCGAGTGATAAACTGCGCAAAACAGTGCGATGCGCCAAAAAGCGCGAGTGTTAAATCGCAGAAAACAGTGCGTTGCGCAAAATGGCGCGAGTGATAAACAACGCAAAATAGTGCGATGCGCGAAATCGCGCGAGTGTTAAACTGCGCAAAACGGTGCGATGCGCAAAACGGCGCGGGTGATAAACTGCGCAAAACCATGCGATGCGCAAAATGGCGCGCGTAATAAACTGCGCAAAACTGTGCGATGCCTAAAACGGCGCAAGTGATAAACTGCGCAAAACAGTGCGATGCGCAAAACGGCGCGAGTGATAAACTGCGCAAAACAGTGCGATGCGCCAAAAGGCGCGAGTGTTATACTGCCCAAAAGAGTGCGATGCGCAAAACGGCAGGAGTGATAAACTGCGCAAAACAGTGCGATGCGCAAAATAGCGCGAGTGATAAGTTGCGCAAAACAGTGCGATGCGATAAACTGCGCAAAACGGTGCGATGCGGAAAACGGCGCGAGTGAGAAACTGCGCAAAACAGTGCGATGCGCAAAACAGCGCGAGTGATAAACTGCGCAAAATAGTGCGATGCGATAAACTGCGCGAGTGTTAAACTGCGCAAAACAGCGCGACTGATAAACTGCGCAAAACAGTGCGATGCGCCAAAAGGCACGAGTGTTAAACTGCGCAAAACAGTGCGATGCGCAAAATAGCGCGAGTGATAAATTGCGCAAAACGGTGCGATGCGATAAACTGCGCGAGTGTTAAACTGCGCAAAACGGTGCGATGCGCAAAACGGCGCGAGTGAGAAACTGCGCAAAACCGTGCGATGCGCAAAACAGCGCGAGTGATAAACTGCGCAAAACAGTGCGATGCGATAAACTGCGCGAGTGTAAAACTGCGCAAAACGATGCGAGTGATAAACTGCGCAAAACAGTGCGATGCGCCAAAAAGGCGCGAGTGTTAAACTGCGCAAAACAGTGCGATGCGCGAAACGGCGCGAGTGATAAACTGCGCAAAACAGTGCGATGCGCCAAACCGCGCGAGTGTTAAACTGCGGAAAACGGTGCGATGCGCAAAACGGCGCGGGTGATAAACTGCGCAAAACCGTGCGATGCGCAAAACGGCGCCCGTGATAAACTGCGCAAAACTATGCGATGTGTAAAACGGCGCAAGTGTTAAACTGCGCAAAACGGTGCGATGCGCAAAACGGCGCGACGGATAAACTGCGTAAAACTGTGCGATGCGCCAAAGCGTGCGAGTGATAATCGGCCGAAAACAGTGCGATGCGCAAAACGGCGCGAGTGATAAACTGCGCTAAACAGTGCGATGCAGAAAACGGCGCGAGTGATAAGCTGTGCAAAACGGTGCGATGCGCAAAACTGCGCGACTGATAAACTGCGGAAAACAGTGCGATGCGTAAAACAGCGCGAGTGATAAACTGCGCAAAACAGTGCGATGCGCCAAAAGGCGCGAGTGTTAAATTGTGCAAAAAGTGCGATGCGCAAAACGGCGCGACTGATAAACTGCGCAAAATGGTGCGATGCGCAAAACGGCACGAGTGATAAACTGTCCAAAACGGTGCGATGCGCAAAACGGTGCGAGTGATAAACTGCGCAAAACAGCGCGAGTGATAAACTGCGCAAAACAGTACGATGCGCCAAAAAGCGCGTGTTAAATCGTAGAAAACAGTGCTATGTGCAAAATGGCGCGAGGGATAAACAGCGCAAAACAATGCGATGCGCGAAACCGCGCGAGTGTTAAACTGCGCAAAACGGTGCGATGCGCAAAACGGCGCGGGTGATAAACTGCGCAAAACGGCGCGGGTGATAAACTGCGCAAAACCATGCGATGCGCAAAATGGCGCGCGTAATAAACTGCGCAAAACTGTGCGATGCATAAAACGGCGCAAGTGATAAACTGCGCAAAACAGTGCGATGCGCAAAACGGCGCGAGTGATAAACTGCGCAAAACAGTGCGATGCGCCAAAGGGCGCGAGTGTTAAACTGCCCAAAAGAGTGCGATGCGCAAAACGGCAGGAGTGATAAACTGCGCAAAACAGTGCGATGCGCAAAATAGCGCGAGTGATAAATTGCGCAAAACAGTGCGATGCGATAAACTGCGCAAAACGGTGCGATGCAGAAAACGGCGCGAGTGAGAAACTGCGCAAAACAGTGCGATGCGCAAAACAGCGCGAGTGATAAACTGCGCAAAACAGTGCGATGCGATAAACTGCGCGAGTGTTAAACTGCGCAAAACAGCGCGACTGATAAACTGCGCAAAACAGTGCGATGCGCCAAAAGGCACGAGTGTTAAACTGCGCAAAACAGTGCGATGCGCAAAATAGCGCGAGTGATAAATTGCGCAAAACGGTGCGATACGATAAACTGCGCGAGTGTTAAACTGCGCAAAACGGCGCGAGTGATAAACTGCGCTAAACAGTGCGATGCGGAAAACGGCGCGAGTGATAAGCTGCGCAAAACGGTGCGATGCGCAAAACTGCGCGACTGATAAACTGCGGAAAACAGTGCGATGCGCAAAACAGCGCGAGTGATAAACTGCGCAAAACAGTGCGATGCGCCAAAAGGCGCGAGTGTTAAACTGTGCAAAAAGTGCGATGCGCAAAACGGCGCGAGTGATAAACTGCGCAAAATGGTGCGATGCGCAAAACGGCACGAGTGATAAACTGCCCAAAACGGTGCGATGCGCAAAACGGTGCGAGTGATAAACTGCGCAAAACAGCGCAAGTGATAAACTGCGCAAAACAGTGCGATGCGCCAAAAAGCGCGAGTGTTAAATCGTAGAAAACAGTGCTATGTGCAAAATGGCGCGAGTGATAAACAACGCAAAATAGTGCGATGCGCGAAACCGCGCGAGTGTTAAACTGCGCAAAACGGTGCGATGCGCGAAACGGCGCGGGTGATAAACTGCGCAAAACCATGCGATGCGCAAAATGGCGCGCGTAATAAACTGCGCAAAACTGTGCGATGCATAAAACGGCGCAAGTGATAAACTGCGCAAAACAGTGCGATGCGCAAAACGGCGCGAGTGATAAACTGCGCAAAACAGTGCGATGCGCCAAAAGGCGCGAGTGTTAAACTGCCCAAAAGAGTGCGATGCGCAAAACGGCAGGAGTGATAAACTGCGCAAAACAGTGCGATGCGCAAAATAGCGCGAGTGATAAATTGCGCAAAACAGTGCGATGCGATAAACTGCGCAAAACGGTGCGATGCAGAAAACGGCGCGAGTGAGAAACTGCGCAAAACAGTGCGATGCGCAAAACAGCGCGAGTGATAAACTGCGCAAAACAGTGCGATGCGATAAACTGCGCGAGTGTTAAACTGCGCAAAACAGCGCGACTGATAAACTGCGCAAAACAGTGCGATGCGCCAAAAGGCACGAGTGTTAAACTGCGCAAAACAGTGCGATGCGCAAAATAGCGCGAGTGATAAATTGCGCAAAACGGTGCGATGCGATAAACTGCGCGAGTGTTAAACTGCGCAAAACGGTGCGATGCGCAAAACGGCGCGAGTGAGAAACTGCGCAAAACTGTGCGATGCGCAAAACAACGCGAGTGATAAACTACGCAAAACAGTGCGATGCGATAAACTGCGCGAGTGTTAAACTGCGCAAAACGATGCGAGTGATAAACTGCGCAAAACAGGGCGATGCGCCAAAAAGGCGCGAGTGTTAAACTGCGCAAAACAGTGCGATGCGCGAAACGGCGCGAGTGATAAACTGCGCAAAACAGTGCGATGCGCAAAACCGCGCGAGTGTTAAACTGCGCAAAACGGTGCGATGCGCAAAACGGCGCGGGTGATAAACTGCGCAAAACCGTGCGATGCGCAAAACGGCGCCCGTGATAAACTGCGCAAAACTATGCGATGCGTAAAACGGCGCAAGTGTTAAACTGCGCAAAACGGTGCGATGCGCAAAACGGCGCGACGGATAAACTGCGTAAAACTGTGCGATGCGCCAAAGCGTGCGAATGATAATCGGCCGAAAACAGTGCGATGCGCAAAACGGCGCGAGTGATAAACTGCGCTAAACAGTGCGATGCGGAAAACGGCGCGAGTGATAAGCTGCGCAAAACGGTGCGATGGGCAAAACTGCGCGACTGATAAACTGCGGAAAACAGTGCGATGCGTAAAACAGCGCGAGTGATAAACTGCGCAAAACAGTGCGATGCGCCAAAAGGCGCGACTGTTAAACTTTGCAAAAAGTGCGATGCGCAAAACGGCGCGAGTGATAAACTGCGCAAAATGGTGCGATGCGCAAAACGGCACGAGTGATAAACTGCCCAAAACGGTGCGATGCGCAAAACGGTGCGAGTGATAAACTGCGCAAAACAGCGCGAGTGATAAACTGCGCAAAACAGTGCGATGCGCCAAAAAGCGCGAGTGTTAAATCGCAGAAAACAGTGCTATGTGCAAAATGGCGCGAGTGATAAACAGCGCAAAACAGTGCGATGCGCGAAACCGCGCGAGTGTTAAACTGCGCAAAACGGTGCGATGCGCAAAACGGCGCGGGTGATAAACTGCGCAAAACGGCGCGGGTGATAAACTGCGCAAAACCATGCGATGCGCAAAATGGCGCGCGTAATAAACTGCGCAAAACTGTGCGATGCATAAAACGGCGCAAGTGACAAACTGCGCAAAACAGTGCGATGCGCAAAACGGCGCGAGTGATAAACTGCGCAAAACAGTGCGATGCGCCAAAAGGCGCGAGTGTTAAACTACCCAAAAGAGTGCGATGCGCAAAACGGCAGGAGTGATAAACTGCGTAAAACTGTGCGATGCGCAAAATAGCGCGAGTGATAAATTGCGCAAAACAGTGCGATGCGATAAACTGCGCGAGTGTTAAACTGCACAAAACGGTGCGATGCACAAAACGGCGCGAGTGAGAAACTGCGCAAAACAGTGCGATGCGCAAAACAGCGCGAGTGATAAACTGCGCAAAACAGTGCGATGCGATAAACTGCGCGAGTGTTACACTGCGCAAAACAGCGCGATTGATAAACTGCGCAAAACAGTGCGATGCGCAAAACAGCGCGAGTGATAAACTGCGCAAAACAGTGCGATGCGCCAAAAGGGGCGAGTGTTAAACCTTGCAAAAAGGGCGATGCGCAAAACGGCGCGAATGATAAACTGCGCAAAATGGTGCGATGCGCCAAACGGCGCGAGTGATAAACTGCGCAAAACAGTACATGCGCCCAAAAGCGCGAGTGTTAAACCGCAGAAAACAGTGCGATGCGCAAAATGGCGCGAGTGATAAACTGTGCAAAACAGTGCGATGCGCAAAACCGCGCGACTGTTAAACTGCGCAAAACGGTGCGATGCGCAAAACGGCGTGGGTGATAAACTGCGCAAAACCGTGCGATGCGCAAAACGGCGCGCGTGATAAACTGCGCAAAACTGTGCGATGCGTAAAACGGCGCAAGTGATAAACTTTGCAAAACAGTGCGATGCGCAAAACAGCGCGAGTGATAAACTGCGCAAAACAGGGCGATGCGCCAAAAGGCGCGAGTGTTATACTGCCCAAAAGAGTGCGATGCGCAAAACGGCAGGAGTGATAAACTGCGCAAAACAGTGCGATGCGCAAAACAGCGCGAGTGATAAACTGCGCAAAACAGTGCGATGCGATAAACTGCGCGAGTGTTAAACTGCGCAAAACGGTGCGAGTGATAAACTGTGCAAAACAGTGCGATGCGCCAAAAAGGCGCGAGTGTTAAACTGCGCAAAACAGTGCGATGCGCGAAACGGCGCGAGTGTTAAACTGCGCAAAACAGTGCGATGCGCGAAACGGCGCCAGTGATAAACTGCGCAAAACAGTGCGATGCGCAAAACCACGCGAGTGTTAAACTGCGCAAAACGGTGCGATGCGCAAAACGGCGCGGGTGATAAACTGCGCAAAAAGTGCGATGCGCAAAACGGCGCGCGTGATAAACTGCGCAAAACAGTGCGATGCGTAAAACGGCGCAAGTGTTAAACTGCACAAAACGGTGCGATGCGCAAAACGGCGCGAGTGATAAATTGCGTAAAACTGTGTGATGCGCCAAAGCGTGCGAGTGATAATCTGTCGAAAACAGTGCGATGCGCAAAACGGCGCGAGTGATAAACTGCGCTAAACAGTGCGATGCGGAAAACGACGCGAGTGATAAACTGCGCAAAACAGTGCGATGCGCAAAACGGTGCGAGTGATAAGCTGCGCAAAACGGTGCGATGCGCAAAACGGTGCCAGTGATAAACTCCGCAAAACCGATGTGCAAAAGCGCGCGAGTGATAATCTGTCGAAAACAGTGCGTTGCGCAAAACGGCGCGAGTGATAAACTGTCGAAAACCGTGCGATGCACAAAATAGCGCGAGTGATAAACCGCGCAAAACAGTGCGATGCGCAAAACCACGCGGGTGATAAACTGCGCGAAACAGTGCGATGGGCAAAACTGCGCGAGTGATAAACTGCGCAAAACAGTGCGATGCGCAAAACTGCGCGAGTGATAAACTGCGCTAAACAGTGCGATGCGCAAAACTGCGCGAGTGATAAACTGCGCAAAACAGTGCGATGCGCAAAACGGCGCGAGTGATAAACTGCGCAAAACGGTGCGATGCGCAAAGCGGCACGAGTGATAAACTGCCCAAAACGGTGCGATGCGCAAACCGGCTCGAGTGATAAACTGCCCAAAACGGTGCGATGCGCAAAACGGTGCGAGTGATAAACTGCGCAAAACAGCGCGAGTGATAAACTGCGCAAAACAGTGCGATGCGCCAAAAAGCGCGAGTGTTAAATCGCAGAAAACAGTGCTATGTGCAAAATGGCGCGAGTGATAAACAGCGCAAAACAGTGCGATGCGCGAAACCGCGCGAGTGTTAAACTGCGCAAAACGGTGTGATGCGCAAAACGGCGCGGGTGATAAACTGCGCAAAACCGTGCGATGCGCAAAACGGCGCGCGTGATAAACTGTGCAAAACTGTGCGATGCGTAAAACGGCGCAAGTGATAAACTGTGCAAAACAGTCCGATGCGCAAAACGGCGCGAGTGATAAACTGCGCAAAACAGGGCGATGCGCCAAAAGGCGCGAGTGTTAAACTGCCCAAAAGAGTGCGATGCGCAAAAAGGCAGGAGTGATAAACTGCGCAAAACAGTGCGATGCGATAAACTGCGCGAGTGTTAAACTGCGCAAAACGATGCGAGTGATAAACTGCGCAAAACAGTGCGATGCGCCAAAAAGGCGCGAGTGTTAAACTGCGCAAAACAGTGCGATGCGCGAAACGGCGCGAGTGATAAACTGCGTAAAACAGTGCGATGCGCAAAACCGCGCGAGTGTTAAACTGCGCAAAACGGTGCGATGCGCAAAACGGCGCGGGTGATAAACTGCGTAAAACCGTGCGATGCGCAAAACGGCGCCCGTGATAACCTGCGCAAAACTATGTGATGCGTAAAACGGCGCAAGTGTTAAACTGCGCAAAACGGTGCGTAAAACTGCGTAAAACTGTGCGATGCGCCAAAGCGTGCGAGTGATAATCGGCCGAAAACAGTGCGATGCACAAAACGGCGCAAGTGATAAACTGCGCTAAACAGTGCGATGCGGAAAACGGCGCGAGTGATAAGCTGCGCAAAAAGGTGCGATGCGCAAAACTGCGCGACTGATAAACTGCGGAAAATAGTGCGATGCGCACAACGGCGCGGGTGATAAACTGCGCAAAACCGTGCGACGCGCAAAATGGCGCGCGTAATAAACTGCGCAAAACTGTGCGATGCATAAAACGGCGCAAGTGATAAACTGCGCAAAACAGTGCGATGCGCAAAATGGCGCGAGTGATAAACTGCGCAAAACAGTGCGATGCGCCAAAAGGCGCGAGTGTTAAACTGCCCAAAAGAGTGCGATGCGCTAAACGGCAGGAGTGATAAACTGCGCAAAACAGTGCGATGCGCAAAATAGCGCGAGTGATAAATTGCGCAAAACAGTGCGATGCGATAAACTGCGCGAGTGTTAAACTGCGGAAAACAGTGCGATGCGTAAAACAGCGCGAGTGATAAACTGCGCAAAACAGTGCGATGCGCCAAAAGGCGCGAGTGTTAAACTGTGCAAAAAGTGCGATGCGCAAAACGGCGCGAGTGATAAACTGCGCAAAATGTTGCGATGCGCAAAACGGCACGAGTGATAAACTGCCCAAAACGGTGCGAGGCGCAAAACGGTGCGAGTGATAAACTACGCAAAACAGCGCGACTGATAAACTGCGCAAAACAGTGCGATGCGCCAAAAAGCGCGTGTTAAATCGTAGAAAACAGTGCTATGTGCAAAATGGCGCGAGTGATAAACAGCGCAAAACAATGCGATGCGCGAAACCGCGCGAGTGTTAAACTGCGCAAAACGGTGCGATGCGCAAAACGGCGCGGGTGATAAACTGCGCAAAACCATGCGATGCGCAAAATGGCGCGCGTAATAAACTGCGCAAAACTGTGCGATGCATAAAACGGCGCAAGTGATAAACTGCGCAAAACAGTGCGATGCGCAAAACGGCGCGAGTGATAAACTGCGCAAACAGTGCGATGCGCCAAAAGGCGCGAGTGTTAAACTGCCCAAAAGAGTGCGATGCGCAAAACGGCAGGAGTGATAAACTGCGCAAAACAGTGCGATGCGCAAAATAGCGCGAGTGATAAATTGCGCAAAACAGTGCGATGCGATAAACTGCGCAAAACGGTGCGATGCGGAAAACGGCGCGAGTGAGAAACTGCGCAAAACAGTGCGATGCGCAAAACAGCGCGAGTGATAAACTGCGCAAAACAGTGCGATGCGATAAACTGCGCGAGTGTTAAACTGCGCAAAACAGCGCGACTGATAAACTGCGCAAAACAGTGCGATGCGCCAAAAGGCACGAGTGTTAAACTGCGCAAAATAGTGCGATGCGCAAAATAGCGCGAGTGATAAATTGCGCAAAACGGTGCGATGCGATAAACTGCGCGAGTGTTAAACTGCGCAAAACGGTGCGATGCGCAAAACGGCGCGAGTGATAAACTGCGCTAAACAGTGCGATGCGGAAAACGGCGCGAGTGATAAGCTGCGCAAAACGGTGCGATGCGCAAAACTGCGCGACTGATAAACTGCGGAAAACAGTGCGATGCGTAAAACAGCGCGAGTGATAAACTGCGCAAAACAGTGCGATGCGCCAAAAGGCGCGAGTGTTAAACTGTGCAAAAAGTGCGATGCGCAAAACGGCGCGAGTGATGAACTGCGCAAAATGGTGCGATGCGCAAAACGGCGCGAGTGATAAACTGCGCAAAATGGTGCGATGCGCAAAACGGCACGAGTGATAAACTGCCCAAAACGGTGCGATGCGCAAAACGGTGCGAGTGATAAACTGCGCAAAACAGCGCGAGTGATAAACTGCGCAAAACAGTGCGATGCGCCAAAAAGCGCGAGTGTTAAATCGCAGAAAACAGTGCTATGTGCAAAATGGCGCGAGTGATAAACAGCGCAAAACAGTGCGATGCGCGAAACCGCGCGAGTGTTAAACTGCGCAAAACGGTGCGATGCGCAAAACGGCGCGGGTGATAAACTGCGCAAAACGGCGCGGGTGATAAACTGCGCAAAACCATGCGATGCGCAAAATGGCGCGCGTAATAAACTGCGCAAAACTGTGCGATGCATAAAACGGCGCAAGTGACAAACTGCGCAAAACAGTGCGATGCGCAAAACGGCGCGAGTGATAAACTGCGCAAAACAGTGCGATGCGCCAAAAGGCGCGAGTGTTAAACTACCCAAAAGAGTGCGATGCGCAAAACGGCAGGAGTGATAAACTGCGTAAAACTGTGCGATGCGCAAAATAGCGCGAGTGATAAATTGCGCAAAACAGTGCGATGCGATAAACTGCGCGAGTGTTAAACTGCACAAAACGGTGCGATGCACAAAACGGCGCGAGTGAGAAACTGCGCAAAACAGTGCGATGCGCAAAACAGCGCGAGTGATAAACTGCGCAAAACAGTGCGATGCGATAAACTGCGCGAGTGTTACACTGCGCAAAACAGCGCGATTGATAAACTGCGCAAAACAGTGCGATGCGCAAAACAGCGCGAGTGATAAACTGCGCAAAACAGTGCGATGCGCCAAAAGGGGCGAGTGTTAAACCTTGCAAAAAGGGCGATGCGCAAAACGGCGCGAATGATAAACTGCGCAAAATGGTGCGATGCGCCAAACGGCGCGAGTGATAAACTGCGCAAAACAGTACATGCGCCCAAAAGCGCGAGTGTTAAACCGCAGAAAACAGTGCGATGCGCAAAATGGCGCGAGTGATAAACTGTGCAAAATAGTGCGATGCGCAAAACCGCGCGACTGTTAAACTGCGCAAAACGGTGCGATGCGCAAAACGGCGTGGGTGATAAACTGCGCAAAACCGTGCGATGCGCAAAACGGCGCGCGTGATAAACTGCGCAAAACTGTGCGATGCGTAAAACGGCGCAAGTGATAAACTTTGCAAAACAGTGCGATGCGCAAAACAGCGCGAGTGATAAACTGCGCAAAACAGGGCGATGCGCCAAAAGGCGCGAGTGTTATACTGCCCAAAAGAGTGCGATGCGCAAAACGGCAGGAGTGATAAACTGCGCAAAACAGTGCGATGCGCAAAACAGCGCGAGTGATAAACTGCGCAAAACAGTGCGATGCGATAAACTGCGCGAGTGTTAAACTGCGCAAAACGGTGCGAGTGATAAACTGTGCAAAACAGTGCGATGCGCCAAAAAGGCGCGAGTGTTAAACTGCGCAAAACAGTGCGATGCGCGAAACGGCGCGAGTGTTAAACTGCGCAAAACAGTGCGATGCGCGAAACGGCGCCAGTGATAAACTGCGCAAAACAGTGCGATGCGCAAAACCACGCGAGTGTTAAACTGCGCAAAACGGTGCGATGCGCAAAACGGCGCGGGTGATAAACTGCGCAAAAAGTGCGATGCGCAAAACGGCGCGCGTGATAAACTGCGCAAAACAGTGCGATGCGTAAAACGGCGCAAGTGTTAAACTGCACAAAACGGTGCGATGCGCAAAACGGCGCGAGTGATAAATTGCGTAAAACTGTGTGATGCGCCAAAGCGTGCGAGTGATAATCTGTCGAAAACAGTGCGATGCGCAAAACGGCGCGAGTGATAAACTGCGCTAAACAGTGCGATGCGGAAAACGACGCGAGTGATAAACTGCGCAAAACAGTGCGATGCGCAAAACGGTGCGAGTGATAAGCTGCGCAAAACGGTGCGATGCGCAAAACGGTGCCAGTGATAAACTCCGCAAAACCGATGTGCAAAAGCGCGCGAGTGATAATCTGTCGAAAACAGTGCGTTGCGCAAAACGGCGCGAGTGATAAACTGTCGAAAACCGTGCGATGCACAAAATAGCGCGAGTGATAAACCGCGCAAAACAGTGCGATGCGCAAAACCACGCGGGTGATAAACTGCGCGAAACAGTGCGATGGGCAAAACTGCGCGAGTGATAAACTGCGCAAAACAGTGCGATGCGCAAAACTGCGCGAGTGATAAACTGCGCTAAACAGTGCGATGCGCAAAACTGCGCGAGTGATAAACTGCGCAAAACAGTGCGATGCGCAAAACGGCGCGAGTGATAAACTGCGCAAAACGGTGCGATGCGCAAAGCGGCACGAGTGATAAACTGCCCAAAACGGTGCGATGCGCAAACCGGCTCGAGTGATAAACTGCCCAAAACGGTGCGATGCGCAAAACGGTGCGAGTGATAAACTGCGCAAAACAGCGCGAGTGATAAACTGCGCAAAACAGTGCGATGCGCCAAAAAGCGCGAGTGTTAAATCGCAGAAAACAGTGCTATGTGCAAAATGGCGCGAGTGATAAACAGCGCAAAACAGTGCGATGCGCGAAACCGCGCGAGTGTTAAACTGCGCAAAACGGTGTGATGCGCAAAACGGCGCGGGTGATAAACTGCGCAAAACCGTGCGATGCGCAAAACGGCGCGCGTGATAAACTGTGCAAAACTGTGCGATGCGTAAAACGGCGCAAGTGATAAACTGTGCAAAACAGTCCGATGCGCAAAACGGCGCGAGTGATAAACTGCGCAAAACAGGGCGATGCGCCAAAAGGCGCGAGTGTTAAACTGCCCAAAAGAGTGCGATGCGCAAAAAGGCAGGAGTGATAAACTGCGCAAAACAGTGCGATGCGATAAACTGCGCGAGTGTTAAACTGCGCAAAACGATGCGAGTGATAAACTGCGCAAAACAGTGCGATGCGCCAAAAAGGCGCGAGTGTTAAACTGCGCAAAACAGTGCGATGCGCGAAACGGCGCGAGTGATAAACTGCGTAAAACAGTGCGATGCGCAAAACCGCGCGAGTGTTAAACTGCGCAAAACGGTGCGATGCGCAAAATGGCGCGGGTGATAAACTGCGTAAAACCGTGCGATGCGCAAAACGGCGCCCGTGATAACCTGCGCAAAACTATGTGATGCGTAAAACGGCGCAAGTGTTAAACTGCGCAAAACGGTGCGTAAAACTGCGTAAAACTGTGCGATGCGCCAAAGCGTGCGAGTGATAATCGGCCGAAAACAGTGCGATGCACAAAACGGCGCAAGTGATAAACTGCGCTAAACAGTGCGATGCGGAAAACGGCGCGAGTGATAAGCTGCGCAAAAAGGTGCGATGCGCAAAACTGCGCGACTGATAAACTGCGGAAAATAGTGCGATGCGCACAACGGCGCGGGTGATAAACTGCGCAAAACCGTGCGACGCGCAAAATGGCGCGCGTAATAAACTGCGCAAAACTGTGCGATGCATAAAACGGCGCAAGTGATAAACTGCGCAAAACAGTGCGATGCGCAAAATGGCGCGAGTGATAAACTGCGCAAAACAGTGCGATGCGCCAAAAGGCGCGAGTGTTAAACTGCCCAAAAGAGTGCGATGCGCTAAACGGCAGGAGTGATAAACTGCGCAAAACAGTGCGATGCGCAAAATAGCGCGAGTGATAAATTGCGCAAAACAGTGCGATGCGATAAACTGCGCGAGTGTTAAACTGCGGAAAACAGTGCGATGCGTAAAACAGCGCGAGTGATAAACTGCGCAAAACAGTGCGATGCGCCAAAAGGCGCGAGTGTTAAACTGTGCAAAAAGTGCGATGCGCAAAACGGCGCGAGTGATAAACTGCGCAAAATGTTGCGATGCGCAAAACGGCACGAGTGATAAACTGCCCAAAACGGTGCGAGGCGCAAAACGGTGCGAGTGATAAACTACGCAAAACAGCGCGACTGATAAACTGCGCAAAACAGTGCGATGCGCCAAAAAGCGCGTGTTAAATCGTAGAAAACAGTGCTATGTGCAAAATGGCGCGAGTGATAAACAGCGCAAAACAATGCGATGCGCGAAACCGCGCGAGTGTTAAACTGCGCAAAACGGTGCGATGCGCAAAACGGCGCGGGTGATAAACTGCGCAAAACCATGCGATGCGCAAAATGGCGCGCGTAATAAACTGCGCAAAACTGTGCGATGCATAAAACGGCGCAAGTGATAAACTGCGCAAAACAGTGCGATGCGCAAAACGGCGCGAGTGATAAACTGCGCAAACAGTGCGATGCGCCAAAAGGCGCGAGTGTTAAACTGCCCAAAAGAGTGCGATGCGCAAAACGGCAGGAGTGATAAACTGCGCAAAACAGTGCGATGCGCAAAATAGCGCGAGTGATAAATTGCGCAAAACAGTGCGATGCGATAAACTGCGCAAAACGGTGCGATGCGGAAAACGGCGCGAGTGAGAAACTGCGCAAAACAGTGCGATGCGCAAAACAGCGCGAGTGATAAACTGCGCAAAACAGTGCGATGCGATAAACTGCGCGAGTGTTAAACTGCGCAAAACAGCGCGACTGATAAACTGCGCAAAACAGTGCGATGCGCCAAAAGGCACGAGTGTTAAACTGCGCAAAATAGTGCGATGCGCAAAATAGCGCGAGTGATAAATTGCGCAAAACGGTGCGATGCGATAAACTGCGCGAGTGTTAAACTGCGCAAAACGGTGCGATGCGCAAAACGGCGCGAGTGATAAACTGCGCTAAACAGTGCGATGCGGAAAACGGCGCGAGTGATAAGCTGCGCAAAACGGTGCGATGCGCAAAACTGCGCGACTGATAAACTGCGGAAAACAGTGCGATGCGTAAAACAGCGCGAGTGATAAACTGCGCAAAACAGTGCGATGCGCCAAAAGGCGCGAGTGTTAAACTGTGCAAAAAGTGCGATGCGCAAAACGGCGCGAGTGATGAACTGCGCAAAATGGTGCGATGCGCAAAACGGCACGAGTGATAAACTGCCCAAAACGGTGCGATGCGCAAAACGGTGCGAGTGATAAACTGCGCAAAACAGCGCGAGTGATAAACTGCGCAAAACAGTGCGATGCGCCAAAAAGCGCGTGTTAAATCGTAGAAAACAGTGCTATGTGCAAAATGGCGCGAGTGATAAACAGCGCAAAACAATGCGATGCGCGAAACCGCGCGAGTGTTAAACTGCGCAAAACGGTGCGATGCGCAAAACGGCGCGGGTGATAAACTGCGCAAAACGGCGCGGGTGATAAACTGCGCAAAACCATGCGATGCGCAAAATGGCGCGCGTAATAAACTGCGCAAAACTGTGCGATGCATAAAACGGCGCAAGTGATAAACTGCGCAAAACAGTGCGATGCGCAAAACGGCGCGAGTGATAAACTAAACAATGCGATGCGCCAAAAGGCGCGAGTGTTAAACTGCCCAAAAGAGTGCGATGCGCAAAACGGCAGGAGTGATGAACTGCGCAAAACAGTGCGATGCGCAAAATAGCGCGAGTGATAAATTGCGCAAAACAGTGCGATGCGATAAACTGTGCAAAACGGTGCGATGCGGAAAACGGCGCGAGTGAGAAACTGCGCAAAACAGTGCGATGCGCAAAACAGCGCGAGTGATAAACTGCGCAAAACAGTGCGATGCGATAAACTGCGCGAGTGTTAAACTGCGCAAAACAGCGCGACTGATAAACTACGCAAAACAGTGCGATGCGCTAAAAGGCACGAGTGTTAAACTGCGCAAAACAGTGCGATGCGCAAAATAGCGCAAGTGATAAATTGCGCAAAACGGTGCGATGCGATAAACTGCGCGAGTGTTAAACTGCGCAAAACGGTGCGATGCGCAAAACGGCGCGAGTGAGAAACTGCGCAAAACAGTGCGATGCGCAAAACAGCGCGAGTGATAAACTGCGCAAAACAGTGCGATGCGATAAACTGCGCGAGTGTTAAACTGCGCAAAACGATGCGAGTGATAAACTGCGCAAAACAGTGCGATGCGCCAAAAAGGCGCGAGTGTTAAACTGCGCAAAACAGTGCGATGCGCGAAACGGCGCGAGTGATAAACTGCGCAAAACAGTGCGATGCGCAAAACCGCGCGAGTGTTAAACTGCGTAAAACGGTGCGATGCGCAAAACGGCGCGGGTGATAAACTGCGCAAAACCGTGCGATGCGCAAAACGGCGCCCGTGATAAACTGCGCAAGACGGTGCGATGCGCAAAACGGCGCGACGGATAAACTGCGTAAAACTGTGCGATGCGCCAAAGCGTGCGAGTGATAATCGGCCGAAAACAGTGCGATGCGCAAAACGGCGCGAGTGATAAACTGCGCTAAACAGTGCGATGCGGAAAACGGCGCGAGTGATAAGCTGCGCAAAACGGTGCGATGCGCAAAACTGCGCGACTGATAAACTGCGGAAAACAGTGCGATGCGTAAAACAGCGCGAGTGATAAACTGCGCAAAACAGTGCGATGCGCCAAAAGGCGCGACTGTTAAACTGTGCAAAAAGTGCGATGCGCAAAACGGCGCGAGTGATAAACTGCGCAAAATGGTGGGATGCGCAAAACGGCACGAGTGATAAACTGCCCAAAACGGTGCGATGCGCAAAACGGTGCGAGTGATAAACTGCGCAAAACAGCGCGAGTGATAAACTGCGCAAAACAGTGCGATGCGCCAAAAAGCGCGAGTGTTAAATCGCAGAAAACAGTGCTATGTGCAAAATGGCGCGAGTGATAAACAGCGCAAAACAGTGCGATGCGCGAAACCGCGCGAGTGTTAAACTGCGCAAAACGGTGCGATGCGCAAAACGGCGCGGGTGATAAACTGCGCGAAACGGCGCGGGTGATAAATTGCGCAAAACCATGCGATGCGCAAAATGGCGCGCGTAATAAACTGCGCAAAACTGTGCGATGCATAAAACGGCGCAAGTGACAAACTGCGCAAAACAGTGCGATGCGCAAAAGGGCGCGAGTGATAAACTGCGCAAAACAGTGCGATGCGCCAAAAGGCGCGACTGTTAAACTGTGCAAAAAGTGCGATGCGCAAAACGGCGCGAGTGATAAACTGCGCAAAATGGTGGGATGCGCAAAACGGCACGAGTGATAAACTGCCCAAAACGGTGCGATGCGCAAAACGGTGCGAGTGATAAACTGCGCAAAACAGCGCGAGTGATAAACTGCGCAAAACAGTGCGATGCGCCAAAAAGCGCGAGTGTTAAATCGCAGAAAACAGTGCTATGTGCAAAATGGCGCGAGTGATAAACAGCGCAAAACAGTGCGATGCGCGAAACCGCGCGAGTGTTAAACTGCGCAAAACGGTGCGATGCGCAAAACGGCGCGGGTGATAAACTGCGCGAAACGGCGCGGGTGATAAATTGCGCAAAACCATGCGATGCGCAAAATGGCGCGCGTAATAAACTGCGCAAAACTGTGCGATGCATAAAACGGCGCAAGTGATAAACTGCGCAAAACAGTGCGATGCGCCAAAAGGCGCGAGTGTTAAACTGCCCAAAAGAGTGCGATGCGCAAAACGGCAGGAGTGATAAACTGCGTAAAACAGTGCGATGCGCAAAATAGCGCGAGTGATAAATTGCGCAAAACAGTGCGATGCGATAAACTGCGCGAGTGTTAAACTGCACAAAACGGTGCGATGCGCAAAACGCCGCGAGTGAGAAACTGCGCAAAACAGTGCGATGCGCAAAACAGCGCGAGTGATAAACTGCGCAAAACAGTGCGATGCGATAAACTGCGCGAGTGTTAAACTGCGCAAAACAGCGCGATTGATAAACTGCGCAAAACAGTGCGATGCGCAAAACAGCGCGAGTGATAAACTGCGCAAAACAGTGCGATGCGCCAAAAGGGGCGAGTGTTAAACTGTGCAAAAAGGGCGATGCGCAAAACGGCGCGAGTGATAAACTGCGCAAAATGGTGCGATGCGCCAAACGGCGCGAGTGATAAACTGCGCAAAACAGTACGATGCGCCCAAAAGCGCGAGTGTTCAACCGCAGAAAACAGTGCGATGCGCAAAATGGCGCGAGTGATAAACTGCGCAAAACAGTGCGATGCGCAAAACCGCGCGACTGTTAAACTGCGCAAAACGGTGCGATGCGCAAAACGGCGTGGGTGATAAACTTCGCAAAACCGTGCGATGCGCAAAACGGCGCGCGTGATAAACTGCGCAAAACTGTGCGATGCGTAAAACGGCGCAAGTGATAAACTGTGCAAAACAGTGCGATGCGCAAAACTGCGCGAGTGATAAACTGCGCAAAACAGGGCGATGCGCCAAAAGGCGCGAGTGTTATACTGCCCAAAAGAGTGCGATGCGCAAAACGGCAGGAGTGATAAACTGCGCAAAACAGTGCGATGCGCAAAACAGCGCGAGTGATAAACTGCGCAAAACAGTGCGATGCGATAAACTGCGCGAGTGTTAAACTGCGCAAAACGGTGCGAGTGATAAACTGTGCAAAACAGTGCGATGCGCCAAAAAGGCGCGAGTGTTAAACTGCGCAAAACAGTGCGATGCGCGAAACGGCGCGAGTGTTAAACTGCGCAAAACAGTGCGATGCGCGAAACGGCGCCAGTGATAAACTGCGCAAAACAGTGCGATGCGCAAAACCACGCGAGTGTTAAACTGCGCAAAACGGTGCGATGCGCAAAACGGCGCGGGTGATAAACTGCGCAAAATAGTGCGATGCGCAAAACGGCGCGCGTGATAAACTGCGCAAAATAGTGCGATGCGTAAAACGGCGCAAGTGTTAAACTGCGCAAAACAGTGCGATGCGCAAAACGGCGCGAGTGATAAACTGCGTAAAACTGTGTGATGCGCCAAAGCGTGCGAGTGATAATCTGCCGAAAACAATGCGATGCGCAAAACGGCGCGAGTGATAAACTGCGCTAAACAGTGCGATGCGGAAAACGACGCGAGTGATAAACTGCGCAAAACAGTGCGATGCGCAAAACGGCGCGAGTGATAAGCTGCGCAAAACGGTGCGATGCGCAAAACGGTGCCAGTGATAAACTCCGCAAAACCGATGTGCAAAAGCGCGCGAGTGATAATCTGTCGAAAACAGTGCGTTGCGCAAAACGGCGCGAGTGATAAACTGTCGAAAACCGTGCGATGCACAAAATAGCGCGAGTGATAAACCGCGCAAAACAGTGCGATGCGCAAAACCACGCTGGTGATAAACTGCGCGAAACAGTGCGATGGGCAAAACTGCGCGAGTGATAAACTGCGCAAAACAGTGCGATGCGCAAAACTGCGCGAGTGATAAACTGCGCTAAACAGTGCGATGCGCAAAACTGCGCGAGTGATAAACTGCGCAAAACAGTGCGATGCGCAAAACGGCGCGAGTGATAAACTGCGGAAAATGGTGCGATGCGCAAAACGGCACGAGTGATAAACTGCCCAAAACGGTGCGATGCGCAAAACGGTGCGAGTGATAAACTGCGCAAAACAGCGCGAGTGATAAACTGCGCAAAACAGTGCGATGCGCCAAAAAGCGCGAGTGTTAAATCGCAGAAAACAGTGCTATGTGCAAAATGGCGCGAGTGTTAAACTGCGCAAAACGGTGTGATGCGCAAAACGGCGCGGGTGATAAACTGCGCAAAACCGTGCGATGCGCAAAACGGCGCGCGTGATAAACTGTGCAAAACTGTGCGATGCGTAAAACGGCGCAAGTGATAAACTGTGCAAAACAGTAAGATGCGCAAAACGGCGCGAGTGATAAACTGCGCAAAACAGGGCGATGCGCCAAAAGGCGCGAGTGTTAAACTGCCCAAAAGAGTGCGATGCGCAAAACGGCAGGAGTGATAAACTGCGCAAAACAGTGCGATGCGATAAACTGCGCGAGTGTTAAACTGCGCAAAACGATGCGAGTGATAAACTGCGCAAAACAGTGCGATGCGCCAAAAAGGCGCGAGTGTTAAACTGCGCAAAACAGTGCGATGCGCGAAACGGCGCGAGTGATAAACTGCGTAAAACAGTGCGATGCGCAAAACCGCGCGAGTGTTAAACTGCGCAAAACGGTGCGATGCGCAAAACGGCGCGGGTGATAAACTGCGTAAAACCGTGCGATGCGCAAAACGGCGCCCGTGATAACCTGCGCAAAACTATGTGATGCGTAAAACGGCGCAAGTGTTAAACTGCGCAAAACGGTGCGATGCGCAAAACGGCGCGACGGATAAACTGCGTAAAACTGTGCGATGCGCCAAAGCGTGCGAGTGATAATCGGCCGAAAACAGTGCGATGCACAAAACGGTGCGAGTGATAAACTGCGCTAAACAGTGCGATGCGGAAAACGGCGCGAGTGATAAGCTGCGCAAAACGGTGCGATGCGCAAAACTGCGCGACTGATAAATTGCGGAAAATAGTGCGATGCGCACAACGGCGCGGGTGATAAACTGCGCAAAACCGTGCGACGCGCAAAATGGCGCGCGTAATAAACTGCGCAAAACTGTGCGATGCATAAAACGGCGCAAGTGATAAACTGCGCAAAACAGTGCGATGCGCAAAATGGCGCGAATGATAAACTGCGCAAAACAGTGCGATGCGCCAAAAGGCGCGAGTGTTAAACTGCCCAAAAGAGTGCGATGCGCAAAACGGCAGGAGTGATAAACTGCGCAAAACAGTGCGATGCGCAAAATAGCGCGAGTGATAAATTGCGCAAAACAGTGCGATGCGATAAACTGCGCGAGTGTTAAACTGCGGAAAACAGTGCGATGCGTAAAACAGCGCGAGTGATAAACTGCGCAAAACAGTGCGATGCGCCAAAAGGCGCGAGTGTTAAACTGTGCAAAAAGTGCGATGCGCAAAACGGCGCGAGTGATAAACTTCGCAAAATGTTGCGATGCGCAAAACGGCACGAGTGATAAACTACCCAAAACGGTGCGATGCGCAAAACGGTGCGAGTGATAAACTGCGCAAATCAGCGCGACTGATAAACTGCGCAAAACAGTGCGATGCGCCAAAAAGCGCGTGTTAAATCGTAGAAAACAGTGCTATGTGCAAAATGGCGCGAGTGATAAACAGCGCAAAACAATGCAATGCGCGAAACCGCGCGAGTGTTAAACTGCGCAAAACGGTGCGATGCGCAAAACGGCGCGGGTGATAAACTGCGCAAAACCATGCGATGCGCAAAATGGCGCGCGTAATAAACTGCGCAAAACTGTGCGATGCATAAAACGGCGCAAGTGATAAACTGCGCAAAACAGTGCGATGCGCAAAACGGCGCGAGTGATAAACTGCGCAAAACAGTGCGATGCGCCAAAAGGCGCGAGTGTTAAACTGCCCAAAAGAGTGCGATGCGCAAAACGGCAGGAGTGATAAACTGCGCAAAACAGTGCGATGCGCAAAATAGCGCGAGTGATAAATTGCGCAAAACAGTGCGATGCGATAAACTGCGCAAAACGGTGCGATGCGGAAAACGGCGCGAGTGAGAAACTGCGCAAAACAGTGCGATGCGCAAAACAGCGCGAGTGATAAACTGCGCAAAACAGTGCGATGCGATAAACTGCGCGAGTGTTAAACTGCGCAAAACAGCGCGACTGATAAACTGCGCAAAACAGTGCGATGCGCCAAAAGGCACGAGTGTTAAACTGCGCAAAACAGTGCGATGCGCAAAATAGCGCGAGTGATAAATTGCGCAAAACGGTGCGATGCGATAAACTGCGCGAGTGTTAAACTGCGCAAAACGGTGCGATGCGCAAAACGGCGCGAGTGATAAACTGCGCTAAACAGTGCGATGCGGAAAACGGCGCGAGTGATAAGCTGCGCAAAACGGTGCGATGCGCAAAACTGCGCGACTGATAAACTGCGGAAAACAGTGCGATGCGTAAAACAGCGCGAGTGATAAACTGCGCAAAACAGTGCGATGCGCCAAAAGGCGCGAGTGTTAAACTGTGCAAAAAGTGCGATGCGCAAAACGGCGCGAGTGATGAACTGCGCAAAATGGTGCGATGCGCAAAACGGCACGAGTGATAAACTGCCCAAAACGGTGCGATGCGCAAAACGGTGCGAGTGATAAACTGCGCAAAACAGCGCAAGTGATAAACTGCGCAAAACAGTGCGATGCGCCAAAAAGCGCGAGTGTTAAATCGTAGAAAACAGTGCTATGTGCAAAATGGCGCGAGTGATAAACAACGCAAAATAGTGCGATGCGCGAAACCGCGCGAGTGTTAAACTGCGCAAAACGGTGCGATGCGCGAAACGGCGCGGGTGATAAACTGCGCAAAACCATGCGATGCGCAAAATGGCGCGCGTAATAAACTGCGCAAAACTGTGCGATGCATAAAACGGCGCAAGTGATAAACTGCGCAAAACAGTGCGATGCGCAAAACGGCGCGAGTGATAAACTGCGCAAAACAGTGCGATGCGCCAAAAGGCGCGAGTGTTAAACTGCCCAAAAGAGTGCGATGCGCAAAACGGCAGGAGTGATAAACTGCGCAAAACAGTGCGATGCGCAAAATAGCGCGAGTGATAAATTGCGCAAAACAGTGCGATGCGATAAACTGCGCAAAACGGTGCGATGCGGAAAACGGCGCGAGTGAGAAACTGCGCAAAACAGTGCGATGCGCAAAACAGCGCGAGTAATAAACTGCGCAAAACAGTGCGATGCGATAAACTGCGCGAGTGTTAAACTGCGCAAAACAGCGCGACTGATAAACTGCGCAAAACAGTGCGATGCGCCAAAAGGCACGAGTGTTAAACTGCGCAAAACAGTGCGATGCGCAAAATAGCGCGAGTGATAAATTGCGCAAAACGGTGCGATGCGATAAACTGCGCGAGTGTTAAACTGCGCAAAACGGTGCGATGCGCAAAACGGCGCGAGTGAGAAACTGCGCAAAACAGTGCGATGCGCAAAACAGCGCGAGTGATAAATTGCGCAAAACAGTGCGATGCGATAAACTGCGCGAGTGTTAAACTGCGCAAAACGATGCGAGTGATAAACTGCGCAAAACAGTGCGATGCGCCAAAAAGGCGCGAGTGTTAAACTGCGCAAAACAGTGCGATGCGCGAAACGGCGCGAGTGATAAACTGCGCAAAACAGTGCGATGCGCAAAACCGCGCGAGTGTTAAACTACGCAAAACGGTGCGATGCGCAAAACGGCGCGGGTGATAAACTGCGCAAAACCGTGCGATGCGCAAAACGGCGCCCGTGATAAACTGCGCAAAACTATGCGATGCGTAAAACGGCGCAAGTGTTAAACTGCGCAAGACGGTGCGATGCGCAAAACGGCGCGACGGATAAACTGCGTAAAACTGTGCGATGCGCCAAAGCGTGCGAGTGATAATCGGCCGAAAACAGTGCGATGCGCAAAACGGCGCGAGTGATAAACTGCGCTAAACAGTGCGATGCGGAAAACGGCGCGAGTGATAAGCTGCGCAAAACGGTGCGATGCGCAAAACTGCGCGACTGATAAACTGCGGAAAACAGTGCGATGCGTAAAACAGCGCGAGTGATAAACTGCGCAAAACAGTGCGATGCGCCAAAAGGCGCAACTGTTAAACTGTGCAAAAAGTGCGATGCGCAAAACGGCGCGAGTGATAAACTGCGCAAAATGGTGCGATGCGCAAAACAGCACGAGTGATAAACTGCCCAAAACGGTGCGATGCGCAAAACGGTGCGAGTGATAAACTGCGCAAAACAGCGCGAGTGATAAACTGCGCAAAACAGTGCGATGCGCCAAAAAGCGCGAGTGTGAAATCGCAGAAAACAGTGCTATGTGCAAAATGGCGCGAGTGATAAACAGCGCAAAACAATGCGATGCGCGAAACCGCGCGAGTGTTAAACTGCGCAAAACGGTGCGATGCGCAAAACGGCGCGGGTGATAAACTGCGCAAAACGGCGCGGGTGATAAACTGCGCAAAACCATGCGATGCGCAAAATGGCGCGCGTAATAAACTGCGCAAAACTGTGCGATGCATAAAACGGCGCAAGTGATAAACTGCGCAAAACAGTGCGATGCGCAAAACGGCGCGAGTGATAAACTGCGCAAAACAGTGCGATGCGCCAAAAGGCGCGAGTGTTAAACTGCCCAAAAGAGTGCGATGCGCAAAACGGCAGGAGTGATAAACTGCGTAAAACAGTGCGATGCGCAAAATAGCGCGAGTGATAAAGTGCGCAAAACAGTGCGATGCGCAAAACAGCGCGAGTGATAAACTGCGCAAAACAGTGCGATGCGATAAACTGCGCGAGTGTTAAACTGCGCAAAACAGCGCGATTGATAAACTGCGCAAAACAGTGCGATGCGCAAAACAGCGCGAGTGATAAACTGCGCAAAACAGTGCGATGCGCCAAAAGGGGCGAGTGTTAAACTGTGCAAAAA
Organism: Camellia granthamiana; assembly: GCA_036172215.1. Taxonomy (NCBI): domain Eukaryota; kingdom Viridiplantae; phylum Streptophyta; class Magnoliopsida; order Ericales; family Theaceae; genus Camellia; species Camellia granthamiana. The sequence continues at coordinate 208,168 of JAXFYN010000331.1, read as the reverse complement.
GGGCGATGCGCAAAACGGCGCGAGTGATAAACTGCGCAAAATGGTGCGATGCGCCAAACGGCGCGAGTGATAAACTGCGCGAAACAGTACGATGCGCCCAAAAGCGCGAGTGTTAAACCGCAGAAAACAGTGCGATGCGCAAAATGGCGCGAGTGATAAACTGCGCAAAACAGTGCGATGCGCAAAACCGCGCGACTGTTAAACTGCGCAAAACGGTGCGATGCGCAAAACGGCGTGGGTGATAAACTGCGCAAAACCGTGCGATGCGCAAAACGGCGCGCGTGATAAACTGCGCAAAACTGTGCGATGCGTAAAACGGCGCAAGTGATAAACTGTGCAAAACAGTGCGATGCGCAAAACAGCGCGAGTGATAAACTGCGCAAAACAGGGCGATGCGCCAAAAGGCGCGAGTGTTATACTGCCCAAAAGAGTGCGATGCGCAAAACGGCAGGAGTGATAAACTGCGCAAAACAGTGCGATGCGCAAAACAGCGCGAGTGATAAACTGCGCAAAACAGTGCGATGCGATAAACTGCGCGAGTGTTAAGCTGCGCAAAATGGTGCGAGTGATAAACTGTGCAAAACAGTGCGATGCGCCAAAAAGGCGCGAGTGTTAAACTGCGCAAAACAGTGCGATGCGCGAAACGGCGCGAGTGTTAAACTGCGCAAAACAGTGCGATGTGCGAAACGGCGCCAGTGATAAACTGCGCAAAACAGTGCGATGCGCAAAACCACGCGAGTGTTAAACTGCGCAAAACGGTGCGATGCGCAAAACGGCGCGGGTGATAAACTGCCCAAAATAGTGCGATGCGCAAAACGGCGCGCGTGATAAACTGCGCAAAACAGTGCGATGCGTAAAACGGCGCAAGTGTTAAACTGCGCAAAACGGTGCGATGCGCAAAACGGCGCGAGTGATAAACTGCGTAAAACTGTGTGATGCGCCAAAGCGTGCGACTGATAATTTGCCGAAAACAGTGCGATGCGCAAAACGGCGCGAGTGATAAACTGCGCTAAACAGTGCGATGAGGAAAACGACGCGAGTGATAAACTGCGCAAAACAGTGCGATGCGCAAAACGGCGCGAGTGATAAGCTGCGCAAAACGGTGCGATGCGCAAAACGGTGCCAGTGATAAACTCCGCAAAAATGATGTGCAAAAGCGCGCGAGTGATAATCTGTCGAAAACAGTGCGTTGCGCAAAACGGCGCGAGTGATAAACTGTCGAAAACCGTGCGATGCACAAAATAGCGCGAGTGATAAACCGCGCAAAACAGTGCGATGCGCAAAACCACGCGGGTGATAAACTGCGCGAAACAGTGCGATGGGCAAAACTGCGCGAGTGATAAACTGCGCAAAACAGTGCGATGCGCAAAACTGCGCGAGTGATAAACTGCGCTAAACAGTGCGATGCGCAAAACTGCGCGAGTGATAAACTGCGCAAAACAGTGCGATGCGCAAAACGGCGCGAGTGATAAACTGCGCAAAATGGTGCGATGCGCAAAACGGCACGAGTGATAAACTGCCTAAAACGGTGCGATGCGCAAAACGGTGCGAGTGATAAACTGCGCAAAACAGCGCGAGTGATAAACTGCGCAAAACAGTGCGATGCGCCAAAAAGCGCGAGTGTTAAATCGCAGAAAATAGTGCTTTGTGCAAAATGGCGCGAGTGATAAACAACGCAAAACAGTGCGATGCGCGAAACCGCACGAGTGTTAAACTGCGCAAAACGGTGTGATGCGCAAAACGGCGCGGGTGATAAACTGCGCAAAACCGTGCGATGCGCAAAACGGCGCGCGTGATAAACTGTGCAAAACTGTACGATGCGTAAAACGGCGCAAGTGATAAACTGTGCAAAACAGTACGATGCGCAAAACGGCGCGAGTGATAAACTGCGCAAAACAGGGCGATGCGCCAAAAGGCGCGAGTGTTAAACTGCCCAAAAGAGTGCGATGCGCAAAACGGCAGGAGTGATAAACTGCGCAAAACAGTGCGATGCGACAAACTGCGCGAGTGTTAAACTGCGCAAAACGATGCGAGTGATAAACTGCGCAAAACAGTGCGATGCGCCAAAAAGGCGCGAGTGTTAAACTGCGCAAAACAGTGCGATGCGCGAAACGGCGCGAGTGATAAACTGCGTAAAACAGTGCGATGCGCAAAACCGCGCGAGTGTTAAACTGTGCAAAAAGTACGATGCGCAAAACGGCGCGAGTGATAAACTGCGCAAAATGGTGCGATGCGCAAAATGGCGCGAGTGATAAACCGCGCAAAATAGTGCGATGCGCCCAAAAGCGCGACTGTTAAACCGCAGAAAACAGTGCGATGCGCAAAAGGGCGCGAGTGATAAACTGCACAAAACAGTGCGATGCGCAAAACCGCGCGAGTGTTAAACTGCGCAAATGGTGCGATGCGCAAAACGGCGCGCGTGATAAACTGCGCAAAACTGTGCGATGCGTAAAACGGCGCAAGTGATAAACTGTGCAAAACAGTACGATGCGCAAAACGGCGCGAGTGATAAACTGCGCAAAACAGGGCGATGCGCCAAAAGGCGCGAGTGTTAAACTGCCCAAAAGAGTGCGATGCGCAAAACGGCAGGAGTGATAAACTGCGCAAAACAGTGCGATGCGATAAACTGCGCGAGTGTTAAACTGCGCAAAACGATGCGAGTGATAAACTGCGCAAAACAGTGCGATGCGCCAAAAAGGCGCGAGTGTTAAACTGCGCAAAACAGTGCGATGCGCGAATCGGCGCGAGTGATAAACTGCGCAAAACAGTGCGAGTGTTAAACTGCGCAAAACGGTGCGATGCGCAAAACGGCGCGGGTGATAAACTGCGCAAAACCGTGCGATGCGCAAAACGGCGCGCGTGATAAACTGCGCAAAACTATGCGATGCGTAAAACGGCGCAAGTGTTAAACTGCGCAAAACGGTGCGATGCGCAAAACGGCGCGAGCGATAAACTGCGTCAAACTGTGCGATGCGCCAAAGCGTGCGAGTGATAATCTGCCGAAAACAGTGCGATGCGCAAAATGGCGCGAGTGATAAACTGCGCTAAACAGTGCGATGCGGAAAACGGCGCGAGTGATAAGCTGCGCAAAACGGTGCGATGCGCAAAACGGTGCCAGTGATAAACTCCGCAAAACCGATGCGCAAAAGCGCGCGAGTGATAATCTGTCGAAAACAGTGCGTTGCGCAACACGGCGCGAGTGATAAACTGTCGAAAACCGTGCGATGCACAAAACAGCGCGAGTGATAAACCGCGCAAAACAGTGCGATGCGCAAAACCGCGCGGGTGATAAACTGCGCAAAACAGTGCGATGTGCAAAACTGCGCGCGTGATAAACTGCGCAAAACAGTGCGATGCGCAAAACAGCGCGAGTGATAAACTGCGCAAAACAGTGCGATGCGCCAAAAGGCGCGAGTGTTAAACTGTGCAAAAAGTGCGATGCGCAAAACGGCGCGAGTGATAAACTGCGCAAAATGGTGCGATGCGCAAAACGGCGCGAGTGATAAACTGCGCGAAACAGTGCGATGCGCCCAAAAGCGCGAGTGTTAAACCGCAGAAAACAGTGCGATGCGCAAAATGGCGCGAGTGATAAACTGCGGAAAACAGTGCGATGCGTAAAACTGCGCGACTGTTAAACTGCGCAAAACGGTGCGATGCGCAAAACGGCGCGATGCGCAAAACGGCGCGGGTGATAAACTGCGCAAAACCGTGCGATGCGCAAAACGGCGCGCGTGATAAACTGTTCAAAACTGTGCGATGCGTAAAACGGCGCAAGTGATAAACTGTGCAAAACAGTGCGATGCGCAAAACGGCGCGAGTGATAAACTGCGTAAACAGGGTGATGTGCCAAAAGGCGCGAGTGTTAAACTGCCCAAAAGAGTGCGATGCGCAAAACGGTAGGAGTGATAAACTGCGCAAAACAGTGCGATGCGATAAACTGCGCGAGTGTTAAACTGCGCAAAACGGTGCGAGTGATAAACTGCGCAAAATAGTGCGATGCGCCAAAAAGGCGCGAGTGTTAAACTGCGCAAAACAGTGCGATGCGCGAAACGGCGCGAGTGATAAACTGCGCAAAACAATGCGATGCGCAAAACCCCGCGAGTGTTAAACTGCGCAAAACGGTGCGATGCGCCAAACGGCGCGGGTGAGAAACTGCGCAAAACCGTGTGATGCGCAAAACGGCGCGCGTGATAAACTGCGCAAAACTGTGCGATGCGTAAAACGGCGCAAGTGTTAAACTGCGCAAAACGGTGCGATGCGCAAAACGGCGCAAGTGATAAACTGCGTAAAACTGTGTGATGCGCCAAAGCGTGCGAGTGATAATCTGCCGAAAACAGTGCGATGCGCAAAACGGCGCGAGTGATACACTGCGCTAAACAGTGCGATGCGGAAAACGACGCGAGTGATAAACTGCGCAAAACAGTGCGATGCGCAAAACGGCGCGAGTGATAAGCTGCGCAAAACGGTGCGAAGCGCAAAACGGTACCAGTGATAAACTCCGCAAAACCGATGCGCAAAAGCGCGCGAGTGATAATCTGTCGAAAACAGTGCGTTGCGCAAAACGGCGCGAGTGATAAACTGTCGAAAACCGTGCGATGCACAAAACAGCGCGAGTGATAAACCGCGCAAAACAGTGCGATGCGCAAAACCGCGCGGGTGATAAACTGCGCAAAACAGTGCGATGGGCAAAACTGCGCGAGTGATAAACTGCGCAAAACAGTGCGATGCGCAAAACAGCGCGAGTGATAAACTGCGCAAAACAGTGCGATGCGCCAAAAGGCGCGAGTGTTAAACTGTGCAAAAAGTGCGATGCGCAAAACGGCGCGAGTGATAAACTGCGCAAAATGGTGCGATGCGCAAAACGGCGCGAGTGATAAACTGCGCGAAACAGTGCGATGCGCCCAGAAGCGCAAGTGTTAAACCGCAGAAAACAGTGCGATGCGCAAAATGGCGCGAGTGATAAACTGCGCAAAACAGTGCGATGCGCAAAACCGCGCGACTGTTAAACTGCGCAAAACGGTGCGATGCGCAAAACGGCGCGGGTGATAAACTGCGCAAAACCGTGCGATGCGCAAAACGGCGCGCGTGATAAACTGCGCAAAACTGTGCGATGCGTAAAACGGCGCAAGTGATAAACTGTGCAAAACAGTGCGATGCGCAAAACGGCGCGAGTGATAAACTGTGCAAAACAGGGCGATGCGCCAAAAGGCGCTAGTGTTAAACTGCCCAAAAGAGTGCGATGCGCAAAACGGCAGGAGTGATAAACTGCGCAAAACAGTGCGATGCGCAAAACAGCGCGAGTGATAAACTACGCAAAACAGTGTGATGCGATAAACTGCGCGAGTGTTAAACTGCGCAAAACGGTGCGAGTGATAAACTGCGCAAAACAGTGCGATGCGCCAAAAAGGCGCGAGTGTTAAACTGCGCAAAACAGTGCGATGCGCGAAACGGCGCGAGTGATAAACTGCGCAAAACAGTGCGATGCGCAAAACCACGAGAGTGTTAAACTGCGCAAAACGGTGCGATGCGCCAAACGGCGCGGGTGATAAACTGCACAAAACCGTGCGATGCGCATAACGGCGCGCGTGATAAACTGCGCAAAACTGTGCGATGCGTAAAACGGCGCAAGTGTTAAACTGCGCAAAACGGCGCGAGTGATAAACTGCGTAAAACTGTGTGATGCGCCAAAGCGTGCGAGTGATAATCTGCCGAAAACAGTGCGATGCGCAAAACGGCGCGAGTGATAAACTGCGCTAAACAGTGCGATGCGGAAAACGACGCGAGTGATAAACTGCGCAAAACAGTGCGATGCGGAAAATGGCGCGAGTGATAAACTGCGCAAAACGGTGCGATGCGCAAAACGGTGCCAGTGATTAACTCCGCAAAATCCATGCGCAAAAGCACGCGAGTGATAATCTGTCGAAAATAGTGCGTTGCGCAAAACGGCGCGAGTGATAAACTATCGAAAACCGTGCGATGCACAAAACAGCGCGAGTGATAAACCGCGCAAAACAGTGCGATGCGCAAAACCACGCGGGTGATAAACTGCGCAAAACAGTGCGATGCGCAAAACTGCGCGAGTGATAAACTGCGCAAAACAGTGCGATGCGCCAAAAGGCGCGAGTGTTAAACTGTGCAAAAAGTGCGATGCGCAAAACGGCGCGAGTGATAAACTGTGCAAAATGGTGCGATGCGCAAAACGGCGCGAGCGATAAACTGCGCAAAATGGTGCGATGCGCAAAACGGCGCGAGTGATAAACTGCGCAAAACAGTGCGATGCGCAATACCGCGAGAGTGATAAACTGCGCAAAACGGCGCGGGTGATAAACTGCGCAAAACCGTGCGATGCGCAAAACGGCGCGCGTGATAAACTGCGCAAAACTGTGCGATGCGTAAAACGGCGCAAGTGATAAACTGTGCAAAACAGTGCGATGCGCAAAACGGCGCGAGTGATAAACTGCGCAAAACAGGGCGATGCGCCAAAAGGCGCGAGTGTTAAACTGCCCAAAAGAGTGCGATGCGCAAAACGGCAGGAGTGATAAACTGTGCAAAACAGTGCGATGCGATAAACTGCGCGAGTGTTAAACTGCGCAAAACGATGCAAGTGATAAACTGCGCAAAACAGTGCGATGCGCCAAAAAGGCGCGAGTGTTAAACTGCGCAAAACAGTGCGATGCGCGAAACGGCGCGAGTGATAAACTGCGCAAAACAGTGCGATGCGCCAAACCGCGCGAGTGTTAAACTGCGCAAAACGGTGCGATGCGCAAAACGGCGCGGGTGATAAACAGCGCAAAACCGTGCGATGTGCAAAACGGCGCGCGTGATAAACTGCGCAAAACTATGCGATGCGTAAAACGGCGCAACTGTTAAACTGCGCAAAACGGTGCGATGCGCAAAACGGCGCGAGTGATAAACTGCGTAAAACTGTGCGATGCGCCAAAGCGTGCGAGTGATAATCTGCGCTAAACAGTGCGATGCGGAAAACGACGCGAGTGATAAACTGCGCTAAACAGTGCGATGCGGAAAAGGGCGCGAGTGATAAGCTGCGCAAAACGGTGCGATGCGCAAAACGGTGCCAGTGATAAACTCTGCAAAACCGATGCGCAAAAGCGCGCGAGTGATAATCTGTCGAAAACAGTACGTTGCGCAAAACGGCGCGAGTGATAAACTGTCGAAAACCGTGCGATGCACAAAACAGCGTGAGTGATAAACCGCGCAAAACAGTGCGATGCGCAAAACCACGCGGGTGATAAACTGCGCGAAACAGTGCGATGTGCAAAACAGTGCAATGCGCAAAACGGCGCGAGTGATAAACTGCGCAAAACAGGGTGATGCGCCAAAAGGCGCGAGTGTTAAACTGCCCAAAAGAGTGCGATGCGCAAAACGGCAGGAGTGATAAACTGCGCAAAACAGTGCGATGCGATAAACTGCGCGAGTGTTGAACTGCGCAAAACGATGCGAGTGATAAACTGCGCAAAACAGTGCGATGCGCCAAAAAGGCGCGAGTGTTAAACTGCGCAAAACAGTGCGATGCGCGAAGCGGCGCGAGTGATAAACTGCGCAAAACAGTGCGAGTGTTAAACTGCGCAAAACGGTGCGATGCGCAAAACGGCGCGCGTGATAAACTGCGCAAAACTATGCGATGCGTAAAACGGCGCAAGTGTTAAACTGCGCAAAACGGTGCGATGCGCAAAACGGCGCGAGTGATAAACTGCGTAAAACTGTGCGATGCGCCAAAGCGTGCAAGTGATAATCTGCCGAAAACAGTGCGTTGCGCAAAACGGCGCGAGTGATAAATTGCGCTAAACAGTGCGATGCGGAAAACGACGCGAGTGATAAACTGCGCAAAACAGTGCGATGCGCAAAATGGCGCGAGTGATAAGCTGCACAAAATGGTGCGATGCGTAAAACGGTGCCAGTGATAAACTCCGCAAAACCGATGCGCAAATGCGCGCGAGTGATAATCTGTCGAAAACAGTGCGTTGCGCAAAACGGCGCGAGTGATAAACTGTCGAAAACCGTGCGATGCACAAAACAGCGCAAGTGATAAACCGCGCAAAACAGTGCGATGCGCAAAACCGCGCGGCTGATAAACTGCGCAAAACAGTGCGATGCGCAAAACAGCGCGAGTGATAAACTGCGCAAAACAGTGCGATGCGCCAAAAGGCGCGAGTGTTAAACTGCGCAAAACTGTGCGATGCGTAAAACGGAGCAAGTGATAAACTGTGCAAAACAGTGCGATGCGCAAAACGGCGCGAGTGATAAACTGCGCAAAACAGTGCGATGCGCCAAAAAGCGCGAGTGTTAAACCGCAAAAAACAGTGCGATGTGCAAAATGGCGCGAGTGATAAACTGCGCAAAACAGTGCGATGCAAAAAACCGCGCGAGTGTTAAACTGCGCAAAACGGTGCGATGCGCAAAACGGCGGGGGTGATAAACTGCGCAAAACCGTGCGATGCGCAAAACGGCGCGAGTGATAAATTGCGCAAAACAGTGCGATGCGCAAAACAGCGCGAGTGATAAACTGCGCAAAACAGTGCGATGCGATAAACTGCGCGAGTGTTAAACTGCGCAAAACGGTGCGATGCACAAAACGGCGCGAGTGGTAAACTGCGCAAAACAGGGCGATGCGCAAAACAGCGCGAGTGATAAACTGCGCAAAACAGTGCGATGCGCCAAAAAGCGCGAGTGTTAAACCGCAGAAAACAGTGCGATGCGCAAAATGGCGCGAGTGATAAACTGCGCAAAACAGTGCGATGCGCAAAACCGCGCGAGTGTTAAACTGCGCAAAACGGTGCGATGCGCAAAACGGCGCGGGTGATAAACTGCGCAAAACCGTGCAATGCGCAAAACGGCGCGCTTGATAAACTGCGCAAAACTGTGCGATGCGTAAAACGACGCAAGTGATAAACTGCGCAAAACAGTGCGATGCGATAAACTGCGCGAGTGTTAAACTGCGCAAAACGGTGCGATGCGCAAAACGGCGCGAGTGATAAACTGCGCAAAACAGTGCGATGCGCCAAAAAGCGCGAGTGTTAAACTGCAGAAAACAGTGCGATGCGCAAAATGGCGCGAGTGATAAACTGCGCAGAACAGTGCGATGCGCAAAACCGCGCGAGTGTTAAACTGCGCAAAACGGTGCGATGCGCAAAACGGCGCGGGTGATAAACTGCGCAAAACCGTGCAATGCGCAAAACGGCACGCGTGGTAAACTCCGCAAAACTGTGCGATGCGTAAAACGGCGCTAGTGATAAACTGCGCAAAACAGTGCGATGCGATAAACTGCGCGAGTGTTAAACTGCGCAAAACGGTGCGATGCGCAAAACGGCGCGAGTGATAAACTGCATAAAACTGTGCGATGCGCCAAAGCGTGCGAGTGATAATCTGCCGAAAACAGTGCGATGCGCAAAACGGCGCGAGTGATAAACTGCGCTAAACAGTGCGATACGGAAAACGACGCGAGCAATAAACTGGCAAAACGGCGCGAGTGATAAGCTGCGCAAAACGGTGCGATGCGTAAAATGGTTCCAGTGATATACTCCGCAAAACCGATGCGCAAAAGCGCGCGAGTGATAAACTGTCGAAAACCGTGCGATGCACAAAACAGCGCGAGTGATAAACCGCGCTAAACAGTGCGATGCGCAAAACCGCGCAGGTGATAAACTGCGTAAAACAGTGCGATGTGCAAAACTGTGCGAGTGATAAACAGCGCAAAACAGTGCGATGCGCAAAACACCGCGAGTGATAAACTGCGCAAAACAGTGCGATGCGCCAAAAGGCGCGAGTGTTAAACTGTGCAAAAAGTGTGATGCGCAAAACGGCGCGAGTGATAAACTGCGCAAAATGGTGCGATGCGCAAAACGGCGCGAGTGATAAACTGCGCAAAACAGTGCGATACGCCAAAAAGCGCGAGTGTTAAACCGCAGAAAACAGTGCGATGCGCAAAATGTCGCGAGTGATAAACTGCGCAAAACAGTGCGATGCGCAAAACCGTGCGAGTGTTAAACTGCGCAAAACGTTGCGATGCGCAAAACGGCGCGGGTGATAAACTGCGCACAACCGTGCAATGCGCCAAACGGCACGCGTGATAAACTGCGCAAAACTGTGCGATGCGTAAAACGGCGCAAGTGATAAACTGCGCAAAACAGTGCGATGCGATAAATTGCGCGAGTGTTAAACTGCGCAAAACGGTGCGATGCGCAAAACGGCGCGAGTGATAAACTGCGCAAAACAGTGCAATGCGCAAAACAGCGCGAGTGATAAACTGTGCAAAACAGTGCAATGCGATAAACTGCGCGAGTGTTAAACTGCGCAAAACGGTGCGAGTGATAAACTGCGCAAAACAGTGCGATGCGCCAAAAAGGCGCGAGTGTTAAACTGCGCAAAACAGTGCGATGCGCGAAACGGCGCGAGTGATAAACTGCGCAAAACAGTGCGATGCGCCAAACCGCGCGAGTGTTAAACTGCGCAAAACAGGGCGATGCGCAAAACAGCGCGAGTGATAAACTGCGCAAAACAGTGCGATGCGCCAAAAAGCGCGAGTGTTAAACCGCAGAAAACAGTGCGATGCGCAAAATGGCGCGAGTGATAAACTGCGCAAAACAGTGCGATGCGCAAAACCGCGCGAGTGTTAAACTGCGCAAAACGGTGCGATGCGCAAAACGGCGCGGGTGATAAACTGCGCAAAACCGTGCAATGCGCAAAACGGCGCGCTTGATAAACTGCGCAAAACTGTGCGATGCGTAAAACGACGCAAGTGATAAGCTGCGCAAAACAGTGCGATGCGATAAACTGCGCGAGTGTTAAACTGCGCAAAACGGTGCGATGCGCAAAACGGCGCGAGTGATAAACTGCGCAAAACAGTGCGATGCGCCAAAAAGCGCGAGTGTTAAACTGCAGAAAACAGTGCGATGCGCAAAATGGCGCGAGTGATAAACTGCGCAGAACAGTGCGATGCGCAAAACCGCGCGAGTGTTAAACTGCGCAAAACGGTGCGATGCGCAAAACGGCGCGGGTGATAAACTGCGCAAAACCGTGCAATGCGCAAAACGGCACGCGTGGTAAACTCCGCAAAACTGTGCGATGCGTAAAACGGCGCTAGTGATAAACTGCGCAAAACAGTGCGATGCGATAAACTGCGCGAGTGTTAAACTGCGCAAAACGGTGCGATGCGCAAAACGGCGCGAGTGATAAACTGCATAAAACTGTGCGATGCGCCAAAGCGTGCGAGTGATAATCTGCCGAAAACAGTGCGATGCGCAAAACGGCGCGAGTGATAAACTGCGCTAAACAGTGCGATACGGAAAACGACGCGAGCAATAAACTGGCAAAACGGCGCGAGTGATAAACTGCGCAAAACGGTGCGATGCGTAAAATGGTTCCAGTGATATACTCCGCAAAACCGATGCGCAAAAGCGCGCGAGTGATAAACTGTCGAAAACCGTGCGATGCACAAAACAGCGCGAGTGATAAACCGCGCTAAACAGTGCGATGCGCAAAACCGCGCAGGTGATAAACTGCGTAAAACAGTGCGATGTGCAAAACTGTGCGAGTGATAAACAGCGCAAAACAGTGCGATGCGCAAAACACCGCGAGTGATAAACTGCGCAAAACAGTGCGATGCGCCAAAAGGCGCGAGTGTTAAACTGTGCAAAAAGTGTGATGCGCAAAACGGCGCGAGTGATAAACTGCGCAAAATGGTGCGATGCGCAAAACGGCGCGAGTGATAAACTGCGCAAAACAGTGCGATACGCCAAAAAGCGCGAGTGTTAAACCGCAGAAAACAGTGCGATGCGCAAAATGTCGCGAGTGATAAACTGCGCAAAACAGTGCGATGCGCAAAACCGTGCGAGTGTTAAACTGCGCAAAACGTTGCGATGCGCAAAACGGCGCGGGTGATAAACTGCGCACAACCGTGCAATGCGCCAAACGGCACGCGTGATAAACTGCGCAAAACTGTGCGATGCGTAAAACGGCGCAAGTGATAAATTGCGCAAAACAGTGCGATGCGATAAATTGCGCGAGTGTTAAACTGCGCAAAACGGTGCGATGCGCAAAACGGCGCGAGTGATAAACTGCGCAAAACAGTGCAATGCGCAAAACAGCGCGAGTGATAAACTGTGCAAAACAGTGCAATGCGATAAACTGCGCGAGTGTTAAACTGCGCAAAACGGTGCGAGTGATAAACTGCGCAAAACAGTGCGATGCGCCAAAAAGGCGCGAGTGTTAAACTGCGCAAAACAGTGCGATGCGCGAAACGGCGCGAGTGATAAACTGCGCAAAACAGTGCGATGCGCCAAACCGCGCGAGTGTTAAACTGCGCAAAACGGTGCGATGCGCAAAACGGCGCGGGTGATAAACTGCGCAAAACCGTGCGATGCGCAAAACGACGCGCGTGATAAACTGCGCAAAACTGTGCGATGCGTAAAACGGCGCAAGTGTTAAACTGCGCAAAACGGTGCGATGCGCAAAACGGCGCGAGTGATAAACTGCGTAAAACTGTGCGATGCGCCAAAGCGTGCGAGTGATAATCTGCCGAAAACAGTGCGATGCGCAAAACGGCGCGAGTGATAAACTGCGCTAAACAGTGCGATGCGCAAAACGACGCGAGTGATAAACTTCGCAAAACAGTGCGATGCGCAAAATGGCGCGAGTGATAAGCTGCGCAAAATGGTGCGATGCGTAAAACGGTGCCAGTGATAAACTCCGCAAAACCGATGCGCAAATGCGCGCGAGTGATAATCTGTCGAAAACAGTGCGTTGCGCAAAACGGAGCGAGTGATAAACTGTCGAAAACCGTGCGATGCACAAAACAGCGCGAGTGATAAACCGCGTAAAACAGTGCGATGCGCAAAACCGCGCGGGTGATAAACTGCGCAAAACAGTGCGATGCGCAAAACAGCGCGAGTGATAAACTGCGCAAAACAGTGCGATGCGCCAAAAGGCGCGAGTGTTAAACTGCGCAAAACTGTGCGATGCGTAAAACGGAGCAAGTGATAAACTGTGCAAAACAGTGCGATGCGCAAAACGGCGCGAGTGATAAACTGCGCAAAACAGTGCGATGCGCCAAAAACCGCGAGTGTTAAACCGCAGAAAACAGGGCGATGTGCAAAATGGCGCGAGTGATAAACTGCGCAAAACAGTGCGATGCAAAAAACCGCGCGAGTGTTAAACTGCGCAAAACGGTGCGATGCGCAAAACGGCGCGGGTGATAAACTGCGCAAAACCGTGTGATGCGCAAAACGGCACACGTGATAAACTGCGCAAAACTGTGCGATGCGTAAAACGGCGCAAGTGATAAACTGGGCAAAACAGTGCGATGCGCAAAACGGCGCGAGTGATAAACTGCGCAAAACAGTGCGATGCGATAAACTGCGCGAGTGTTAAACTGCACAAAACGGTGCGATGCACAAAACGGCGCGAGTGATAAACTGCGCAAAACAGTGCGAGTGATAAACTGCGCAAAACAGTTCGATGCGATAAACTGCGCAAGTGTTAAACTCCGCAAAACGGTGCGAGTGATAAACTGCGCAAAACAGTACGATGCGCCAAAAAGGCTCGAATGTTAAACTGCGCAAAACAGTGCGATGCGCGAAACGGCGCGAGTGATAAACTGCGCAAAACAGTGCTTTGCGCAAAACTGAGCGAGTGTTAAACTGCGTAAAACGGTGCGATGCGCAAAACGGCGCGGGTGATAAACTGCGCAAAACCGTGCGATGCGCAAAACGGCACGCGTGATAAACTGCGCAAAACTTGCGATGCGTAAAACGGCGCCAGTGTTAAGCTGCGCAAAACGGTGCGATGCGCAAAACGGCGCGAGTGATAAACTGCGTAAAACTGTGCGATGCGCCAAAGCGTGCGAGTGATAATCTGCCGAAAACAGTGCGTTGCGCAAAACGGCGCGAGTGATAAACTGCGCTAAACAGTGCGATGCGGAAAACGACGCGAGTGATAAACTGCGCAAAATGGCGCGAGTGATAAGATGCGCAAAACGGTGCGATGCACAAAACGGTGCCAGTGATATACTCCGCAAAACCGATGCGCAAAAGTGCGCGAGTGATAATCTGTCGAAAACAGTGCGTTGCGCAAAACGGCGCGAGTGATAAACTGTCGAAAACCGTGCGATGCACAAAACAGCGCGAGTGATAAACCGCGCAAAACAGTGCGATGCGCAAAACCGCGCGGGTGATAAACTGCGCAAAACAGTGCGATGGGCAAAACTGCGCGAGTGATAAACAGCGCAAAACAGTGCGATGCGCAAAACACCGCGAGTGATAAACTGCGCAAAACAGTGCGATGCGCCAAAAGGCGCGAGTGTTAAACTGTGCAAAAAGTGTGATGCGCAAAACGGCGCGAGTGATAAACTGCGCAAAATGGTGCGATGCGCAAAACGGCGCGAGTGATAAACTGCGCAAAACAGTGCGATGCGCCAAAAAGCGCGAGTGTTAAACCGCAGAAAACAGTGCGATGCGCAAAATGGCGCGAGTGATAAACTGCGCAAAACAGTGCGATGCGCAAAACCGTGCGAGTGTTAAACTGCGCAAAACGTTGCGATGCGCAAAACGGCGCGGGTGATAAACTGCGCACAACCGTGAAATGCGCCGAACGGCGCGCGTGATAAACTGCGCAAAACTGTGCGATGCGTAAAACGGCGCAAGTGATAAACTGCGCAAAACAGTGCGATGCGATAAACTGCGCGAGTGTTAAACTGCGCAAAACGGTGCGATGCGCAAAACGGCGCGAGTGATAAACTGTGCAAAACAGTGCAATGCGCAAAACAGCGCGAGTGATAAACTGTGCAAAACAGTGCAATGCGATAAACTGCACGAGTGTTAAACTGCGCAAAACGGTGCGAGTGATAAACTGCGCAAAACAGTGTGATGCGCCAAAAAGGCGGGAGTGTTAAACTGCGCAAAACAGTGCGATGCGCGAAACGGCGCGAGTGATAAACTGCGCAAAACAGTGCGATGCGCAAAACCGCGCGAGTGTTAAACTGCGCAAAACGGTGCGATGTGCAAAACGGCGCGGGTGATAAACTGCGCAAAACCGTGCGATGCGCAAAACGACGCGCGTGATAAACTGCGCAAAACTGTGCGATGCGTAAAACGGCGCAAGTGTTAAACTGCGCAAAACGGTGCGATGCGCAAAACGGCGCGAGTGATAAACTGCGTAAAACTGTGCGATGCGCCAAAGCGTGCGAGTGATAATCTGCCGAAAACAGTGCGATGCGCAAAACGGCGCGAGTGATAAACTGCGCTAAACAGTGCGATGCGGACAACGACGCGAGTGATAAACTTCGCAAAACAGTGCGATGCGCAAAATGGCGCGAGTGATAAGCTGCGCAAAATGGTGCGATGCGTAAAACGGTGCCAGTGATAAACTCCGCAAAACCGATGCGCAAATGCGTGCGAGTGATAATCTGTCGAAAACAGTGCGTTGCGCAAAACGGAGCGAGTGATAAACTGTCGAAAACCGTGCGATGCACAAAACAGCGCGAGTGATAAACCGC
Organism: Camellia granthamiana; assembly: GCA_036172215.1. NCBI lineage: Eukaryota > Viridiplantae > Streptophyta > Magnoliopsida > Ericales > Theaceae > Camellia > Camellia granthamiana. Next base: position 192,660 of record JAXFYN010000331.1, on the reverse strand, counting down.
GCAAAACAGTGCGATGCGCAAAACCGCGCGGGTGATAAACTGTGCAAAACAGTGCGATGCGCAAAACAGCGCGAGTGATAAACTGCGCAAAACAGTGCGATGCGCCAAAAGGCGCGAGTGTTAAACTGTGCAAAAAGTGTGATGCGCAAAACGGCGCGAGTGATAAACTGCGCAAAATGGTGCGATGCGCAAAACGGCGCGAGTGATAAACTGTGCAAAACAGTGCGATGCGCCAAAAAGCGCGAGTGTTAAACCGCAGAAAACAGTGCGATGCGCAAAATGGCGCGAGTGATAAACTGCGCAAAACAGTGCGATGCGCAAAACCGTGCGAGTGTTAAACTGCGCAAAACGTTGCGATGCGCAAAACGGCGCGGGTGATAAACTGCGCACAACCGTGAAATGCGCCAAACGGCGCGCGTGATAAACTGCGCAAAACTGTGCGATGCGTAAAACGGCGCAAGTGATAAACTGCGCAAAACAGTGCGATGCGATAAACTGCGCGAGTGTTAAACTGCGCAAAACGGTGCGATGCGCAAAACGGCGCGAGTGATAAACAGCGCAAAACAGTGCAATGCGCAAAACAGCGCGAGTGATAAACTGTGCAAAACAGTGCAATGCGATAAACTGCACGAGTGTTAAACTGCGCAAAACGGTGCGAGTGATAAACTGCGCAAAATAGTGCGATGCGCCAAAAAGGCGCGAGTGTTAAACTGCGCAAAACAGTGCGATGCGCGAAACGGCGCGAGTGATAAACTGCGCAAAACAGTGCGAGTGATAAAAACCGCGCGAGTGTTAAACTGCGCAAAACGGTGCGATGTGCAAAACGGCGCGGGTGATAAACTGCGCAAAACCGTGCGATGCGCAAAACGACGCGCGTGATAAACTGCGCAAAACTGTGCGATGCGTAAAACGGCGCAAGTGTTAAACTGCGCAAAACGGTGCGATGCGCAAAACGGCGCGAGTGATAAACTGCGTAAAACTGTGCGATGCGCCAAAGCGTGCGAGTGATAATCTGCCGAAAACAGTGCGATGCGCAAAACGGCGCGAGTGATAAACTGCGCTAAACAGTGCGATGCGGACAACGACGCGAGTGATAAACTTCGCAAAACAGTGCGATGCGCAAAATGGCGCGAGTGATAAGCTGCGCAAAATGGTGCGATGCGTAAAACGGTGCCAGTGATAAACTCCGCAAAACCGATGCGCAAATGCGTGCGAGTGATAATCTGTCGAAAACAGTGCGTTGCGCAAAACGGAGCGAGTGATAAACTGTCGAAAACCGTGCGATGCACAAAACAGCGCGAGTGATAAACCGCGCAAAACAGTGCGATGCGCAAAACCGCGCGGGTGATAAACTGCGCAAAACAGTGCGATGCGCAAAACAGCGCGAGTGATAAACTGCGCAAAACAGTGCGATGCGCCAAAAGGCGCGAGTGTTAAACTGCGCAAAACTGTGCGATGCGTAAAAGGGAGCAAGTGATAAACTGTGCAAAACAGTGCGATGCGCAAAACGGCGCGAGTGATAAACTGCGCAAAACAGTGCGATGCGGCAAAAAGCGCGAGTGTTAAACCGCAGAAAACAGTGCGATGTGCAAAATGGCGCGAGTGATAAATTGCGCAAAACAGTGCGATGCAAAAAACCGCGCGAGTGTTAAACTGCGCAAAACGGTGCGATGCGCAAAACGGCGCGGGTGATAAACTGCGCAAAACCGTGTGATGCGCAAAACGGCGTGCGTGATAAACTGCGCAAAACTGTGCGATGCGTAAAACGGCGCAAGTGATAAACTGTGCAAAACAGTGCGATGCGCAAAACGGCGCGAGTGATAAACTACGCAAAACAGTGCAATGCGATAAACTGCGCGAGTGTTAAACCGCAGAAAACAGTGCGATGTGCAAAATGGCGCGAGTGATAAACTGCGCAAAACAGTGCGATGCAAAAAACCGCGCGAGTGTTAAACTGCGCAAAACGGTGCGATGCGCAAAACGGCGCGGGTGATAAACTGCGCAAAACCGTGTGATGCGCAAAACGGGGCGCGTGATAAACTGCGCAAAACTGTGCGATGCATAAAACGGCGCAAGTGATAAACTGTGCAAAACAATGCGATGCGCAAAACGGCGCGAGTGATAAACTGCGCAAAACAGTGCGATGCGCAAAGTAGCGCGAGTGATAAACTGCGCAAAACAGTGCGATGCGATAAACTGCGCGAGTGTTAAACTACGCAAAACGGTGCGATGCACAAAACGGTGCGAGTGATAAACTGCGCAAAACAGTGCTTTGCGCAAAACCGAGCGAGTGTTAAACTGCGCAAACCGGTGCGATGCGCAAAACGGCGCGGGTGATAAACTGCGCAAAACCGTGCGATGCGCAAAACGGCACGCGTGATAAACTGCGCAAAACTTGCGATGCGTAAAACGGCGCCAGTGTTAAGCTGCGCAAAACGGTGCGATGCGCAAAACGGCGCGAGTGATAAACTGCGTAAAACTGTGCGATGCGCCAAAGCGTGCGAGTGATAATCTGCCGAAAACAGCGCGTTGCGCAAAATGGCGCGAGTGATAAACTGCGCTAAACAGTGCAATGCGGAAAACGACGCGAGTGATAAACTGCGCAAAACGGCGCGAGTGATAAGATGCGCAAAACGGTGCGATGCACAAAATGGTGCCAGTGATATACTCCGCAAAATCGATGCGCAAAAGCGCGCGAGTGATAATCTGTCGAAAACAGTGCGTTGCGCAAAACGACGCGAGTGATAAACTGTCGAAAATCGTGCGATGCACAAAACAGCGCGAGTGATAAACCGCGCAAAACAGTGCGATGCGCAAAACCGCGCGGGTGATAAACTGCGCAAAACTGTCCGATGGGCAAAACTGCGCGAGTGATAAACAGCGCAAAACAGTGTGATGCGCAAAACACCGCGAGTGATAAACTGCGCAAAACAGTGCGATGCGCCAAAAGGCGCGAGTGTTAAACTGTGCAAAAAGTGTGATGTGCAAAACGGCGCGAGTTATAAACTGCGCAAAATGGTGCAAAACGGCGCGAGTGATAAACTGCGCAAAACAGTGCGATGCGCCAAAAAGCGCGAGTGTTAAACCGCAGAAAACAGTGCGATGCGCTAAATGGCGCGAGTGATAAACAGCGCAAAACAGTGCGATGCGCAAAACCGTGCGACTGTTAAACTGCGTAAAACGGTGCGATGCGCAAAACGGCACGGGTGATAAACTGCGCAAAACCGTGCAATGCGCAAAACGGCGCGCGTGATAAACTGCGCAAAACTGTGCGATGCGTAAAACGGCGCAAGTGATAAACTGCGCAAAACAGTGCGATGCGATAAACTGCGCGTGTGTTAAACTGCGCAAAACGGTGCGATGCGCAAAACGGCACGAGTGCTAAACTGCGCAAAATGGTGCGATGCGCAAAACAGCGCGAGTGAGAAACTACGCAAAACAGTGCAATGCGATAAACTGCGCGAGTGTTAAACTGCGCAAAACGGTGCGAGTGATAAACTGCGCAAAACAGTGCGATGCGCCAAAAAGGCGCGAGTGTTAAATTGCGAAAAACAGTGCGATGCGCGAAACGGCGCGAGTGATAAACTGCGCAAAACAGTGCGATGCGCCAAACCGCGCGAGTGTTAAACAGCGTAAAATGGTGCGATGCGCAAAACGGCGCGCGTGATCAACTGCGCAAAACTGTGCGATGCGTAAAACGACGCAAGTGTTAAACTGCGCAAAACGGTGCGATGCGCAAAACGGCGCGAGTGATAAACTGCGTAAAACTGTGCGATGCGCCAAAGCGTGCGAGTGATAATCTGCCGAAAACAGTGCGATGCGCAAAACGGCGCGAGTGATAAACTGCGCTAAACAGCGCGATGCGGAAAACGACGCGAGTGATAAACTGCGCAAAACAGTGCGATGCGCAAAACGGCGCGAGTGATAAGCTGCGCAAAACGGTGCGATGCGTAAAACGGTGCCAGTGATAAACTCCACAAAACCGATGCGCAAAAGCGCGCGAGTGATAATCTGTCGAAAATAGTGCGTTGGGCAAAACGGCGCGAGTGACAAACTGTCCAAAACCGTGCAATGCAGAAAACAGCGCGAGTGATAAACCGCGCAAAACAGTGCGATGCCCAAAACCGCGCGGGTGATAAACTGCGCAAAACAGTGCGATTCGCGAAACGGCGCGAGTGATAAACTGTGCAAAACAGTGCTTTGCGCAAAACCGCGCGAGTGTTAAACTGCGCAAAACGGTGCGATGCGCAAAACGGCGCGGGTGATAAACTGCGCAAAACCGTGCGATGCGCAAAACGGCGCGCGTGATAAACTGCGCAAAACTTGTGATGCGCAAAACGGTGCCAGTGTTAAACTGCGGAAAACGGTGCGATGCGCAAAATGGCGCGAGTGATAAACTGCGTAAAACTGTGCGATGCGCCAAAGCGTGCGAGTGATAATCTGCCGAAAACAGTGCGATGCGCAAAACGGCGCGAGTGATAAACTGCGCTAAACAGTGTGATGCGAAAAACGACGCGAGTGATAAACTGCGCAAAACGGCGCGAGTGATAAGCTGCGCAAAACGGTGCGATGCGCAAAACGGTGCCAGTGACAAACTCCGCAAAACCGATGAGCAAAAGCGCGCGAGTGATAATCTGTCGAAAACAGTGCGTTGCGCAAAACGGCGCGAGTGATAAACTGTCGAAAACCGTGCGATGCACAAAACAGCGCGAGTGATAAACCGCGCAAAACAGTGCGATGCGCGAAACCGCGCGGGTGATAAACTGCGCAAAACAGTGCGATGTGCAAAACTGCGCGAGTGATAAACAGCGCAAAACAGTGCGATGCGCAAAACACCGCGAGTGATAAACTGCGCAAAACAGGGCGATGCGCCAAAAGGCGCGAGTGTTAAACTGTGCAAAAAGTGTGATGCGCAAAACGGCGCGAGTGATAAACTGCGCAAAATGGTGCGATGCGCAAAACGGCGCGAGTGATAAACCGCGCAAAACAGTGCGATGCGCCAAAAAGCGCGAGTGTTAAACCGCAGAAAACAGTGCGATGCGCAAAATGGCGCGAGTGATAAACTGCGCCAAACAGTGCGATGCAAAAAAACCGCGCGAGTGTTAAACTGCGCAAAACGGTGCGATGCGCAAAACGGCGCGCATGATAAACTGCGCAAAACTGTGCGATGCGTAAAACGGCGCAAGTGATAAACTGCGCAAAACAGTGCGATGCGATAAACTGCGCGAGTGTTAAACTGCGCAAAACGGTGCGATGCGCAAAACGGCGCGAGTGATAAACTGCGCAAAACAGTGCGATGCGCAAAACAACGCGAGTGATAAACTACGCAAAACAGTGCAATGCGATAAACGGCACGAGTGTTAAACTGCGCAAAACGGTGCGAGTGATAAACTGCGCAAAACAGTGCGATGCGCTAAAAAGGCGCGAGTGTTAAACTGCGAAAAACAGTGCGATGCGCGAAACGGCGCGAGTGATAAACTGCGCAAAACAGTGCGATGCGCAAAACCGCGCGAGTGTTAAACTACGTAAAACGGTCCGATGCGCAAAACGGCGCGGGTGATAAACTGCGCAAAACCGTGCGATGCGCAAAACGGCGCGCGTGATAAACTGCGCAAAACTGTGCGATGCGTAAAACGACGCAAGTGTTAAACTGCGCAAAACGGTGCGATGCGCAAAACGGCGCGAGTGATAAACTGCGTAAAACTGTGCGATGCGCTAAAGCGTGCGAGTGATAATCTGCCGAAAACAGTGCGTTGCGCAAAACGGCGCGAGTGATAAACTGCGCTAAACAGTGCGATGCGGAAAACGACGCGAGTGATAAACTGCGCAAAATGGCGCGAGTGATAAGATGCGCAAAACGGTGCGATGCACAAAACGGTGCCAGTGATATACTCCGCAAAATCGATGCGCAAAAGCGCGCGAGTGATAATCTGTCGAAAACAGTGCGTTGCGCAAAACGGCGCGAGTGATAAACTGTCAAAAACCGTGCGATGCACAAAACAGCGCGAGTGATAAACCGCGCAAAACAGTGCGATGCGCAAAACCGCGCGGGTGATAAACTGCGTAAAACAGTGCGATGGGCAAAACTGCGCGAGTGATTAACAGCGCAAAACAGTGCGATGCGCAAAACACCGCGAGTGATAAACTGCGCAAAACAGTGCGATGCGCCAAAAGGCGCGAGTGTTAAACTGTGCAAAAAGTGCGATGTGCAAAACGGCGCGAGTGATAAACTGCGCAAAATGGTGCGATGCGCAAAACGACGCGAGTGATAAACTGCGCAAAACCGTGCGATGCGCCAAAAAGCGCGAGTGTTAAACCGCAGAAAACAGTGCGATGCGCTAAATGGCGCGAGTGATATACTGCGCAAAACAGTGCGATGCGCAAAACCGTGCGAGTGTTAAACAGCGCAAAACGGTGCGATGCGCAAAATGGCGCGGGTGATAAACTGCGCAAAACCGTGCAATGCGCAAAACGGCGCGCGTGATAAACTGCGCAAAACTGTGCGATGCGTAAAACGGCGCAAGTGATAAACTGCGCAAAACTGTGATATGTGATAAACTGCGCGAGTGTTAAACTGCGCAAAACGGTGCGATGCGCAAAACGGCGCGAGTGATAAACTGCGCAAAACGGTGCGATGCGCAAAACAGCGCGAGTGATACACTACGCAAAACAGTGCAATGCGATAAACTGCGCGAGTGTTAAACTGCGCAAAACGGTGTAAGTGATAAACTGCGCAAAACAGTGCGATGCGCCAAAAAGGCGCGAGTGTTAAACTGCGAAAAACAGTGCGATGCGCGACACGGCGCGAGTGATAAACTGCGCAAAATAGTGCGATGCGCAAAACCGCGCGAGTGTTAAACTGCGCAAAACGGTGCGATGCGCAAAACGGCGGGGGTGATAAACTGCGCAAAACCGTCCGATGCGCAAAACGGCGCGTGTGATAAACTGCGCAAAACTGTGCGATGCGTAAAACGGCGCAAGTGATAAACTGTGCAAAACAGTGCGATGCGCAAAACGGCGCGAGTGATAAACTGCGCAAAACAGGGCGATGCGCCAAAAGGCGCGAGTGTTAAACTGCCCAAAAGAGTGCGATGCGCAAAACGGCAGGAGTGATAAACTGCGCAAAACAGTGCGATGCGCAAAACAGCGCGAGTGATAAACTGCGCAAAACAGTGTGATGCGATAAACTGCACGAGTGTTAAACTGCGCAAAACGGTGCGAGTGATAAACTGCGCAAAACAGTGCGATGCGCCAAAAAGGCGCGAGTGTTAAACTGCGCAAAACAGTGCGATGCGCGAAACGGCGCGAGTGATAAACTGAGCAAAACAGTGCGATGCGCAAAACCACGAGAGTGTTAAACTGCGCAAAACGGTGCGATGCGCCAAAACGGCGCGGGTGATAAACTGCGCAAAACCGTGCGATGCGTAAAACGGCGCGCGTGATAAACTGCGCAAAACTGTGCGATGCGTAAAACGGCGCAAGTGTTAAACTGCGCAAAACGGCGCGAGTGATAAACTGCGTAAAACTGTGTGATGCGCCAAAGCGTGCGAGTGATAATCTGCCGAAAACAGTGCGATGCGCAAAACGGCGCGAGTGATAAACTGCGCTGAACAGTGCGATGCGAAAAACGACGCGAGTGATAAACTGCGCAAAACAGTGCGATGCGCAAAACGACGCGAGTGATAAGCTGCGCAAAACGGTGCGATGCGCAAAACGGCGCGAGCGATAATCTGCGCAAAATAGTGCGATGCGCCCAAAAGTGCGAGTGTTAAACCGCAGAAAATAGTGCGATGCGCAAAACGGCGCGAGTGATAAACTGCGCAAAACAGTGCGATGCGCAATACCGCGAGAGTGTTAAACTGCGCAAAACGGCGCGGGTGATAAACTGCGCAAAACCGTGCGATGCGCAAAACGGCGCGCGTGATAAACTGCGCAAAACTGTGCGATGCGTAAAACGGCGCAAGTGATAAACTGTGCAAAACAGTGCGATGCGCAAAACGGTGCGAGTGATAAACTGCGCAAAACAGGGCGATGCGCCAAAAGGCGCGAGTGTTAAACTGCCCAAAAGAGTGCGATGCGCAAAACGGCAGGAGTGATAAACTGTGCAAAACAGTGCGATGCGATAAACTGCGCAAAACGATGCGAGTGATAAACTGCGCAAAACAGTGCGATGCGCCAAAAAGGCGCGAGTGTTAAACTGCGCAAAACAGTGCGATGCGCGAAACGGCGGCGAGTGATAAACTGCGCAAAACAGTGCGATGCGCCAAACCGCGCGAGTGTTAAACTGCGCAAAACGGCGCGGGTGATAAACAGCGCAAAACCGTGCGATGCGCAAAACGGCGCGCGTGATAAACTGCGCAAAACTATGCGATGCGTAAAACGGCGCAAGTGTTAAACTGCGCAAAACGGTGCGATGCGCAAAACGGCGCGAGTGATAAACTGCGTAAAACTGTGCGATGCGCCAAAGCGTGCGAGTGATAATCTGCGCTAAACAGTGCGATGCGGAAAACGACGCGAGTGATAAACTGCGCTAAACAGTGCGATGCGGAAAACGGCGCGAGTGATAAGCTGCGCAAAACGGTGCGATGCGTAAAACGGTGCCAGTGATAAACTCCGCAAAACCGATGCGCAAAAGCGCGCGAGTGATAATCTGTCGAAAACAGTGCGTTGCGCAAAACGGCGCGAGTGATAAACTGTCGAAAACCGTGCGATGCACAAAACAGCGTGAGTGATAAACCGCGCAAAACAGTGCGATGCGCAAAACCACGCGGGTGATAAACTGCGCGAAACAGTGCGATGTGCAAAACTGCGCGAGTGATAAACTGCGCAAAACAGTGCGATGCGCAAAACAGCGCGCGTGATAAGCTGCGCAAAACAGTGCGATGCGCAAAACAGCGCGAGTGATAAACTGCGTAAAACAGTGCGATGCGCCAAAAGGCGCGAATGTTAAACTGTGCAAAAAGTGCGATGCGCAAAACGGCGCGAGTGATAAACTGCGCAAAATGGTGCGATGCGCAAAACGGCGCGAGTGATAAACTGCGCAAAATAGTGCGATGCGCCCAAAAGCGCGAGTGTTAAACCGCAGAAAACAGTGCGATGCGCAAAAGGGCGCGAGTGATAAACTGCGCAAAACAGTGCGACGCGCAACACCGCACGAGTGTTAAACTGCGCAAAACGGTGCGATGCGCAAAACGGCGTGGGTGATAAACTGCGCAAAATCGTGCGATGCGCAAAACGGCGCGCGTGATAAACTGCGCAAAACTGTGCGATGCGTAAAACGGCGCAAGTGATAAACTGTGCAAAACAGTGCGATGCGCAAAACGGCGCGAGTGATAAACTGCGCAAAACAGGGTGATGCGCCAAAAGGCGCGAGTGTTAAACTGCCCAAAAGAGTGCGATGCGCAAAACGGCAGGAGTGATAAACTGCGCAAAACAGTGCGATGCGATAAACTGCGCGAGTGTTAAACTGCGCGAGTGTTAAACTGCGCAAAACGATGCGAGTGATAAACTGTGCAAAACAGTGCGATGCGCCAAAAAGGCGCGAGTGTTAAACTGCGTAAAACAGTGCGATGCGCGAAACGGCGCGAGTGATAAACTGCGTAAAACAGTGCGAGTGTTAAACTGCGCAAAACGGTGCGATGCGCAAAACGGCGCGGGTGATAAACTGCGCAAAACCGTGCGATGCGCAAAACGGCGCGCGTGATAAACTGCGCAAAACTGTGCGATGCGTAAAACGGCACAAGTGTTAAACTGCGCAAAACGGTGCGATGCGCAAAACGGCGCGAGTGATAAACTGCGTAAAACTGTGTGATGCGCCAAAGCGTGCGAGTGATAATCTGCCGAAAACAGTGCGATGCGCAAAACGGCGCGAGTGATTAACTGCGCTAAACAGTGCGATGCGGAAAACGACGCGAGTGATAAATTGCGCAAAACAGTGCGATGCGCAAAACGGCGCGAGTGATAAGCTGCGCAAAACGGTGCGATGCGCAAAACGGTGCCAGTGATAAACTCCGCAAAACCGATGCGCAAAAGCGCGCGAGTGATAATCTGTCGAAAACAGTGCGTTGCGCAAAACGGCGCGAGTGATAAACTGTCGAAAACCGTGCGATGCACAAAACAGCGCGAGTGATAAACCGCGCAAAATAGTGCGATGCGCAAAACCGCGTGGGTGATAAACAGCGCAAAACAGTGCGATGGGCAAAACTGCGCGAGTGATAAACAGCGTAAAACAGTGCGATGCGCAAAACACCGCGAGTGATAAACTGCGCAAAACAGTGCGATGCGCCAAAAGGCGCGAGTGTTAAACTGTGCAAAAAGTGTGATGTGCAAAACGGCGCGAGTGATAAACTGCGCAAAATGGTGCGATGCGCAAAACGGCGCGAGTGATAAACTGCGCGAAACAGTGCGATGCGCCCAAAAGCGCGAGTGTTAAACCGCAGAAAACAGTGCGATGCGCAAAATGGTGCGATGCGCAAAACTGCGCGACTGTTAAACTGCGCAAAACGGTGCGATGCGCAAAACGGCGCGGGTGATAAACTGCGCAAAACCGTGCGATGCGCAAACGGCGCGCGTGATAAACTGCGCAAAACTGTGCGATGCGTAAAATGGCGCAAGTGATAAACTGTGCAAAACAGTGCGATGCGCAAAACGGCTCGAGTGATAAACTGCGCAAAACAGGGCGATGCGCCAAAAGGCGCGAGTGTTAAACTGCCCAAAAGAGTGCGATGCGCAAAACGGCAGGAGTGATAAACTGCGCAAAACAGTGCGATGCGCAAAACAGCGCGAGTGATAAACTGCGCAAAACAGTGCGATGCGATAAAAGGCGCGAGTGTTAAACTGTGCAAAAAGTGCGATGCGCAAAACGGCGCGAGTGATAAATTGCGCAAAATGGTGCGATGCGCAAAACGGCGCGAGTGATAAACTGCGCGAAACAGTGCGATGCGCCCAAAAGCGCGAGTGTTAAACCGCAGAAAACAGTGCGATGCGCAAAATGGCGCGAGTGATAAACTGCGCAAAACAGTGCGATGCGCAAAACCGCGCGACTGTTAAACTGCGCAAAACGGTGCGATGCGCAAAACGGACGGGTCATAAACTGCGCAAAACCGTGCGATGCGCAAAACGGCGCGCGTGATAAACTGCGCAAAACTGTGCGATGTGGAAAACGGCGCAAGTGATAAACTGTGCAAAACAGTGCGATGCGCAAAACGGCGCGAGTGATAAACTGCGCGAAACAGGGCGATGCGCCAAAAGGCGCGAGTGTTAAACTGCCCAAAAGAGTGCGATGCGCAAAACGGCAGGAGTGATAAACTGCGCAAAACAGTGCGATGCGCAAAACAGCGCGAGTGATAAACTGCGCAAAACTGTGCGATGCGATAAACTGCGCGAGTGTTAAACTGCGCAAAACGGTGCGAGTGATAAACTGCGCAAAACAGTGCGATGCGCCAAAAAGGCGCGAGTGTTAAACTGCGCAAAACAGTGCGATGCGCAAAACCCCGCGAGTGTTAAACTGCGCAAAACGGTGCGATGCGCCAAACGGCGGGGGTGATAAACTGTGCAAAACCGTGCGATGCGCAAAACGGCGCGCGTGATAAGCTGCGCAAAACTGTGCGATGCGTAAAACGGCGCAAGTGTTAAACTGCGCAAAACGGTGCGATGCGCAAAACGGCGCGACTGATAAACTGCATAAAACTGTGTGATGCGCCAAAGCGTGCGAGTGATAATCTGCCGAAAATAGTGCGATGCGCAAAGCGGCGCGAGTGATAAACTGTCCTAAACAGTGCGATGCGGAAAACGACGCGAGTGATAAACTGCGTAAAACAGTGCGATGCCGAAAACGGCGCGAGTGATAAGCTGCGCAAAACGGTGCGATGCGCAAAACGGTGCCAGTGATAAACTCTGCAAAACCGATGCGCAAAAGCGCGCGAGTGATAATCTGTCGACAACAGTGCGTTGCGCAAAACGGCGCGAGTGATAAACTGTCAAAAACCGTGCGATGCACAAAACAGCGCGAGTGATAAACCGCGCAAAACAGTGCGATGCGCAAAACCACGCGGGTGATAAACTGCGCAAAACAGTGCGATGTGCAAAACTGCGCGAGTGATAAACTGCGCAAAACAGTGCGATGCGCAAAACAGCGCGAGTGATAAACTGCGCAAAACAGTGCGATGCGCAAAACAGCGCGAGTGATAAACTGCGCAAAACAGTGCGATGCGCAAAACTGCGCGAGTGATAAACTGCGCAAAACAGTGCGATGCGCAAAACAGCGCGAGTGATAAACTGCGCAAAACAGTGCGATGCGCCAAAAGGCGCGAGTGTTAAACTGTGCAAAAAGTGCAATGCGCAAAACGGCGCGAGTGATAAACTACGCAAAACAGTGCGATGCGCCAAAAAGGCGCGAGTGTTAAACTGCGCAAAACAGTGCGATGCGCGAAACGGCGCGAGTGATAAACTGCGCAAAACAGTGCGATGCGCAAAACCGCGCGAGTGTTAAACTGCGCAAAACGGTGCGATGCGCAAAACGGCGCGGGTGATAAACTACGCAAAACCGTGCGATGCGCAAAACGGCGCGCGTGATAAACTGCACAAAACTATGCGATGCGTAAAACGGCGCAAGTGTTAAACTGCGCAAAACGGTGCGATGCACAAAACGGCGCGAGTGATAAACTGCGTAAAACGGTGCGATGCGCAAAACGGCGCGAGTGATAAACTGCGCTAAACAGTGCGATGTGGAAAATGGCGCGAGTGATAAGCTGCGCAAAACGGTGCGATGCGCAAAACGGTGCCAGTGATAAACTCCGCAAAACCGATGCGCAAAAGCGCGCGAGTGATAATCTGTCGAAAACAGTGCGTTGCGCAAAACGGCGCGAGTGATAAACTGTCGAAAACCGTGCGATGCACAAAACAGCGCGAGTGATAAACCGCGCAAAACAGTGCGATGCGCAAAACCGCGCGGGTGATAAACTGCGCAAAACAGTGCGATGGGCAAAACTGCGCGAGTGATAAACAGCACAAAACAGTGCGATGCGAAAAACACCGCGAGTGATAAACTGCGCAAAACAGTGCGATGCGCCAAAAGGCGCGAGTGTTAAACTGTGCAAAAAGTGTGATGTGCAAAACGGCGCGAGTGATAAACTGCGCAAAATGGTGCGATGCGCAAAACGGCGCGAGTGATAAACTGCGCGAAACAGTGCGATGCGCCCAAAAGCGCGAGTGTTAAACCGCAGAAAACAGTGCGATGCGCAAAATGGTGCGAGTGATAAACTGCGCAAAACAGTGCGATGCGCAAAACTGCGCGACTGTTAAACTGCGCAAAATGGTGCGATGCGCAAAACGGCGCGGGTGATAAACTGCGCAAAACCGTGCGATGCGCAAACGGCGCGCGTGATAAACTGCGCAAAACTGTGCGATGCGTAAAACGGCGCAAGTGATAAACTGTGCAAAACAGTGCGATGCGCAAAACGGCTCGAGTGATAAACTGCGCAAAACAGGGCGATGCGCCAAAAGGCGCGAGTGTTAAACTGCCCAAAAGAGTGCGATGCGCAAAACGGCAGGAGTGATAAACTGCGCAAAACAGTGCGATGCGATAAACTGCGCGAGTGTTAAACTGCGCAAAACGATGCGAGTGATAAACTGCGCAAAACTATGCGATGCGTAAAACGGCGCAAGTGTTAAACTGCGCAAAACGGTGCGATGCGCAAAAGCGTGCGAGTGATAATCTGCCGAAAACAGTGCGATGCGCAAAACGGCGCGAGTGATAAACTGCGCTAAACAGTGCGGTGCGGAAAGTGGCGCGAGTGATAAGCTGCGCAAAAGGGTGCGATGCGCAAAACGGTGCCAGTGATAAACTCCGCAAAACCGATGCGCAAAAGCGCGCGAGTGATAATCTGTCGAAAACAGTGCGTTGCGCAAAACGGCGCGAGTGATAAACTGTCGAAAACCGTGCGATGCACAAAACAGCGCGAGTGATTAACCGCGCAAAACAGTGCGATGCGCAAAACCGCGCGGGTGATAAACTGCGCAAAATAGTGCGATGCGCAAAACACCGCGAGTGATAAACTGCGCAAAACAGTGCGATGCGCCAAAAGGCGCGAGTGTTAAACTGCGCAAAACAGTGCGATGCGCGAAACGGCGCGAGTGATAAACTGCGCAAAACAGTGCGATGCGCCAAACCGCGCGAGTGTTAAACTGCGCAAAACGGCGCGGGTGATAAACAGCGCAAAACCGTGCGATGCGCAAAACGGCGCGCGTGATAAACTGCGCAAAACTATGCGATGCGTAAAACGGCGCAAGTGTTAAACTGCGCAAAACGGTGCGATGCGCAAAACGGCGCGAGTGATAAACTGCGTAAAACTGTGCGATGCGCCAAAGCGTGCGAGTGATAATCTGCGCTAAACAGTGCGATGCGGAAAACGACGCGAGTGATAAACTGCGCTAAACAGTGCGATGCGGAAAACGGCGCGAGTGATAAGCTGCGCAAAACGGTGCGATGCGTAAAACGGTGCCAGTGATAAACTCCGCAAAACCGATGCGCAAAAGCGCGCGAGTGATAATCTGTCGAAAACAGTGCGTTGCGCAAAACGGCGCGAGTGATAAAGTGTCGAAAACCGTGCGATGCACAAAACAGCGTGAGTGGTAAACCGCGCAAAACAGTGCGATGCGCAAAACCACGCGGGTGATAAACTGCGCGAAACAGTGCGATGTGCAAAACTGCGCGAGTGATAAACTGCGCAAAACAGTGCGATGCGCAAAACAGCGCGAGTGATAAACTGCGCAAAACAGTGCGATGCGCAAAATAGCGCGAGTGATAAACTGCGTAAAACAGTGCGATGCGCCAAAAGGCGCGAATGTTAAACTGTGCAAAAAGTGCGATGCGCAAAACGGCGCGAGTGATAAACTGCGCAAAATGGTGCGATGCGCAAAACGGCGCGAGTGATAAACTGCGCAAAATAGTGCGATGCGCCCAAAAGCGCGAGTGTTAAACCGCAGAAAACAGTGCGATGCGCAAAAGGGCGCGAGTGATAAACTGCGCAAAACAGTGCGATGCGCAACACCGCGCGAGTGTTAAACTGCGCAAAACGGTGCGATGCGCAAAACGGCGCGGGTGATAAACTGCGCAAAACCGTGCGATGCGCAAAACGGCGCGCGTGATAAACTGCGCAAAACTGTGCGATGCGTAAAACGGCGCAAGTGATAAACTGTGCAAAACAATGCGATGCGCAAAACGGCGCGAGTGATAAACTGCGCAAAACAGGGTGAGGCGCCAAAAAGGCGCGAGTGTTAAACTGTCCAAAAGAGTGCGATGCGCAAAACGGCAGGAGTGATAAACTGCGCAAAACAGTGCGATGCGATAAACTGCGCGAGTGTTAAACTGCGCAAAACGATGCGAGTGATAAACTGCGCAAAACAGTGCGATGCGCCAAAAAGGCGCGAGTGTTAAACTGCGCAAAACAGTGCGATGCGCGAAACGGCGCGAGTGATAAACTGCGTAAAACAGTGCGAGTGTTAAACTGCGCAAAACGGTGCGATGCGCAAAACGGCGCGGGTGATAAACTGCGCAAAACCGTGCGATGCGCAAAACGGCGCGCGTGATAAACTGCGCAAAACTGTGCGATGCGTAAAACGGCGCAAGTGTTAAACTGCGCAAAACGGTGCGATGCGCAAAACGGCGCGAGTGATAAACTGCGTAAAACTGTGTGATGCGCCAAAGCGTGCGAGTGATAATCTGCCGAAAACAGTGCGATGCGCAAAACGGCGCGAGTGATTAACTGCGCTAAACAGTGCGATGCGGAAAACGACGCGAGTGATAAACTGCGCAAAACAGTGCGATGCGCAAAACGGCGCGAGTGATAAGCTGCGCAAAACGGTGCGATGCGCAAAACGGTGCCAGTGATAAACTCCGCAAAACCGATGCGCAAAAGCGCGCGAGTGATAATCTGTCGAAAACAGTGCGTTGTGCAAAACGGCGCGAGTGATAAACTGTCGAAAACCGTGCGATGCACAAAACAGCGCGAGTGATAAACCGCGCAAAACAGTGCGATGCGCAAAACCGCGCGGGTGATAAACTGCGCAAAATAGTGCGATGGGCAAAACTGCGCGAGTGATAAACAGCGCAAAACAGTGCGATGCGAAAAACACCGCGAGTGATAAACTGCGCAAAACAGTGCGATGCGCCAAAAGGCGCGAGTGTTAAACTGTGCAAAAAGTGTGATGTGCAAAACGGCGCGAGTGATAAACTGCGCAAAATGGTGCGATGTGCAAAACGACGCGAGGGATAAACTGCGCGAAACAGTGCGATGCGCCCAAAAGCGCGAGTGTTAAACCGCAGAAAACAGTGCGATGCGCAAAATGGTGCGAGTGATAAACTGCGCAAAACAGTGCGATGCGCAAAACTGCGCGACTGTTAAACTGCGCAAAACGGTGCGATGCGCAAAACGGCGCGGGTGATAAACTGCGCAAAACCGTGCGATGCGCAAACGGCGCGCGTGATAAACTGCGCAAAACTGTGCGATGCGTAAAACGGCGCAAGTGATAAACTGTGCAAAACAGTGCGATGCGCAAAACGGCTCGAGTGATAAACTGCGCAAAACAGGGCGATGCGCCAAAAGGCGCGAGTGTTAAACTGCCCAAAAGAGTGCGATGCGCAAAACGGCAGGAGTGATAAACTGCGCAAAACAGTGCGATGCGATAAACTGCGCGAGTGTTAAACTGCGCAAAACGATGCGAGTGATAAACTGCGCAAAACTATGCGATGCGTAAAACGGCGCAAGTGTTAAACTGCGCAAAACGGTGCGATGCGCATAACGGCGCGAGCGATAAACTGCGTAAAACTGTGCGA
Organism: Camellia granthamiana; assembly: GCA_036172215.1. NCBI lineage: Eukaryota > Viridiplantae > Streptophyta > Magnoliopsida > Ericales > Theaceae > Camellia > Camellia granthamiana. Next base: position 175,826 of record JAXFYN010000331.1, on the reverse strand, counting down.
TGCGCCAAAGCGTGCGAGTGATAATCTGCCGAAAACAGTGCGATGCGCAAAACGGCGCGAGTGATAAACTGCGCTAAACAGTGCGGTGCGGAAAGTGGCGCGAGTGATAAGCTGCGCAAAAGGGTGCGATGCGCAAAACGGTGCCAGTGATAAACTCCGCAAAACCGATGCGCAAAAGCGCGCGAGTGATAATCTGTCGAAAACAGTGCGTTGCGCAAAACGGCGCGAGTGATAAACTGTCGAAAACCGTGCGATGCACAAAACAGCGCGAGTGATTAACCGCGCAAAACAGTGCGATGCGCAAAACCGCGCGGGTGATAAACTGCGCAAAACAGTGCGATGCGCAAAACACCGCGAGTGATAAACTGCGCAAAACAGTGCGATGCGCCAAAAGGCGCAAGTGTTAAACTGTGCAAAAAGTGTGATGTGCAAAACGGCGCGACTGATAAACTGCGCAAAATGGTGCGATGCGCAAAACGACGCGAGTGATAAACTACGCAAAACCGTGCGATGCGCCAAAAAGCGCGAGTCTTAAACCGCAGAAAACAGTGCGATGCGCTAAATGGTGCGAGTGATAAACTGCGCAAAACAGTGCGATGCGCAAAACCGTGCGAGTGTTAAACTGCGCAAAACGGTGCGATGCGCAAAATGGCGCGGGTGATAAACTGCGCAAAACCGTGCAATGCGCAAAATGGAGCGCGTGATAAACTGCGCAAAACTGTGCGATGCGTAAAACGGCGCAAGTGATAAACTGCGCAAAACAGTGCGATGCGATAAACTGCGCGAGTGTTAAACTGCGCAAAACGGTGCGATGCGCAAAACGGCGCTAGTGATAAACTGCGCAAAACGGTGCGATGCGCAAAACAGCGCGAGTGATACACTACGCAAAACAGTGCAATGCGATAAACTGCGCGAGTGTTAAACTGCGCAAAACGGTGTAAGTGATAAACTGCGCAAAACAGTGCGATGCGCCAAAAAGGCGCGAGTGTTAAACTGCGAAAAACAGTGCGATGCGCGAAACGGCGCGAGTGATAAACTGCGCAAAACAGTGCGATGCGCAAAACCGCGCGAGTGTTAAACTGCGCAAAACGGTGCGATGCGCAAAACGGCGGGGGTGATAAACTGCGCAAAATCGTGCGATGCGCAAAACGGCGCGTGTGATAAACTGCGCAAAACTGTGCGATGCGTAAAACGGCGCAAGTGATAAACTGTGCAAAACAGTGCGATGCGCAAAACGGCGCGAGTGATAAACTGCGCAAAACAGGGCGATGCGCCAAAAGGCGCGAGTGTTAAACTGCCCAAAAGAGTGCGATGCGCAAAACGGCAGGAGTAATAAACTGCGCAAAACAGTGCGATGCGCAAAACAGCGCGAGTGATAAACTGCGCAAAACAGTGGGATGCGATAAACTGCGCGAGTGTTAAACTGCGCAAAACGGTGCGAGTGATAAACTGCGCAAAACAGAGCGATGCGCCAAAAAGGCGCGAGTGTTAAACTGCGCAAAACAGTGCGATGCGCGAAACGGCGCGAGTGATAAACTGCGCAAAACAGTGCGATGCGCAAAACCACGAGAGTGTTAAACTGCGCAAAACGGTGCGATGCGCCAAACGGCGCGGGTGATAAACTGCGGAAAACCGTGCGATGCGTAAAACGGCGCGCGTGATAAACTGCGCAAAACTGTGCGATGCGTAAAACGGCGCAAGTGTTAAACTGCGCAAAACGGCGCGAGTGATAAACTGCGTAAAACTGTGTGATGCGCCAAAGCGTGCGAGTGATAATCTGCCGAAAACAGTGCGATGCGCAAAACGGCGCGAGTGATAAACTGCGCTAAACAGTGCGATGCGGAAAACGACGCGAGTGATAAACTGCGCAAAACAGTGCGATGCGCAAAACGGCGCGAGTGATAAGCTGCGCAAAACGGTGCGATGCGCAAAACGGCGCGAGCGATAATCTGCGCAAAATAGTGCGATGCGCCCAAAAGTGCGAGTGTTAAACCGCAGAAAATAGTGCGATGCGCAAAACGGCGCGAGTGATAAACTGCGCAAAACAGTGCGATGCGCAATACCGCGAGAGTGTTAAACTGCGCAAAACGGCGCGGGTGATAAACTGCGCAAAACCGTGCGATGCGCAAAACGGAGCGCGTGATAAACTGCGCAAAACTGTGCGATGCGTAAAACGGCGCAAGTGATAAACTGTGCAAAACAGTGCGATGCGCAAAACGGCGCGAGTGATAAACTGCGCAAAACAGGGCGATGCGCCAAAAGGCGCGAGTGTTAAACTGCCCAAAAGAGTGCGATGCGCAAAACGGCAGGAGTGATAAACTGTGCAAAACAGTGCGATGCGATAAACTGCGCGAGTGTTAAACTGCGCAAAATGATGCGAGTGATAAACTGCGCAAAAGAGTGCGATGCGCCAAAAAGGCGCGAGTGTTAAACTGCGCAAAACAGTGCGATGCGCGAAACGGCGCGAGTGATAAACTGCGCAAAACAGTGCGATGCGCCAAACCGCGCGAGTGTTAAACTGCGCAAAACGGTGCGATGCGCAAAACGGCGCGGGTGATAAACAGTGCAAAACCGTGCGATGCGCAAAACGGCGCGCGTGATAAACTGCGCAAAACTATGCGATGCGTAAAACGGCGCAAGTGTTAAACTGCGCAAAACGGTGCGATGCGCAAAACGGCGCGAGTGATAAACTGCGTAAAACTGTGCGATGCGCCAAAGCGTGCGAGTGATAATCTGCGCTAAACAGTGCGATGCGGAAAACGACGCGAGTGATAAACTGCGCTAAACAGTGCGATGCGGAAAACGGCGCGAGTGATAAGCTGCGCAAAACGGTGCGATGCGTAAAACGGTGCCAGTGATAAACTCCGCAAAACCGATGCGCAAAAGCGCGCGAGTGATAATCTGTCGAAAACAGTGCGTTGCGCAAAACGGCGCGAGTGATAAACTGTCGAAAACCGTGCGATGCACAAAATAGCGTGAGTGATAAACCGCGCAAAACAGTGCGATGCGCAAAACCACGCGGGTGATAAACTGCGCGAAACAGTGCGATGTGCAAAACTGCGCGAGTGATAAACTGCGCAAAACAGTGCGATGCGCAAAACAGCGCGAGTGATAAACTGCGCAAAACAGTGCGATGCGCAAAACAGCGCGAGTGATAAACTGCGTAAAACAGTGCGATGCGCCAAAAGGCGCGAATGTTAAACTGTGCAAAAAGTGCGATGCGCAAAACGGCGCGAGTGATTAACTGCGCAAAATGGTGTGATGCGCAAAACGGCGCGAGTGATAAACTGCGCAAAATAGTGCGATGCGCCCAAAAGCGCGAGTGTTAAACCGCAGAAAACAGTGCGATGCGCAAAAGGGCGCGAGTGATAAACTGCGCAAAACAGTGCGATGCGCAACACCGCGCGAGTGTATAAACTGCGCAAAACGGTGCGATGCGCAAAACGGCGCGGGTGATAAACTCCGCAAAACCGTGCGATGCGCAAAACGGCGCGCGTGATAAACTGCGCAAAACTGTGCGATGCGTAAAACGGCGCAAGTGATAAACTGTGCAAAACAGTGCGATGCGCAAAACGGCGCGAGTGATAAACTGCGCAAAACAGGGTGATGCGCCAAAAGGCGCGAGTGTTAAACTACCCAAAAGAGTGCGATGCGCAAAACGGCAGGAGTGATAAACTGCGCAAAACAGTGCGATGCGATAAACTGCGCGAGTGTTAAACTGCGCAAAACGATGCGAGTGATAAACTGCGCAAAACAGTGCGATGCGCCAAAAAGGCGCGAGTGTTAAACTGCGCAAAACAGTGCGATGCGCGAAACGGCGCGAGTGATAAACTGCGTAAAACAGTGCGAGTGTTAAACTGCGCAAAACGGTGCGATGCGCAAAACGGCGCGGGTGATAAACTGCGCAAAACCGTGCGATGCGCAAAACGGCGCGCGTGATAAACTGCGCAAAACTGTGCGATGCGTAAAACGGCGCAAGTGTTAAACTGCGCAAAACGGTGCGATGCGCAAAACGGCGCGAGTGATAAACTGCGTAAAACTGTGTGATGCGCCAAAGCGTGCGAGTGATAATCTGCCGAAAACAGTGCGATGCGCAAAACGGCGCGAGTGATTAACTGCGCTAAACAGTGCGATGCGGAAAACGACGCGAGTGATAAACTGCGCAAAACAGTGCGATGCGCAAAACGGCGCGAGTGATAAGCTGCGCAAAACGGTGCGATGCGCAAAACGGTGCCAGTGATAAACTCCGCAAAACCGATGCGCAAAAGCGCGCGAGTGATAATCTGTCGAAAACAGTGCGTTGCGCAAAACGGCGCGAGTGATAAACTGTCGAAAACCGTGCGATGCACAAAACAGCGCGAGTGATAAACCGCGCAAAACAGTGCGATGCGCAAAACCGCGCGGGTGATAAACTGCGCAAAACAGTGCGATGGGCAAAACTGCGCGAGTGATGAACAGCGCAAAACAGTGCGATGCGCAAAACACCGCGAGTGATAAACTGCGCAAAACAGTGCGATGCGCCAAAAGGCGCGAGTGTTAAACTGTGCAAAAAGTGTGATGTGCAAAACGGCGCGAGTGATAAACTGCGCAAAATGGTGCGATGCGCAAAACGGCGCGAGTGATAAACTGCGCGAAACAGTGCGATGCGCCCAAAAGCGCGAGTGTTAAACCGCAGAAAACAGTGCGATGCGCAAAATGGTGCGAGTGATAAACTGCGCAAAACAGTGCGATGCGCAAAACTGCGCGACTGTTAAACTGCGCAAAACGGTGCGATGCGCAAAACGGCGCGGGTGATAAACTACGCAAAACCGTGCGATGCGCAAACGGCGCGCGTGATAAACTGCGCAAAACTGTGCGATGCGCAAAACGGCGCAAGTGATAAACTGTGCAAAACAGTGCGATGCGCAAAACGGCGCGAGTGATAAACTGCGCAAAACGGTGCGATGCGCAAAACGGCGCGAGTGATAAACTGCGCAAAATAGTGCGATGCGCCCAAAAGCGCGAGTGTTAAACCGCAGAAAACAGTGCGCTGCGCAAAAGGGCGCGAGTGATAAACTGCGCAAAACAGTGCGATGCGCAACACCGCGCGAGTGTTAAACTGCGCAAAACGGTGCGATGCGCAAAATGGCGCGGGTGATAAACTGCGCAAAACCGTGCGATGCGCAAAACGGCGCGCGTGATAAACTGCGCAAAACTGTGCGATGCGTAAAACGGCGCAAGTGATAAACTGTGCAAAACAGTGCGATGCGCAAAACGGCGCGAGTGATAAACTGCGCAAAACAGGGTGATGCGCCAAAAGGCGCGAGTGTTAAACTGCCCAAAAGAGTGCGATGCGCAAAACGGCAGGAGTGATAAACTGCGCAAACAGTGCGATGCGATAAACTGCGCGAGTGTTAAACTGCGCAAAACGATGCGAGTGATAAACTGCGCAAAACAGTGCGATGCGCCAAAAAGGCGCGAGTGTTAAACTGCGCAAAACAGTACGATGCGCGAAACGGCGCGAGTGAGAAACTGCGCAAAACAGTGCGAGTGTTAAACTGCGCAAAACGGTGCGATGCGCAAAACGGCGCGGGTGTTAAACTGCGCAAAACCGTGCGATGCGCAAAACGGCGCGCGTGATAAACTGCGCAAAACTATGCGATGCGTAAAACGGCGCAAGTGTTAAACTGCGCAAAACGGTGCGATGCGCAAAACGGAGCGAGCGATAAACTGCGTAAAACTGTGCGATGCGCCAAAGCGTGCGAGTGATAATCTGCCGAAAACAGTGCGATGCGCAAAACGGCGCGAGTGATTAACTGCGCTAAACAGTGCGATGCGGAAAACGACGCGAGTGATAAACTGCGCAAAACAGTGCGATGCGCAAAACGGCGCGAGTGATAAGCTGCGCAAAACGATACGATGCGCAAAACGGTGCCAGTGATAAACTCCGCAAAACCGATGCGCAAAAGCGCGCGAGTGATAATCTGTCGAAAACAGTGCGTTGTGCAAAACGGCGCGAGTGATAAACTGTCGAAAACCGTGCGATGGACAAAACAGCGCGAGTGATAAACCGCGCAAAACAGTGCGATGCGCAAAACCGCGCGGGTGATAAACTGCGCAAAACAGTGCGATGGGCAAAACTGCGCGAGTGATAAACAGCGCAAAACAGTGCGATGCGAAAAACACCGCGAGTGATAAACTGCGCAAAACAGTGCGATGCGCCAAAAGGCGCGAGTGTTAAACTGTGCAAAAAGTGTGATGTGCAAAACGGCGCGAGTGATAAACTGCGCAAAATGGTGCGATGTGCAAAACGGCGCGAGTGATAAACTGCGCGAAACAGTGCGATGCGCCCAAAAGCGCGAGTGTTAAACCGCAGAAAACAGTGCGATGCGCAAAATGGTGCGAGTGATAAACTGCGCAAAACAGTGCGATGCGCAAAACTGCGCGACTGTTAAACTGCGCAAAACGGTGCGATGCGCAAAACGGCGCGGGTGATAAACTGCGCAAAACCGTGCGATGCGCAAACGGCGCGCGTGATAAACTGCGCAAAACTGTGCGATGCGTAAAACGGCGCAAGTGATAAACTGTGCAAAACAGTGCGATGCGCAAAACGGCTCGAGTGATAAACTGCGCAAAACAGGGCGATGCGCCAAAAGGCGCGAGTGTTAAACTGCCCAAAAGAGTGCGATGCGCAAAACGGCAGGAGTGATAAACTGCGCAAAACAGTGCGATGCGATAAACTGCGCGAGTGTTAAACTGCGCAAAACGATGCGAGTGATAAACTGCGCAAAACTATGCGATGCGTAAAACGGCGCAAGTGTTAAACTACGCAAAACGGTGCGATGCGCAAAACGACGCGAGCGATAAACTGCGTAAAACTGTGCGATGCGCCAAAGCGTGCGAGTGATAATCTGCCGAAAACAGTGCGATGCGCAAAACGGCGCGAGTGATAAACTGCGCTAAACAGTGCGGTGCGGAAAGTGGCGCGAGTGATAAGCTGCGCAAAAGGGTGCGATGCGCAAAACGGTGCCAGTGATAAACTCCGCAAAACCGATGCGCAAAAGCGCGCGAGTGATAATCTGTCGAAAACAGTGCGTTGCGCAAAACGGCGCGAGTGATAAACTGTCGAAAACCGTGCGATGCACAAAACAGCGCGAGTGATTAACCGCGCAAAACAGTGCGATGCGCAAAACCGCGCGGGTGATAAACTGCGCAAAACAGTGCGATGCGCAAAACACCGCGAGTGATAAACTGCGCAAAACAGTGCGATGCGCCAAAAGGCGCGAGTGTTAAACTGTGCAAAAAGTGTGATGTGCAAAACGGTGCGAGTGATAAACTGCGCAAAATGGTGCGATGCGCAAAACGGCGCGAGTGATAAACTGCGCGAAACAGTGCGATGCGCCCAAAAGCGCGAGTGTTAAACCGCAGAAAACAGTGCGATGCGCAAAATGGTGCGAGTGATAAACTGCGCAAAACAGTGCGATGCGCAAAACTGCGCGACTGTTAAACTGCGCAAAACGGTGCGATGCGCAAAACGGCGCGGGTGATAAACTGCGCAAAACCGTGCGATGCGCAAACGGCGCGCGTGATAAACTGCGCAAAACTGTGCGATGCGTAAAACGGCGCAAGTGATAAACTGTGCAAAACAGTGCGATGCGCAAAACGGCTCGAGTGATAAACTGCGCAAAACAGGGCGATGCGCCAAAAGGCGCGAGTGTTAAACTGCCCAAAAGAGTGCGATGCGCAAAACGGCAGGAGTGATAAACTGCGCAAAACAGTGCGATGCGATAAACTGCGCGAGTGTTAAACTGCGCAAAACGATGCGAGTGATAAACTGCGCAAAACTATGCGATGCGTAAAACGGCGCAAGTGTTAAACTGCGCAAAACGGTGCGATGCGCAAAACGGCGCGAGCGATAAACTGCGTAAAACTGTGCGATGCGCCAAAGCGTGCGAGTGATAATCTGTCGAAAACAGTGCGATGCGCAAAACGGCGCGAGTGATAAACTGCGCTAAACAGTGCGGTGCGGAAAGTGGCGCGAGTGATAAGCTGCGCAAAAGGGTGCGATGCGCAAAACGGTGCCAGTGATAAACTCCGCAAAACCGATGCGCAAAAGCGCGCGAGTGATAATCTGTCGAAAACAGTGCGTTGCGTAAAACTGCGCGAGTGATAAACTGTCGAAAACCGTGCGATGCACAAAACAGCGCGAGTGATTAACCGCGCAAAACAGTGCGATGCGCAAAACCGCGCGGGTGATAAACTGCGCAAAACAGTGCGATGCGCAAAACACCGCGAGTGATAAACTGCGCAAAACAGTGCGATGCGCCAAAAGGCGCAAGTGTTAAACTGTGCAAAAAGTGTGATGTGCAAAACGGCGCGACTGATAAACTGCGCAAAATGGTGCGATGCGCAAAACGACGCGAGTGATAAACTACGCAAAATCGTGCGATGCGCCAAAAAGCGCGAGTCTTAAACCGCAGAAAACAGTGCGATGCGCTAAATGGTGCGAGTGATAAACTGCACAAAACAGTGCGATGCGCAAAACCGTGCGAGTGTTAAACTGCGCAAAACGGTGCGATGCGTAAAATGGCGCGGGTGATAAACTGCGCAAAACCGTGCAATGCGCAAAACGGCGCGCGTGATAAACTGCGCAAAACTGTGCGATGCGTAAAACGGCGCAAGTGATAAACTGCGCAAAACAGTGCGATGCGATAAACTGCGCGAGTGTTAAACTGCGCAAAACGGTGCGATGCGCAAAACGGCGCTAGTGATAAACTGCGCAAAACGGTGCGATGCGCAAAACAGCGCGAGTGATACACTACGCAAAATAGTGCAATGCGATAAACTGCGCGAGTGTTAAACTGCGCAAAACGGTGTAAGTGATAAACTTCGCAAAACAGTGCGATGCGCCAAAAAGGCGCGAGTGTTAAACTGCGAAAAACAGTGCGATGCGCGAAACGGCGCGAGTGATAAACTGCGCAAAACAGTGCGATGCGCAAAACCGCGCGAGTGTTAAACTGCGCAAAACGGTGCGATGCGCAAAACGGCGGGGGTGATAAACTGCGCAAAACCGTGCGATGCGCAAAACGGCGCGTGTGATAAACTGCGCAAAACTGTGCGATGCGTAAAACGGCGCAAGTGATAAACTGTGCAAAACAGTGCGATGCGCAAAACGGCGCGAGTGATAAACTGCGCAAAACAGGGCGATGCGCCAAAAGGCGCGAGTGTTAAACTGCCCAAAAGAGTGCGATGCGCAAAACGGCAGGAGTGATAAACTGCGCAAAACAGTGCGATGCGCAAAACAGCGCGAGTGATAAACTGCGCAAAATAGTGGGATGCGATAAACTGCGCGAGTGTTAAACTGCGCAAAACGGTGCGAGTGATAAACTGCGCAAAACAGAGCGATGCGCCAAAAAGGCGCGAGTGTTAAACTGCGCAAAACAGTGCGATGCGCGAAACGGCGCGAGTGATAAACTACGCAAAACAGTGCGATGCGCAAAACCACGAGAGTGTTAAACTGCGCAAAACGGTGCGATGCGCCAAACGGCGCGGGTGATAAACTGCGCAAAACCGTGCGATGCGTAAAACGGCGCGCGTGATAAACTGCGCAAAACTGTGCGATGCGTAAAACGGCGCAAGTGTTAAACTGCGCAAAACGGCGCGAGTGATAAACTGCGTAAAACTGTGTGATGCGCCAAAGCGTGCGAGTGATAATCTGCCGAAAACAGTGCGATGCGCAAAACGGCGCGAGTGATAAACTGCGCTAAACAGTGCGATGCGGAAAACGACGCGAGTGATAAACTGCGCAAAACAGTGCGATGCGCAAAACGGCGCGAGTGATAAGCTGCGCAAAACGGTGCGATGCGCAAAACGGCGCGAGCGATAATCTGCGCAAAATAGTGCGATGCGCCCAAAAGTGCGAGTGTTAAACCGCAGAAAATAGTGCGATGCACAAAACGGCGCGAGTGATAAACTGCGCAAAACAGTGCGATGCGCAATACCGCGAGAGTGTTAAACTGCGCAAAACGGCGCGGGTGATAAACTGCGCAAAACCGTGCGATGCGCAAAACGGCGCGCGTGATAAACTGCGCAAAACTGTGCGATGCGTAAAACGGCGCAAGTGATAAACTGTGCAAAACAGTGCGATGCGCAAAACGGCGCGAGTGATAAACTGCGCAAAACAGGGCGATGCGCCAAAAGGCGCGAGTGTTAAACTGCCCAAAAGAGTGCGATGCGCAAAACGGCAGGAGTGATAAACTGCGCAAAACAGTGCGATGCGATAAACTGCGCGAGTGTTAAACTGCGCAAAACGATGCGAGTGATAAACTGCGCAAAACAGTGCGATGCGCCAAAAAGGCGCGAGTGTTAAACTGCGCAAAACAGTGCGATGCGCGAAACGGCGCGAGTGATAAACTGCGTAAAACAGTGCGAGTGTTAAACTGCGCAAAACGGTGCGATGCGCAAAACGGCGCGGGTGATAAACTGCGCAAAACCGTGCGATGCGCCAAACGGCGCGCGTGATAAACTGCGCAAAACTGTGCGATGCGTAAAACGGCGCAAGTGTTAAACTGCGCAAAACGGTGCGATGCGCAAAACGGCGCGAGTGATAAACTGCGTAAAACTGTGTGATGCGCCAAAGCGTGCGAGTGATAATCTGCCGAAAACAGTGCGATGCGCAAAACGGCGCGAGTGATTAACTGCGCTAAACAGTGCGATGCGGAAAACGACGCGAGTGATAAACTGCGCAAAACAGTGCGATGCGCAAAACGGCGCGAGTGATAAGCTGCGCAAAACGGTGCGATGCGCAAAACGGTGCCAGTGATAAACTCCGCAAAACCGATGCGCAAAAGCGCGCGAGTGATAATCTGTCGAAAACAGTGCGTTGCGCAAAACGGCGCGAGTGATAAACTGTCGAAAACCGTGCGATGCACAAAACAACGCGAGTGATAAACCGCGCAAAACAGTGCGATGCGCAAAACCGCGCGGGTGATAAACTGCGCAAAACAGTGCGATGGGCAAAACTGCGCGAGTGATAAACAGCGCAAAACAGTGCGATGCGCAAAACACCGCGAGTGATAAACTGCGCAAAACAGTGCGATGCGCCAAAAGGCGCGAGTGTTAAACTGTGCAAAAAGTGTGATGTGCAAAACGGCGCGAGTGATAAACTGCGCAAAATGGTGCGATGCGCAAAACGGCGCGAGTGATAAACTGCGCGAAACAGTGCGATGCGCCCAAAAGCGCGAGTGTTAAACCGTAGAAAACAGTGCGATGCGCAAAATGGTGCGAGTGATAAACTGCGCAAAACTGTGCGATGCGCAAAACTGCGCGACTGTTAAACTGCGCAAAACGGTGCGATGCGCAAAACGGCGCGGGTGATAAACTGCGCAAAACCGTGCGATGCGCAAACGGCGCGCGTGATAAACTGCGCAAAACTGTGCGATGCGTAAAACGGCGCAAGTGATAAACTGTGCAAAACAGTGCGATGCGCAAAACGGCGCGAGTGATAAACTGCGCAAAATGGTGCGATGCGCAAAACGGCGCGAGTGATAAACTGCGCAAAATAGTGCGATGCGCCCAAAAGCGCGAGTGTTAAACCGCAGAAAACAGTGCGCTGCGCAAAAGGGCGCGAGTGATAAACTGCGCAAAACAGTGCGATGCGCAACACCGCGCGAGTGTTAAACTGCGCAAAACGGTGCGATGCGCAAAACGGCACGGGTGATAAACTGCGCAAAACCGTGCGATGCGCAAAACGGCGCGCGTGATAAACTGCGCAAAACTGTGCGATGCGTAAAACGGCGCAAGTGATAAACTGTGCAAAACAGTGCGATGCGCAAAACGGCGCGAGTGATAAACTGCGCAAAACAGGGTGATGCGCCAAAAGGCGCGAGTGTTAAACTGCCCAAAAGAGTGCGATGCGCAAAACGGCAGGAGTGATAAACTGCGCAAACAGTGCGATGCGATAAACTGCGCGAGTGTTAAACTGCGCAAAACGATGCGAGTGATAAACTGCGCAAAACAGTGCGATGCGCCAAAAAGGCGCGAGTGTTAAACGGCGCAAAACAGTACGATGCGCGAAACGGCGCGAGTGAGAAACTGCGCAAAACAGTGCGAGTGTTAAACTGCGCAAAACGGTGCGATGCGCAAAACGGCGCGGGTGTTAAACTGCGCAAAACCGTGCGATGCGCAAAACGGCGCGCGTGATAAACTGCGCAAAACTATGCGATGCGTAAAACGGCGCAAGTGTTAAACTGCGCAAAACGGTGCGATGCGCAAAACGGAGCGAGCGATAAAATGCGTAAAACTGTGCGATGCGCCAAAGCGTGCGAGTGATAATCTGCCGAAAACAGTGCGATGCGCAAAACGGCGCGAGTGATAAACTGCGCTAAACAGTGCGATGTGGAAAATGGCGCGAGTGATAAGCTGCGCAAAACGGTGCGATGCGTAAAACGGTGCCAGTGATAAACTCCGCAAAACCGATGCGCAAAAGCGCGCGAGTGATAATCTGTCGAAAACAGTGCGTTGCGCAAAACGGCGCGAGTGATAAACTGTCGAAAACAGTGCGATACGCAAAACCGCGCGGGTGATAAACTGCGCAAAACAGTGCGATGTGCAAAACTGCGCGCGTGATAAACTGCGCAAAATAGTGCGATGCGCAAAACAGCGCGAGTGATAAACTGCGCAAAACAGTGCGATGCGCCAAAAGGCGCGAGTGTTAAACTGTGCAAAAAGTGCGATGCGCAAAACGGCGCGAGTGATAAACTGTGCAAAATGGTGCAATGCGCAAAACGGCGCGAGTGATAAACTGCGCGAAACAGTGCGATGCGCCCAAAAGCGCGAGTGTTAAACCGCAGAAAACAGTGCGATGCGCAAAATGGTGCGAGTGATAAACTGCGCAAAACAGTGCGATGCGCAAAACCGCGCGACTGTTAAACTGCGCAAAACGGTGCGATGCGCAAAACGGCGCAGGTGATAAACTGCGCAAAACCGTGCGATGCGCAAAACGGCGCGCGTGATAAACTGAGCAAAACATTGCGATGCGTAAAACGGCGCAAGTGATAAACTGTGCAAAATAGTGCGATGCGCAAAACGGCGCGAGTGATAAACTGCGCAAAACAGGGCGATGCGCCAAAAGGCGCGAGTGTTAAACTGCCCAAAAGAGTGCGATGCGCAAAACGGCAGGAGTGATAAACTGCGCAAAACAGTGCGATGCGCAAAACAGCGCGAGTGATAAACTGCGCAAAACAGTGTGATGCGATAAACTGCGCGAGTGTTAAACTGCGGAAAACGGTGCGAGTGATAAACTGCGCAAAACAGTGCGATGCGCCAAAAAGGCGCGAGTGTTAAACTGCGCAAAACAGTGCGATGCGCGAAACGGCGCGAGTGATAAACTGCGCAAAACAGTGCGATGCGCAAAACCACGAGAGTGTTAAACTGCGCAAAACGGTGCGATGCGCCAAACGGCGCGGGTGATAAACTGCGCAAAACCGTGCGATGCGCAAAACGGCGCGCGTGATAAACTGCGCAAAACTGTACGATGCGTAAAACGGCGCAAGTGTTAAACTGCGCAAAACGGCGCGAGTGATAAACTGCGTAAAACTGTGTGATGCGCCAAAGCATGCGAGTGATAATCTGCCGAAAACAGTGCGATGCGCAAAACGGCGCGAGTGATAAACTGCGCTAAACAGTGCGATGCGAAAAACGACGCGAGTGATAAACTGCGCAAAACAGTGCGATGCGCAAAACGGCGCGAGGGATAAGCTGCGCAAAACGGTGCGATGCGCAAAATGGCGCGAGCGATAATCTGCGCAAAATAGTGCGATGCGCCCAAAAGTGCGAGTGTTAAACCGCAGAAAATAGTGCGATGCGCAAAACGGCGCGAGTGATAAACTACGCGAAACAGTGCGATGCGCCCAAAAGCGCGAGTGTTAAACCGCAGAAAACAATGCGATGCGCAAAATGGTGCGAGTGATAAACTGCGCAAAACAGTGCGATGCGCAAAACCGCGCGACTGTTAAACTGTGCAAAACGGTGCGATGCGCAAAACGGCGCGGGTGATAAACTGCGCAAAACCGTGCGATGCGCAAAACGGCGCGCGTGATAAACTGCGCAAAACTGTGCGATGCGTAAAACGGCGCAAGTGATAAACTGTGCAAAACAGTGCGATGCGCAAAACGGCGCGAGTGATAAACTGCGCAAAACAGGGCGATGCGCCAAAAGGCGCGAGTGTTAAACTGCCCAAAAGAGTGCGATGCGCAAAACGGCAGGAGTGATAAACTGCGCAAAACAGTGCGATGCGCAAAACAGCGCGAGTGATAAACTGCGCAAAACAGTGTGATGCGATAAACTGCGCGAGTGTTAAACTGCGCAAAACGGTGCGAGTGATAAACTGCGCAAAACAGTGCGATGCGCCAAAAAGGCGCGAGTGTTAAGCTGCGCAAAACAGTGCGATGCGCGAAACGGCGCGAGTGATAAACTGCGCAAAACAGTGCGATGCGCAAAACCACGAGAGTGTTAAACTGCGCAAAACGGTGCGATGCGCCAAACGGCGCGGGTGATAAACTGCGCAAAACCGTGCGATGCGCAAAACGGCGCGCGTGATAAACTGCGCAAAACTGTACGATGCGTAAAACGGCGCAAGTGTTAAACTGCGCAAAACGGCGCGAGTGATAAACTGCGTAAAACTGTGTGATGCGCCAAAGCATGCGAGTGATAATCTGCCGAAAACAGTGCGATGCGCAAAACGGCGCGAGTGATAAACTGCGCTAAACAGTGCGATGCGAAAAACGACGCGAGTGATAAACTGCGCAAAACAGTGCGATGCGCAAAACGGCGCGAGTGATAAGCTGCGCAAAACGGTGCGATGCGCAAAATGGCGCGAGCGATAATCTGCGCAAAATAGTGCGATGCGCCCAAAAGTGCGAGTGTTAAACCGCAGAAAATAGTGCGATGCGCAAAACGGCGCGAGTGATAAACTACGCGAAACAGTGCGATGCGCCCAAAAGCGCGAGTGTTAAACCGCAGAAAACAGTGCGATGCGCAAAATGGTGCGAGTGATAAACTGCGCAAAACAGTGCGATGCGCAAAACCGCGCGACTGTTAAACTGCGCAAAACGGTGCGATGCGCAAAACGGCGCGGGTGATAAACTGCGCAAAACCGTGCGATGCGCAAAACGGCGCGCGTGATAAACTGCGCAAAACTGTGCGATGCGTAAAACGGCGCAAGTGATAAACTGTACAAAACAGTGCGATGCGCAAAACGGCGCGAGTGATAAACTGCGCAAAACAGGGCGATGCGCCAAAAGGCGCGAGTGTTAAACTGCCCAAAAGAGTGCGATGCGCAAAACGGCAGGAGTGATAAACTTCGCAAAACAGTGCGATGCGCAAAACAGCGCGAGTGATAAACTGCGCAAAACAGTGTGATGCGATAAACTGCGCAAAACGGTGCGAGTGATAAACTGCGCAAAACAGTGCGATGCGCCAAAAGGCGCGAGTGTTAAACTGCGCAAAACAGTGCGATACGCGAAACGGCGCGAGTGATAAACTGCGCAAAACAGTGCGATGCGCAAAACCACGAGAGTGTTAAACTGCGCAAAATGGTGCGATGCGCCAAACGGCGCGGGTGATAAACTACGCAAAACCGTGCGATGCGCAAAACGGCGCGCGTGATAAACTGCGCAAAACTGTACGATGCGTAAAACGGCGCAAGTGTTAAACTGCGCAAAACGGCGCGAGTGATAAACTGCGTAAAACTGTGTGATGCGCCAAAGCATGCGAGTGATAATCTGCCGAAAACAGTGCGATGCGCAAAACGGCGCGAGTGATAAACTGCGCTAAACAGTGCGATGCGAAAAACGACGCGAGTGATAAACTGCGCAAAACAGTGCGATGCGCAAAACGGCGCGAGTGATAAGCTGCGCAAAACGGTGCGATGCGCAAAATGGCGCGAGCGATAATCTGCGCAAAATAGTGCGATGCGCCCAAAAGTGCGAGTGTTAAACCGCAGAAAATAGTGCGATGCGCAAAACGGCGCGAGTGATAAACTGCGCAAAACAGTGCGATGCGCAATACCGCGAGAGTGTTAAACTGCGCAAAACGGCGCGGGTGATAAACTGCGCAAAACCGTGCGAAGCGCAAAACGGCGCGCGTGATAAACTGCGCAAAACTGTGCGATGCGTAAAACGGCGCAAGTGATAAACTGTGCAAAACAGTGCGATGCGCAAAACGGCGCGAGTGATAAACTGCGCAAAACAGGGCGATGCGCCAAAAGGCGCGAGTGTTAAGCTGCCCAAAAGAGTGCGATGCGCAAAACGGCAGGAGTGATAAACTGTGCAAAACAGTGCGATGCGATAAACTGCGCGAGTGTTAAACTGCGCAAAACGGCGCGAGTGATAAACTGCGCAAAATGGTGCAATGCGCAAAACGGCGCGAGTGATAAACTGCGCGAAACAGTGCGATGCGCCCAAAAGCGCGAGTGTTAAACCGCAGAAAACAGTGCGATGCGCAAAATGGTGCGAGTGATAAACTGCGCAAAACAGTGCGATGCGCAAAACTGCGCGACTGTTAAACTGCGCAAAACGGTGCGATGCGCAAAACGGCGCGGGTGATAAACTGCGCAAAATCGTGCGATGCGCAAACGGCGCGCGTGATAAACTGCGCAAAACTGCGCGATGCGTAAAACGGCGCAAGTGATAAACTGTGCAAAACAGTGCGATGCGCAAAACGGCGCGAGTGATAAACTGCGCAAAACAGGGTGATGCGCCAAAAGGCGCGAGTGTTAAACTGCCCAAAAGAGTGCGATGCGCAAAACGGCAGGAGTGATAAACTGCGCAAAACAGTGCGATGCGATAAACTGCGCGAGTGTTAAACTGCGCAAAACGATGCGAGTGATAAACTGCGCAAAACAGTGCGATGCGCCAAAAAGGCGCGAGTGTTAAACTGCGCAAAACAGTGCGATGCGCGAAACGGCGCGAGTGATAAACTACGCAAAACAGTGCGAGTGTTAAACTGCGCAAAACGGTGCGATGCGCAAAACGGCGCGGGTGTTAAACTGCGCAAAACCGTGCGATGCGCAAAACGGCCCGCGTGATAAACTGCGTAAAACTATGCAATGCGTAAAACGGCGCAAGTGTTAAACTGTCGAAAACAGTGCGATGCGCAAAACCGCGCGGGTGATAAACTGCGCAAAACAGTGCGATGTGCAAAACTGCGCGCGTGATAAACTGCGCAAAACAGTGCGATGCGCAAAACAGCGCGAGTGATAAACTGCGCAAAACAGTGCGATGCGCCAAAAGGCGCGAGTGTTAAACTGTGCAAAAAGTGCGATGCGCAAAACGGCGCGAGTGATAAACTGCGCAAAATGGTGCAATGCGCAAAACGGCGCGAGTGATAAACTGCGCGAAACAGTGCGATGCGCCCAAAAGCGCGAGTGTTAAACCGCAGAAAACAGTGCGATGCGCAAAATGGTGCGAGTGATAAACTGCGCAAAACAGTGCGATGCGCAAAACCGCCCGACTGTTAAACTGCGCAAAACGGTGCGATGCGCAAAACGGTGCGGGTGATAAACTGTGCAAAACCGTGCGATGCGCAAAACGGCGCGCGTGATAAACTGCGCAAAACTGTGCGATGCGTAAAACGGCGCAAGTGATAAACTGTGCAAAACAGTGCGATGCGCAAAACGGCGCGAGTGATAAACTGCGCAAAACAGGGCGATGCGCCAAAAGGCGCGAGTGTTAAACTGCCCAAAAGAGTGCGATGCGCAAAACGGCAGGAGTGATAAACTGCGCAAAACAGTGCGATGCGCAAAACAGCGCGAGTGATAAACTGCGCAAAACAGTGTGATGCGATAAACTGCGCGAGTGTTAAACTGCGCACAACGGTGCGAGTGATAAACTGCGCAAAACAGTGCGATGCGCCAAAAAGGCGCGAGTGTTAAACTGCGCAAAACAGTGCGATGCGCGAAACGGCGCGAGTGATAACCTGCGCAAAACAGTGCGATGCGCAAAACCACGAGAGTGTTAAACTGCGCAAAACGGTGCGATGCGCCAAACGGCGCGGGTGATAAACTGCGCAAAACCGTGCGATGCGCAAAACGGCGCGCGTGATAAACTGCGCAAAACTGTGCGATGCGTAAAACGGCGCAAGTGTTAAACTGCGCAAAACGGCGCGAGTGATAAACTGCGTAAAACTGTGTGATGCGCCAAAGCGTGCGAGTGATAATCTGCCGAAAACAGTGCGATGCGCAAAACGGCGTGAGTGATAAACTGCGCTAAACAGTGCGATGCGGAAAATGACGTGAGTGATAAACTGCTCAAAACAGTGCGATGCGCAAAACGGCGCGAGTGATAAGCTGAGCAGAACGGTGCGATGCGCAAAACGGCGCGAGCGATAATCTGCGCAAAATAGTGCGATGCGCCCAAAAGTGCGAGTGTTAAACCGCAGAAAATAGTGCGATGCGCAAAACGGCGCGAGTGATAAACTGCGCAAAACAGTGCGATGCGCAATACCGCGAGAGTGTTAAACTGCGCAAAACGGCGCGGGTGATAAACTGCGCAAAACCGTGCGATGCGCAAAACGGCGCGCGTGATAAACTGCGCAAAACTGTGCGATGCGTAAAACGGCGCAAGTGATAAACTGTGCAAAACAGTGCGATGCGCAAAACGGCGCAAGTGATAAACTGCGCAAAATAGGGCGATGCGCCAAAAGGCGCGAGTGTTAAACTGCCCAAAAGAGTGCGATGCGCAAAACGGCAGGAGTGATAAACTGTGCAAAACAGTGCGACGCGATAAACTGCGCGAGTGTTAAACTGCGCAAAACGATGCGAGTGATAAACTGCGCAAAACAGTGCGATGCGCCAAAAAGGCGCGAGTGTTAAACTGCGCAAAACAGTGCGATGCGCGAAACGGCGCGAGTGATAAACTGCGCAAAACAGTGCGATGCGCCAAACCGCGCGAGTGTTAAACTGCGCAAAACGGTGCGATGCGCAAAACGGCGCGGGTGATAAACAGCGCAAAACCGTGCGATGCGCAAAACGGCGCGCGTGATAAACTGCGCAAAACTATGCGATGCGTAAAACGGCGCAAGTGTTAAACTGCGCAAAACGGTGCGATGCGCAAAGCGGCGCGAGTGATAAACTGCGTAAAACTGTGCGATGCGCCAAAGCGTGCGAGTGATACAGTACGATGCGCAAAACAGCGCGAGTGATAAACTGCGCAAAACAGTGCGATTTGCAAAACTGCGCGAGTGATAAACTGCGGAAAACAGTGCGATGCGCAAAACAGCGCGAGTGATAAACTGCGCAAAACAGTGCGATGCGCCAAAAGGCGCGAGTGTTAAACTGCGCAAAACAGTGCGATGCGCAAAACGGCGCGAGTGATAAACTGCGCAAAACAGTACGATGCGCAAAACCGCGCGAGTGTTAAACTGCGCAAAACGGTGCGATGCGCAAAACGGCGTGGGTGATAAACTGCGCGAAATAGTGCGATGCGCAAAACGGCGCGCGTGACAAACTGCGCAAAACTGTGCGATGCATAAAACAGCGCAAGTGTTAAACTTCGCAAAACGGTGCGATGCGCAAAATGGCGCGAGGGATAAACTGCGTAAAACTGTGCGATGCGCCAAAGCATGCGAGTGATAATCTGCCGAAAACAGTGCGATGTGCAAAACGGCGCGAGTGATAAACTGCGCTAAACAGTGCGATGCGGAAAACGACGCGAGTGATAAACTGCGCAAAATAGTGCGATGCGCAAAACAGCGCGAGTGATAAGCAGCGCAAAACGGTGCCAGTGATAAACTCCGCAAAACCGATGCGCAAAAGCGCGCGAGTGATAATCTGTCGAAAACAGTGCGTTGCGCAAAACGGCGAGAGTGATAAACTGTCGAAAACCGTGCGATGCACAAAACAGCGCGAGTGATAAACCGCGCAAAACAGTGCGATGCGCCAAAAGGCGCGAGTGTTAAACTGCCAAAAAGAGTGCGATGCGCAAAACGGCAGGAGTTATAAACTGCGCAAAACAGTGCGATGCGCAAAACAGCGCGAGTGATAAACTGCGCAAAACAGTGCGATGCGATAAACTGCGCGAGTGTTGAACTGCGCAAAACAGTGCGAGTGATAAACTGCGCAAAACAGTGCGATGCGCCAAAAAGGCGCGAGTGTTAAACTGCGCAAAACAGTGCGTTGCGAGAAACGGCGCGAGTGATAAACTGCGCAAAACAGTGCGATGCGCAAAACCGCGCGAGTGTTAAACTGCGCAAAACGGTGCGATGCGCAAAACGGCGCGGGTGATAAACTGCGCAAAACCGTGCGATGCGCAAAACGGCGCGCGTGATAAACTGCGCAAAACTGTGCGATGCGTAAAAGGGCGCAAGTGTTAAACTGCGCAAAACGGTGTGATGCGCAAAACGGCGCGAGTGATAAACTGCGTAAAACTGTGCGATGCGCCAAAGCGTGCGAGTGATAATCTGCCGAAAACAGTGCGATGCACAAAACGGCGCGAGTGATAAACTGCGCTAAACAGTGCGATGCGGAAAACGACGCGAGTGATAAACTGCGCAAAACAGTGCGATGCGCAAATCGGCGCGAGTGATAAGCTGCGCAAAACGGTGCGATGCGTAAAACGGTGCCAGTGATAAACTCCGCAAAACCGATGCGCAAAAGCGCGCGAGTGATAATCTGTCGAAAACAGTGCGTTGCGCAAAACGGCGCGAGTGATAAATTGTCGAAAACTGTGCGATGCACAAAACAGCGCGAGTGATAAACCGCGCAAAACAGTGCGATGCGCAAAACCGCGCGGGTGATAAACAGCGCAAAACAGTGCGATGCGCAAAACAGCGCGAGTGATAAACTGCGCAAAACAGTGCGATGCGCCAAAAGGCGCGAGTGTTAAACTGTGCAAAAAGTGCGATGCGCAAAACGGCGCGAGTGATAAACTGCGCAAAATGGTGCGATGCGCAAAACGGCGCGAGTGATAAACTGCCCAAAATCGTGCGATGCGCAAAACAGTGCGACTGATAAACTGCGCAAAACAGCGCGAGTGATAAACTGCGCAAAACAGTGCCATGCGCCAAAAAGCGCGAGTGTTAAACCGCAGAAAACAGTGCGATGCGCAAAACGGCGCGAGTGATAAACTGCGCAAAACAGTGCGATGCGCAAAACCGCGCGAGTGTTAAACTGCGCAAAACGGTGCGATGCGCAAAACGGCGCGGGTGATAAACTGCGCAAAACGGTGCGATGCGCAAAACGGCGCGAGTGATAAACTGCGTAAAACTGTTCGATGCGCCAAAGCGTGCGAGTGATAATCTGCCGAAAACTGTGCAATGCGCAAAACGGCGCGAGTGATAAACTGCGCTAAACAGTGCGATGCGGAAAACGACGCGAGTGATAAACTGCGCAAAACAGTGCGATGCGCAAAACGGCGCGAGTGATAAGCTGCGCAAAACGGTGCGATGCGCAAAACGGTGCCAGTGATAAACTCCGCAAAACCGATGCGCAAAAGCGCGCGAGTGATAACCTGTCGAAAACAGTGCGTTGCGCAAAACGGCGCGAGTGATAAACTGTCGAAAACCGTGCGATGCACAAAACAGCGCGAGTGATAAACTGCGCAAAATAGTGCGATGCGCCAAAAGGCGCGAGTGTTAAACTGCGCAAAACAGTGCGATGCGCAAAACGGCGCGAGTGATAAACTGCGCAAAACAGTACGATGCGCAAAACCGCGCGAGTGTTAAACTGCGCAAAACGGTGCGATGTGCAAAACGGTGCGGGTGATAAACTGCGCGAAATCGTGCGATGCGCAAAACGGCGCGCGTGACAAACTGCGCAAAACTGTGCGATGCGTAAAACGGCGCGAGTGATAAACTGCGCTAAACAGTGCGATGCGGAAAACGACGCGAGTGATAAACTGCGCAAAACAGTGCGATGCGCAAAACGGCGCGAGTGTTAAACTGCCCAAAACAGTGCGATGCGCAAAACGGCGCAGGTGATAAACTGCCCAAAATCGTGCAATGCGCAAAACGGCGCGCGTGACAACTGCGCAAAACTGTGCGATGCGTAAAACGGCGCAAGTGTTAAACTGCGCAAAACGGTGCGATGCGCAAAACGGCGCGAGTGATAAATTGCGTAAAACTGTGCGATGCGCCAAAGCATGCGAGTGATAATCTGCCGAAAACAGTGCGATGCGCAAAACGGCGCGAGTGATAAACTGCGCTAAACAGTGCGATGCGGAAAACGACGCGAGTGATAAACTACGCAAAACAGTGCGATGCGCAAAACAGCGCGAGTGATAAGCAGCGCAAAACGGTGCCAGTGACAAACTCCGCAAAACCGATGCGCAAAAGCGCACGAGTGATAATCTGTCGAAAACAGTGCGTTGCGCAAAACGGCGAGAGTGATAAACTGTCGAAAACCGTGCGATGCACAAAACAACGCGAGTGATAAACCGCGCAAAACAGTGCGATGCGCCAAAAGGCGCGAGTGTTAAACTGCCCAAAAGAGTGCGATGCGCAAAACGGCAGGAGTGATAAACTGCGCAAAACAGTGCGATGCGCAAAACAGCGCGAGTGATAAACTGCGCAAAACAGTGCGATGCGATAAACTGCGCGAGTGTTGAACTGCGCAAAACGGTGCGAGTGATAAACTGCGCAAAACAGTGCGATGCGCCAAAAAGGCGCGAGTGTTAAACCACGCAAAACAGTGCGATGCGCGAAACGGCGCGAGTGATAAAGTGCGCAAAACAGTGCGATGCGCAAAACCGCGCGAGTGTTAAACTGCGCAAAACGGTGCGATGCGCAAAACTGCGCGGGTGATAAACTGCGCAAAACCGTGCGATGCGCAAAACGGCGCGCGTGATAAACTGCGCAAAACTGTGCGATGCGTAAAACGGTGCAAGTGTTAAACTGCGCAAAACGGTGCGATGCGCAAAACGGCGCGAGTGATAAACTGCGTAAAACTGTGCGATGCGCCAAAGCGTGCGAGTGATAATCTGTCGAAAACAGTGCGATGCACAAAACGGCGCGAGTGATAAACTGCGCTAAACAGTGCGATGCGGAAAACGACGCGAGGGATAAACTGCGCAAAACAGTGCGATGCGCAAAACGGCGCGAGTGATAAGCTGCGCAAAACAGTGCGATGCGCCAAAAAGGCACGAGTGTTAAACTGCGCAAAACAGTGCGATGCGCGAAACGGCGCGAGTGATAAACTGCGCAAAACAGTGCGATGCGCCAAAAAGGCACGAGTGTTAAACTGCGCAAAACAGTGCGATGCGCGAAACGGCGCGAGTGATAAACTGCGCAAAACAGTGCTTTGCGCAAAACCGCGCGACTGTTAAACTGCGCAAAACGGTGCGATGCGCAAAACGGCGCGGGTGATAAACTGCGCAAAACCGTGCGTTGCGCAAAACGGCGCGTGTGATAAACTGCGCAAAACTTGCGATGCGTAAAACGGCGCCAGTGTTAAACTGCGCAAAACGGTGCGATGCGCAGAACAGCGCGAGTGATAAACTGCGTAAAACTGTGCGATGCGCCAAAGCGTGCGAGTGATAATCTGCCGAAAACAGTGCGATGCGCAAAACGGCGTGAGTGATAAACTGCGCTAAACAGTGCGATGCGGAAAACGACGCGAGTGATAAACTGCGCCAAACGGCACGAGTGATAAGCTGCGCAAAACGGTGCAATGCGCAAAACGGTGCCAGTGATAAACTCCGCAAAACCGATGCGCAAAAGCGCACGAGTGATAATCTGTCGAAAACAGTGCGTTGCGCAAAATGGCGAGAGTGATAAACTGTCGAAAACCGTGCGATGCACAAAACAACGCGAGTGATAAACCGCGCAAAACAGTGCGATGCGCAAAACCGCGCGGGTGATAAACAGCGCAAAACAGTGCGATTTGCAAAACTGCGCGAGTGATAAACTGCGCAAAACAGTGCGATGCGCAAAACAGCGCGAGTGATAAACTGCGCAAAACAGTGCGATGCGCCAAAAGGCGCGAGTGTTAAACTGTGCAAAAAGTGCGATTCACAAAACGGCGCGAGTGATAAACTGCGCAAAATGGTGCGATGCTCAAAACGGCGCGAGTGATAAACTGCGCAAAACAGTGCGATGCACCCAAAAGCGCGAGTGTAAAACCGCAGAAAACAGTGCGATGCGCAAAATGGCGCGAGTGATAATCTGCGCAAAACAGTGCGATGCGCAAAACCGAGCGACCGTTAAACTGCGCAAAACGGTGCGATGCGCAAAATGGCTCGGGTGATAAACTGCGCAAAACCGTGCGATGCGCAAAATGGCGCGCGTGATAAACTGCGCAAAACTGTGCGATGCGTAAAACGGCGCCAGTGATAAACTGTGCAAAACAGTGCGTTGCGCAAAATGGCGCGAGTGATAAACTGCGCAAAACAGGGCGATGCGCCAAAAGGCGCGAGTGTTAAACTGCCCAAAAGAGTGCGATGCGCAAAACGGCAGGAGTGATAAACTGCGCAAAACAGTGCGATGCGATAAACTGCGCGAGTGTTGAACTGCGCAAAACGGCGCGAGTGATAAACTGCGCAAAACAGTGCGATGCGCCAAAAAGCGCGAGTGTTAAACCGCAGAAAACAGTGCGATGTGCAAAATGGCGCGAGTGATAAACTGCGCAAAACAGTGCGATGCGCAAAACCGCGCGAGTGTTAAACTGCGCAAAACGGTGCGATGCGCAAAACGGCGCGGGTGATAAACTGCGCAAAACCGTGTGATGCGCAAAACGGCGCGCGTGATAAACTGCGCAAAACTGTGCGATTCGCAAAACGGCGTGGGTGATAAACTGCGCAAAATCGTGCGATGCGCAAAACGGCGCGCGTGATAAACTGCGCAAAACTGTGCGATGCGTAAAACGGCACAAGTGATAAACTGTGCAAAACAGTGCGATGCGCCAAAACGGCGCGAGTGATAAACTGCGCAAAACAGTGCGATGCGCAAAACCGCGCGAGTGATAAACTGCGCAAAACAGTGCGATGCGATAAACTGCGCCAGTGTCAAACTGCGCAAAACGGTGCGAGTGATAAACTGCGCAAAACAGTGCGATGCGCCAAAAAGGCACGAGTGTTAAACTGCGCAAAACAGTGCGATGCGCGAAACGGCGCGAGTGATAAACTGCACAAAACAGTGCTTTGCGCAAAACCGCGCGACTGTTAAACTGCGCAAAACGGTGCGATGCGCAAAACGGCGCGGGTGATAAACTGCGTAAAACTGTGCGATGCGCCAAAGCGTGCGAGTGATAATCTGCCGAAAACAGTGCGATGCGGAAAACGACGCGAGTGATAAACTGCGCAAAACGGCACGAGTTATAAGCTGCGCAAAACGGTGCAATGCGCAAAACGGTGCCAGTGATAAACTTCGCAAAACCGATGCGCAAAAGCGCGCGAGTGATAATCTGTCGAAAACAGTGCGTTGTGCAAAACGGCGAGAGTAATAAACTGTCGAAAACCGTGCGATGCACAAAACAGCGCGAGTGATAAACCGCGCCAAACAGTGCGATGCGCAAAACCGCGCGGGTGATAAACAGCGCAAAACAATGGGATTTGCAAAACTGCGCGAGTGATAAACTGCGCAAAACAGTGCGATGCGCAAAACAGCGCGAGTGATAAACTGCGCAAAACAGTGCGATGCGCCAAAAGGCGCGAGTGTTAAACTGTGCAAAAAGTGCGATTCACAAAACGGCGCGAGTGATAAACTGCGCAAAATGGTGCGATGCTCAAAACGGCGCGAGTGATAAACTGCGCAAAACAGTGCGATGCGCCCAAAAGCGCGAGTGTTAAACCGCAGAAAACAGTGCGATGCGCAAAATGGCGCGAGTGATAAACTGCGCAAAACAGTGCGATGCGCAAAACCGAGCGACTGTTAAACTGCTCAAAACGGTGCGATGCGCAAAACGGCTCGGGTGATAAACTGCGCAAAACCGTGCGATGCGCAAAACGGCGGGCGTGATAAACTGCGCAAAACTGTGCGATGCGTAAAACGGCGCAAGTGATAAACTGTGCAAAACAGGGCGTTGCGCAAAATGGCGCGAGTGATAAGCTGCGCAAAACAGGGCGATGCGCCAAAAGGCGCGAGTGTTAAACTGCCGAAAAGAGTGCGATGCGCAAAACGGCAGGAGTGATAAACTGCGCAAAACAGTGCGATGCGATAAACTGCGCTAGTGTTGAACTGCGCAAAACGGTGCGAGTGATAAACTGCACAAAAACAGTGCGATGCGCCAAAAAGGCGCGAGTGTTAAACTGCGCAAAACAGTGCGATGCGCGAAACGGCGCGAGTGATAAACTGCGCAAAACAGTGCGACGCGCAAAACCGCGCGAGTGTTAAACTGCGTAAAACGGTGCGATGCGCAAAACGGCGCGGGTGATAAACTGCGTAAAACCGTGCGATGCGCAAAACGGTGCGCGTGATAAACTGCGCAAAACTGTGCGATGCGTAAAACGGCGCAAGTGTTAAACTGTGCAAAACGGTGCGATGCGCAAAACGGCGCGAGTGATAAACTGAGTAAAACTGTGCGATGCGCCAAAGCGTGCGAGTGATAATCTGCCGAAAACAGTGCGATGCACAAAACGGCGCGAGTGATAAACTGCGCTAAACAGTGCGATGCGGAAAACGACGCGAGTGATAAACTGCGCAAAACAGTGCGATGCGCAAAACGGCGCGAGTGATAAGCTGCGCAAAACGGTGCGATGCGTAAAACGGTGCTAGTGATAAACTCCGCAAAACCGATGCGCAAAAGCGCGCGAGTGATAATCTATCGAAAACAGTGCGTTGCGCAAAACGGCGCGAGTGATAAACTGTCGAAAACCGTGCGATGCACAAAACAGCGCGAATGATAAACTGTCGAAAACCGTGCGATGCACAAAACAGCGCGAATGATAAACCGCGCAAAACAGTGCGATGCGCAAAACCGCGCGGGTGATAAACTGCGCAAAACAGTGCGATGCGCAAAACAGCGCGCGTGATAAACTGCGCAAAACAGTGCGATGCGCCAAAAGGCACGAGTGTTAAACTGCGCAAAACTGTGCGATGCGTAAAACGGCGCAAGTGATAAACTGTGCAAAACAGTGCGATGCGCAAAACGGCGCGAGTGATAAACTGCGCAAAACAGTGCGATGCGCCAAAAAGCGCGAGTGTTAAACCGCAGAAAACAGTGCGATGTGCAAAATGGCGCGAGTGATAAACTGCGCAAAACAGTGCGATGCGCAAAACCGCGCAAGTGTTAAACTGCGCAAAACGGTGCGATGCGCAAAACGGCGCGGGTGATAAACTGCGCAAAACCGTGTGATGCGCAAAACGGCGCGCGTGATAAACTGCGCAAAACTGTGCGATGCGTAAAACAGCGCAAGTGATAAACTGTGCAAAACAGTGCGATGCGCAAAACGGCGCGAGTGATAAACTGCGCAAAACAGTGCGATGCGCCAAAAGGCGCGAGTGTTAAACTGCCCAAAAGAGTGCGATGCGCAAAACGGCAAGAGTGATAAACTGCGCAAAATAGTGCGATGCGCAAAATAGCGCGAGTGATAAACGGCGCAAAACAGTGAGATGCGATAAACTGCGCGAGTGTTAAACTGCGCAAAACGGTGCGATGCGCAAAACGGCGCCAGTGATAAACTACGCAAAACAGTGCGATGCGCAAAACAACGGGAGTGATAAACTGCGCAAAATAGTGCGATGCGATAAACTGCGCGAGTGTTAAACTGCGCAAAACAGTGAGATGCGATAAACTGCGCGAGTGATAAACTGCGCAAAACAGTGAGATGCGATAAACTGCGCGAGTGTTAAACTGCGCAAAACGGTGCGATGCGCAAAACGGCGCGAGTGATAAACTACGCAAAACAGTGCGATGCGCAAAACAGCGGGAGTGATAAACTGCGCAAAACAGTGCGATGCGATAAACTGTGCAAGTGTTACACTGCGCAAAACGGTGCGAGTGATAAACTGCGCAAAACAGTGCGATGCGCCAAAAAGGCACGAGTGTTAAACTACGCAAAACAGAGCGATGCGCGAAACGGCGCGACTGATAAACTGCGCAAAACAGTGCTTTGCCCAAAACCGCGCGACTGTTAAACTGCGCAAAACGGTGCGATGCGCAAAACGGTGCGAGTGATAAACTGCGCAAAACAGTGCGATGCGCCAAAAAGGCACGAGTGTTAAACTGCGCAAAACAGTGCGATGCGCGAAACGGCGCGACTGATAAAGTGCGCAAAACAGTGCTTTGCGCAAAACCGCGCGACTGTTAAACTGCGCAAAACGGTGCGATGCGCAAAACGGCGCGGGTGATAAACTGCGCAAAACCGTGCGATGCGCAAAACGGCGAGCGTGATAAACTGCGCAAAACTGTGCGATGCGTAAAACGGCACAAGTGATAAACTGTGCAAAACAGTGCGATGCGCAAAACGGCGCGAGTGATAAACTGCGCAAAAAAGTGCGATGCGCCAAAAGGCGCGAGTGTTAAACTGCCCAAAAGAGTGCGATGCGCAAAACGGCAGGAGTGATAAACTTCGCAAAACAGTGCGATGCGATAAACTGCGCGAGTGTTAAACAGCGCAAAACGGTGCGATGCGCAAAACGGCGCGAGTGATAAACTGCGCAAAACAGTGCGATGCGCAAAACAGCGCGAGTTATAAACTGCGTAAAACAGTGCGATGCGATAAATTGCGCGAGTGTTAAACTGCGCAAAACGGTGCGAGTGATAAACTGCGCAAAACAGTGCGATGCTCCAAAAGGCGCGAGTGTTAAACTGCGCAAAACAGTGCGATGCGATAAACTGCGCCAGTGTCAAAGTGCGCAAAACGGTGCGAGTGATAAACTGCGCAAAACAGTGCGATGCGCCAAAAAGGCACGAGTGTTAAACTGCGCAAAACAGTGCGATGCGCGAAACGGCGCGAGTGATAAACTGCGCAAAACAGTGCTTTGCGCAAAACCGCGCGACTGTTAAACTGCGCAAAACGGTGCGATGCGCAAAACGGCGCGCGTGATAAACTGCGCAAAACCGTGCGTTGCGCAAAACGGCGCGCGTGATAAACTGCGCAAAACTTGCGATGCGTAAAACGGCGCCAGTGTTAAACTGCGCAAAACGGTGCGATGCGCAGAACGGCGCGAGTGATAAACTGCGTAAAACTGTGCGATGCGCCAAAGCGTGCGAGTGATAATCTGCCGAAAACAGTGCGATGCGCAAAACGGCGTGAGTGATAAACTGCGCTAAACAGTGCGATGCGGAAAATGACGCGAGTGATAAACTGCGCAAAACGGCACGAGTTATAAGCTGCGCAAAACGGTGCCAGTGATAAACTCCGCAAAACCGATGCGCAAAAGCGCGCGAGTGATAATCTGTCGAAAACAGTGCGTTGCGCAAAACGGCGAGAGTAATAAACTGTCGAAAACCGTGCGATGCACAAAACAGCGCGAGTGATAAACCGCGCAAAACAGTGCGATGCGCAAAACCGCGCGGGTGATAAATAGCGCAAAACAGTGCGATTTGCAAAACTGCGCGAGTGATAAACTGCGCAAAACAGTGCGATGCGCAAAACAGCGCGAGTGATAAACTGCGCAAAACAGTGCGATGCGCCAAAAGGCGCGAGTGTTAAACTGTGCAAAAAGTGCGATTCACAAAACGGCGCGAGTGATAAACTGCGCAAAATGGTGCGATGCTCAAAACGGCGCGAGTGATAAACTGCGCAAAACAGTGCGATGCGCCCAATAGCGCGAGTGTTAAACCGCAGAAAACAGTGCGATGCGCAAAATGGCGCGAGTGATAAACTGCGCAAAACAGTGCGATGCGCAAAACCGAGTGACTGTTAAACTGCGCAAAACGGTGCGATGCGCAAAACGGCTCGGGTGATAAACTGCGCAAAACCGTGCGATGCGCAAAACGGCGGGCGTGATAAACTGCGCAAAACTGTGCGATGCGTAAAACGGCGCAAGTGATAAACTGTGCAAAACAGGGCGTTGCGCAAAACGGCGCGAGTGATAAACTGCGCAAAACAGGGCGATGCGCCAAAAGTCGCGAGTGTTAAACTGCCCAAAAGAGTGCGATGCGCAAAACGGCAGGAGTGATAAACTGCGCAAAACAGTGCGATGCGATAAACTGCGTGAGTGTTGAACTGCGCAAAACGGTGCGAGTGATAAACTGCGCAAAACAGTGCGATGCGCCAAAAAGGCGCGAGTGTTAAACTGCGCAAAACAGTGCGATGCGCGAAACGGCGCGAGTGATAAACTGCGCAAAACAGTGCGATGCGCAAAACCGCACGAGTGTTAAACTGCGTAAAACGGTGCGATGCGAAAAACGGCGCGGGTGATAAACTGCGCAAAACCGTGCGATGCGCAAAACGGCGCGCATGATAAACTGCGCAAAACTGTGCGATGCGTAAAACGGCGCAAGTGTTAAACTGCGCAAAATGGTGCGATGCGCAAAACGGCGCGAGTGATAAACTGAGTAAAACTGTGCGATGCGCCAAAGCGTGCGAGTGATAATCTGCCGAAAACAGTGCGATGCACAAAACGGCGCGAGTGATAAACTGCGCTAAACAGTGCGATGCGGAAAACGACGCGAGTGATAAACTGCGCAAAACAGTGCGATGCGCAAAACGGCGCGAGTGATAAGCTGCGCAAAACGATGCGATGCGTAAAACGGTGCTAGTGATAAACTCCGCAAAACCGAAGCGCAAAAGCGCGCGAGTGATAATCTATCGAAAATAGTGCGTTGCGCAAAACGGCGCGAGTGATAAACTGTCGAAAACCGTGTGATGCACAAAACAGCGCGAATGATAAACCGCGCAAAACAGTGCGATGCGCAAAACCGCGCGGGTGATAAACTGCGCAAAACAGTGCGATGCGCAAAACAGCGCGAGTGATAAACTGCGCAAAACAGTGCGATGCGCCAAAAGGCACGAGTGTTAAACTGCGCAAAACTGTGCGATGCGTAAAACGGCACAAGTGATAAACTGTGCAAAACAGTGCGATGCGCAAAACGGCGCGAGTGATAAACTGCGCAAAACAGTGCGATGCGCCAAAAAGCGCGAGTGTTAAACCGCAGAAAACAGTGCGATGTGCAAAATGGCGCGAGTGATAAACTGCGCAAAACAGTGCGATGCGCAAAACCGCGCGAGTGTTAAACTGCGCAAAACGGTGCGATGCGCAAAACGGCGCGGGTGATAAACTGCGCAAAACCGTGTGATGCGCAAAACGGCGCGCGTGATAAACTGCGCAAAACTGTGCGATGCGTAAAACGGCGCAAGTGATAAACTGTGCAAAACAGTGCGATGCGCAAAACGGCGCGAGTGATAAACTGCGCAAAACAGTGCGATGCGCCAAAAGGCGCGAGTGTTAAACTGCCCAGAAGAGTGCGATGCGCAAAACGGCAAGAGTGATAAACTGCGCAAAACAGTGCGATGCGCAAAATAGCGCGAGTGATAAACTGCGCAAAACAGTGAGATGCGATAAACTGCGCGAGTGTTAAACTGCGCAAAACGGTGCGATGCGCAAAACGGTGCGAGTGATAAACTGCGCAAAATAGTGCGATGCGCCAAAAAGGCACGAGTGTTAAACTGCGCAAAACAGTGCGATGCGCGAAACGGCGCGAGTGATAAACTGCGCAAAACAGTGCTTTGCGCAAAACCGCGCGACTGTTAAACTGCGCAAAACGGTGCGATGCGCAAAACGGCGCGCGTGATAAACTGCGCAAAACCGTGCGTTGCGCAAAACGGCGCGCGTGATAAACTGCGCAAAACTTGCGATGCGTAAAACGGCGCCAGTGTTAAACTGCGCAAAACGGTGCGATGCGCAGAATGGCGCGAGTGATAAACTGCGTAAAACTGTGCGATGCGCCAAAGCGTGCGAGTGATAATCTGCCGAAAACAGTGCGATGCGCAAAACGGCGTGAGTGATAAACTGCGCTAAACAGTGCGATGCGGAAAACGACGCGAGTGATAAACTGCGCAAAACGGCACGAGTTATAAGCTGCGCAAAACGGTGCCAGTGATAAACTCCGCAAAACCGATGCGCAAAAGCGCGCGAGTGATAATCTGTCGAAAACAGTGCGTTGCGCAAAACGGCGAGAGTAATAAACTGTCGAAAACCGTGCGATGCACAAAACAGCGCGAGTGATAAACCGCGCAAAACAGTGCGATGCGCAAAACCGCGCGGGTGATAAATAGCGCAAAACAGTGCGATTTGCAAAACTGCGCGAGTGATAAACTGCGCAAAACAGTGCGATGCGCAAAACAGCGCGAGTGATAAACTGCACAAAACAGTGCGATGCGCCAAAAGGCGCGAGTGTTAAACTGTGCAAAAAGTGCGATTCACAAAACGGCGCGAGTGATAAACTGCGCAAAATGGTGCGATGCTCAAAACGGCGCGAGTGATAAACTGCGCAAAACAGTGCGATGCGCCCAATAGCGCGAGTGTTAAACCGCAGAAAACAGTGCGATGCGCAAAATGGCGCGAGTGATAAACTGCGCAAAACAGTGCGATGCGCAAAACCGAGTGACTGTTAAACTGCGCAAAACGGTGCGATGCGCAAAACGGCTCGGGTGATAAACTGCGCAAAACCGTGCGATGCGCAAAACGGCGGGCGTGATAAACTGCGCAAAACTGTGCGATGCGTAAAACGGCGCAAGTGATAAACTGTGCAAAACAGGGCGTTGCGCAAAATGGCGCGAGTGATAAACTGCGCAAAACAGGGCGATGCGCCAAAAGTCGCGAGTGTTAAACTGCCCAAAAGAGTGCGATGCGCAAAACGGCAGGAGTGATAAACTGCGCAAAACAGTGCGATGCGATAAACTGCGTGAGTGTTGAACTGCGCAAAACGGTGCGAGTGATAAACTGCGCAAAACAGTGCGATGCGCCAAAAAGGCGCGAGTGTTAAACTGCGCAAAACAGTGCGATGCGCGAAACGGCGCGAGTGATAAACTGCGCAAAACAGTGCGATGCGCAAAACCGCGCGAGTGTTAAACTGCGTAAAACGGTGCGATGCGAAAAACGGCGCGGGTGATAAACTGCGCAAAACCGTGCGATGCGCAAAACGGCGCGCGTGATAAACTGCGCAAAACTGTGCGATGCGTAAAACGGCGCAAGTGTTAAACTGCGCAAAATGGTGCGATGCGCAAAACGGCGCGAGTGATAAACTGAGTAAAACTGTGCGATGCGCCAAAGCGTGCGAGTGATAATCTGCCGAAAACAGTGCGATGCACAAAACGGCGCGAGTGATAAACTGCGCTAAACAGTGCGATGCGGAAAACGACGCGAGTGATAAACTGCGCAAAACAGTGCGATGCGCAAAACGGCGCGAGTGATAAGCTGCGCAAAACGATGCGATGCGTAAAACGGTGCTAGTGATAAACTCCGCAAAACCGATGCGCAAAAGCGCGCGAGTGATAATCTATCGAAAATAGTGCGTTGCGCAAAACGGCGCGAGTGATAAACTGTCGAAAACCGTGTGATGCACAAAACAGCGCGAATGATAAACCGCGCAAAACAGTGCGATGCGCAAAACCGCGCGGGTGATAAACTGCGCAGAACAGTGCGATGCGCAAAACAGCGCGAGTGATAAACTGCGCAAAACAGTGCGATGCGCCAAAAGGCACGAGTGTTAAACTGCGCAAAACTGTGCGATGCGTAAAACGGCGCAAGTGATAAACTGGGCAAAACAGTGCGATGCGCAAAACGGCGCGAGTGATAAACTGCGCAAAACAGTGCGATGCGCCAAAAAGCGCGAGTGTTAAACCGCAGAAAACAGTGCGATGTGCAAAATGGCGCGAGTGATAAACTGCGCAAAACAGTGCGATGCGCAAAACCGCGCGAGTGTTAAACTGCGCAAAACGGTGCGATGCGCAAAACGGCGCGGGTGATAAACTGCGCAAAACCGTGTGATGCGCAAAACGGCGCGCGTGATAAACTGCGCAAAACTGTGCGATGCGTAAAACGGCGCAAGTGATAAACTGTGCAAAACAGTGCGATGCGCAAAACGGCGTGAGTGATAAACTGCGCAAAACAGTGCGATGCGCCAAAAGGCGCGAGTGTTAAACTGCCCAGAAGAGTGCGATGCGCAAAACGGCAAGAGTGATAAACTGCGCAAAACAGTGCGATGCGCAAAATAGCGCGAGTGATAAACTGCGCAAAACAGTGAGATGCGATAAACTGCGCGAGTGTTAAACTGCGCAAAACGGTGCGATGCGCAAAACGGCGCGAGTGATAAACTACGCAAAACAGTGCGATGCGCAAAACAGTGGGAGTGATAAACTGCGCAAAACAGTGCGATGCGATAAACTGTGCAAGTGTTACACTGCGCAAAACGGTGCGAGTGATAAACTGCGCAAAACAGTGCGATGCGCCAAAAAGGCACGAGTGTTAAACTGCGCAAAACAGTGCGATGCGCGAAACGGCGCGAGTGATAAACTGCGCAAAACAGTGCTTTGCGCAAAACCGCGCGACTGTTAAACTGCGCAAAACGGTGCGATGCGCAAAACGGTGCGAGTGATAAACTGCGCAAAACAGTGCGATGCGCCAAAAAGGCACGAGTGTTAAACTGCGCAAAACAGTGCGATGCGCGAAACGGCGCGAGTGATAAACTGCGCAAAACAGTGCTTTGCGCAAAACCGCGCGACTGTTAAACTGCGCAAAACGGTGCGATGCGCAAAACGACGCGCGTGATAAACTGCGCAAAACCGTGCGTTGCGCAAAACGGCGCGCGTGATAAACTGCGCAAAACTTGCGATGCGTAAAACGGCGCCAGTGTTAAACTGCGCAAAACGGTGCGATGCGCAGAACGGCGCGAGTGATAAACTGCGTAAAACTGTGCGATGCGCCAAAGCGTGCGAGTGATAATCTGCCGAAAACAGTGCGATGCGCAAAATGGCGTGAGTGATAAACTGCGCTAAACAGTGCGATGCGGAAAACGACGCGAGTGATAAACTGCGCAAAACGGCACGAGTTATAAGCTGCGCAAAACGGTACCAGTGATAAACTCCGCAAAACCGATGCGCAAAAGCGCGCGAGTGATAATCTGTCGAAAACAGTGCGTTGCGCAAAACGGCGAGAGTAATAAACTGTCGAAAACCGTGCGATGCACAAAACAGCGCGAGTGATAAACCGCGCAAAACAGTGCGATGCGCAAAACCGCGCGGGTGATAAATAGCGCAAAACAGTGCGATTTGCAAAACTGCGCGAGTGATAAACTGCGCAAAACAGTACGATGCGCAAAACAGCGCGAGTGATAAACTGCACAAAACAGTGCGATGCGCCAAAAGGCGCGAGTGTTAAACTGTGCAAAAAGTGCGATTCACAAAACGGCGCGAGTGATAAACTGCGCAAAATGGTGCGATGCTCAAAATGGCGCGAGTGATAAACTGCGCAAAACAGTGCGATGCGCCCAATAGCGCGAGTGTTAAACCGCAGAAAACAGTGCGATGCGCAAAATGGCGCGAGTGATAAACTGCGCAAAACAGTGCGATGCGCAAAACCGAGTGACTGTTAAACTGCGCAAAACGGTGCGATGCGCAAAACGGCTCGGGTGATAAACTGCGCAAAACCGTGCGATGCGCAAAACGGCGGGCGTGATAAACTGCGCAAAACTGTGCGATGCGTAAAACGGCGCAAGTGATAAACTGTGCAAAACAGGGCGTTGCGCAAAATGGCGCGAGTGATAAACTGCGCAAAACAGGGCGATGCGCCAAAAGTCGCGATTGTTAAACTGCCCAAAAGAGTGCGATGCGCAAAACGGCAGGAGTGATAAACTGCGCAAAACAGTGCGATGCGATAAACTGCGTGAGTGTTGAACTGCGCAAAACGGTGCGAGTGATAAACTGCGCAAAACAGTGCGATGCGCCAAAAAGGCGCGAGTGTTAAACTGCGCAAAACAGTGCGATGCGCGAAACGGCGCGAGTGATAAACTGCGCAAAACAGTGCGATGCGCAAAACCGCGCGAGTGTTAAACTGCGTAAAACGGTGCGATGCGAAAAACGGCGCGGGTGATAAACTGCGCAAAACCGTGCGATGCGCAAAACGGCGCGCGTGATAAACTGCGCAAAACTGTGCGATGCGTAAAACGGCGCAAGTGTTAAACTGCGCAAAATGGTGCGATGCGCAAAACGGCGCGAGTGATAAACTGAGTAAAACTGTGCGATGCGCCAAAGCGTGCGAGTGATAATCTGCCGAAAACAGTGCGATGCACAAAACGGCGCGAGTGATAAACTGCGCTAAACAGTGCGATGCGGAAAACGACGCGAGTGATAAACTGCGCAAAACAGTGCGATGCGCAAAACGGCGCGAGTGATAAACTGCGCAAAACGATGCGATGCGTAAAACGGTGCTAGTGATAAACTCCGCAAAACCGATGCGCAAAAGCGCGCGAGTGATAATCTATCGAAAATAGTGCGTTGCGCAAAACGGCGCGAGTGATAAACTGTCGAAAACCGTGTGATGCACAAAACAGCGCGAATGATAAACCGCGCAAAACAGTGCGATGCGCAAAACCGCGCGGGTGATAAACTGCGCAGAACAGTGCGATGCGCAAAACAGCGCGAGTGATAAACTGCGCAAAACAGTGCGATGCGCCAAAAGGCACGAGTGTTAAACTGCGCAAAACTGTGCGATGCGTAAAACGGCGCAAGTGATAAACTGGGCAAAACAGTGCGATGCGCAAAACGGCGCGAATGATAAACTGCGCAAAACAGTGCGATGCGCCAAAAAGCGCGAGTGTTAAACCGCAGAAAACAGTGCGATGTGCAAAATGGCGCGAGTGATAAACTGCGCAAAACAGTGCGATGCGCAAAACCGCGCGAGTGTTAAACTGCGCAAAACGGTGCGATGCGCAAAACGGCGCGGGTGATAAACTGCGCAAAATCGTGTGATGCGCAAAACGGCGCGCGTGATAAACTGCGCAAAACTGTGCGATGCGTAAAACGGCGCAAGTGATAAACTGTGCAAAACAGTGCGATGCGCAAAACGACGCGAGTGATAAACTGCGCAAAACAGTGCGATGCGCCAAAAGGCGCGAGTGTTAAACTGCCCAGAAGAGTGCGATGCGCAAAACGGCAAGAGTGATAAACTGCGCAAAACAGTGCGATGCGCAAAATAGCGCGAGTGATAAACTGCGCAAAACAGTGAGATGCGATAAACTGCGCGAGTGTTAAACTGCGCAAAACGGTGCGATGCGCAAAACGGCGCGAGTGATAAACTACGCAAAACAGTGCGATGCGCAAAACAGTGGGAGTGATAAACTGCGCAAAACAGTGCGATGCGATAAACTGTGCAAGTGTTACACTGCGCAAAACGGTGCGAGTGATAAACTGCGCAAAACAGTGCGATGCGCCAAAAAGGCACGAGTTTTAAACTGCGCAAAACAGTGCGATGCGCGAAACGGCGCGAGTGATAAACTGCGCAAAACAGTGCTTTGCGCAAAACCGCGCGACTGTTAAACTGCGCAAAACGGTGCGATGCGCAAAACGGTGCGAGTGATAAACTGCGCAAAACAGTGCGATGCGCCAAAAAGGCACGAGTGTTAAACTGTGCAAAACAGTGCGATGCGCGAAACGGCGCGAGTGATAAACTGCGCAAAACAGTGCTTTGCGCAAAACCGCGCGACTGTTAAACTGCGCAAAACGGTGCGATGCGCAAAACGGCGCGCGTGATAAACTGCGCAAAACCGTGCGTTGCGCAAAACGGCGCGCGTGATAAACTGCGCAAAACTTGCGATGCGTAAAACGGCGCCAGTGTTAAACTGCGCAAAACGGTGCGATGCGCAGAACGGCGCGAGTGATAAACTGCGTAAAACTGTGTGATGCGCCAAAGCGTGCGAGTGATAATCTGCCGAAAACAGTGCGATGCGCAAAACGGCGTGAGTGATAAACTGCGCTAAACAGTGCGATGCGGAAAACGACGCGAGTGATAAACTGCGCAAAACGGCACGAGTTATAAGCTGCGCAAAACGGTGCCAGTGATAAACTCCGCAAAACCGATGCGCAAAAGCGCGCGAGTGATAATCTGTCGAAAACAGTGCGTTGCGCAAAACGGCGAGAGTAATAAACTGTCGAAAACCGTGCGATGCACAAAACAGCGCGAGTGATAAACCGCGCAAAACAGTGCGATGCGCAAAACCGCGCGGGTGATAAATAGCGCAAAACAGTGCGATTTGCAAAACTGCGCGAGTGATAAACTGCGCAAAACAGTGCGATGCGCAAAACAGCGCGAGTGATAAACTGCGCAAAACAGTGCGATGCGCCAAAAGGCGCGAGTGTTAAACTGTGCAAAAAGTGCGATTCACAAAACGGCGCGAGTGATAAACTGCGCAAAATGGTGCGATGCTCAAAACGGCGCGAGTGATAAACTGCGCAAAACAGTGCGATGCGCCCAATAGCGCGAGTGTTAAACCGCAGAAAACAGTGCGATGCGCAAAATGGCGCGAGTGATAAACTGCGCAAAACAGTGCGATGCGCAAAACCGAGTGACTGTTAAACTGCGCAAAACGGTGCGATGCGCAAAACGGCTCGGGTGATAAACTGCGCAAAACCGTGCGATGCGCAAAACGGCGGGCGTGATAAACTGCGCAAAACTGTGCGATGCGTAAAACGGCGCAAGTGATAAACTGTGCAAAACAGGGCGTTGCGCAAAATGGCGCGAGTGATAAACTGCGCAAAACAGGGCGATGCGCCAAAAGTCGCGAGTGTTAAACTGCCCAAAAGAGTGCGATGCGCAAAACGGCAGGAGTGATAAACTGCGCAAAATAGTGCGATGCAATAAACTGCGTGAGTGTTGAACTGCGCAAAACGGTGCGAGTGATAAACTGCGCAAAACAGTGCGATGCGCCAAAAAGGCGCGAGTGTTAAACTGCGCAAAACAGTGCGATGCGCGAAACGGCGCGAGTGATAAACTGCGCAAAACAGTGTGATGCGCAAAACCGCGCGAGTGTTAAACTGCGTAAAACGGTGCGATGCGAAAAACGGCGCGGGTGATAAACTGCGCAAAACCGTGCGATGCGCAAAACGGCGCGCGTGATAAACTGCGCAAAACTGTGCGATGCGTAAAACGGCGCAAGTGTTAAACTGCGCAAAATGGTGCGATGCGCAAAACGGCGCGAGTGATAAACTGAGTAAAACTGTGCGATGCGCCAAAGCGTGCGAGTGATAATCTGCCGAAAACAGTGCGATGCACAAAACGGCGCGAGTGATAAACTGCGCTAAACAGTGCGATGCGGAAAACGACGCGAGTGATAAACTGCGCAAAACAGTGCGATGCGCAAAACGGCGCGAGTGATAAGCTGCGCAAAACGATGCGATGCGTAAAACGGTGCTAGTGATAAACTCCGCAAAACCGATGTGCAAAAGCGCGCGAGTGATAATCTATCGAAAATAGTGCGTTGCGCAAAACGGCGCGAGTGATAAACTGTCGAAAACCGTGTGATGCACAAAACAGCGCGAATGATAAACCGCGCAAAACAGTGCGATGCGCAAAACCGCGCGGGTGATAAACTGCGCAAAACAATGCGATGCGCAAAACAGCGCGAGTGATAAACTGCGCAAAACAGTGCGATGCGCCAAAAGGCACGAGTGTTAAACTGCGCAAAACTGTGCGATGCGTAAAA
This sequence comes from Camellia granthamiana, assembly GCA_036172215.1. Classification (NCBI taxonomy): domain Eukaryota; kingdom Viridiplantae; phylum Streptophyta; class Magnoliopsida; order Ericales; family Theaceae; genus Camellia; species Camellia granthamiana. Next base: position 136,273 of record JAXFYN010000331.1, on the reverse strand, counting down.
CGGCGCAAGTGATAAACTGTGCAAAACAGTGCGATGCGCAAAACGGCGCGAGTGATAAACTGCGCAAAACAGTGCGATGCGCCAAAAAGCGCAAGTGTTAAACCGCAGAAAACAGTGCGATGTGCAAAATGGCGCGAGTGATAAACTGCGCAAAACAGTGCGATGCGCAAAACCGCGCGAGTGTTAAACTGCGCAAAACGGTGCGATGCGCAAAACGGCGCGGGTGATAAACTGCGCAAAACCGTGTGATGCGCAAAACGGCGCGCGTGATAAACTGCGCAAAACTGTGCGATGCGTAAAACGGCGCAAGTGATAAACTGTGCAAAACAGTGCGATGCGCAAAACGGCGCGAGTGATAAACTGCGCAAAACAGTGCGATGCGCCAAACGGCGCGAGTGTTAAACTGCCCAGAAGAGTGCGATGCGCAAAACGGCAAGAGTGATAAACTGCGCAAAACAGTGCGATGCGCAAAATAGCGCGAGTGATAAACTGCGCAAAACAGTGAGATGCGATAAACTGCGCGAGTGTTAAACTGCGCAAAACGGTGCGATGCGCAAAACGGCGCGAGTGATAAACTACGCAAAACAGTGCGATGCGCAAAACAGCGGGAGTGATAAACTGCGCAAAACAGTGCGATGCGATAAACTGTGCAAGTGTTACACTGCGCAAAACGGTGCGAGTGATAAACTGCGCAAAACAGTGCGATGCGCCAAAAAGGCACGAGTGTTAAACTGCGCAAAACAGTGCGATGCGCGAAACGGCGCGAGTGATAAACTGCGCAAAACAGTGCTTTGCGCAAAACCGCGCGACTGTTAAACTGCGCAAAACGGTGCGATGCGCAAAACGGTGCGAGTGATAAACTGCGCAAAACAGTGCGATGCGCCAAAAAGGCACGAGTGTTAAACTGTGCAAAACAGTGCGATGCGCGAAACGGCGCGACTGATAAACTGCGCAAAACAGTGCTTTGCGCAAAACCGCGCGACTGTTAAACTGCGCAAAACGGTGCGATGCGCAAAACGGCGCGGGTGATAAACTGCGCAAAACCGTGCGATGCGCAAAACGGAGCGCGTGATAAACCGCGCAAAACTATGCGATGCGTAAAACGGCACAAGTGATAAACTGTGCAAAACAGTGCGATGCGCAAAACGGCGCGAGTGATAAACTGCGCAAAAAAGTGCGATGCGCCAAATGGCGCGAGTGTTAAACTGCCCAAAAGAGTGCGATGCGCAAAACGGCAGGAGTGATAAACTTCGCAAAACAGTGCGATGCGATAAACTGCGCGAGTGTTAAACTGCGCAAAACGGTGCGATGCGCAAAACGGCGCGAGTGATAAACTGCGCAAAACAGTGCGATGCGCAAAACAGCGCGAGTGATAAACTGCGTAAAACAGTGCGATGCGATAAACTGCGCGAGTGTTAGACTGCGCAAAACGGTGCGAGTGATAAACTGCGCAAAACAGTGCGATGCTCCAAAAAGGCGCGAGTGTTAAACTGCGCAAAACAGTGCGATGCGCGAAACGGCGCGAGTGATAAACTGCGCAAAACAGTACGATGCGCAAAACCGTACGAGTGTTAAACTGCGCAAAACGGTGCGATGCGCAAAACGGCGCGGGTGATAAACTGCGCAAAACCGTGCGATGCGCAAAACGGCGCGCGTGACAAACTGCGCAAAACTGTGCGATGCGTAAAACGGCGCAAGTGTTAAACTGCGCAAAACGGTGCGATGCGCAAAACGGCGCGAGAGATAAACTGCGTAAAACTGTGTGATGCGCCAAAGCGTGCGAGTGATAATCTGCCGAAAACTGTGGGATGCGTAAAACGGCGCTAGTGATAAACTGCGCTAAACAGTGCCATGCGGAAAACGACGCGAGTGATAAACTGCGCAAAACAGTGCGATGCGCAAAACAGCGCGAGTGATAAGCTGCGCAAAACGGTGCGATGCGCAAAACGGTGCCAGTGATAAACTCCACAAAACCGATGCGCAAAAGCGCGCGAGTGATAATCTGTCGAAAACAGTGCGTTGCGCAAAACGGTGCGAGTGATAAACTGTCGAAAACCGTGTGATGCACAAAACAGCGCGAGTGATAAACCGCGCAAAACAGTGCGATGCGCAAAACCGCGCGGGTGATAAACTGCGCAAAACAGTGCGATGCGCAAAACCGCGCGGGTGATAAACTGCGCTAAACGGTGCGATGCGCAAAACGGTGCCAGTGATAAACTGCGCAAAACAGTGCGATGCGCAAAACGGCGCGAGTGATAAGCTGCGTAAAATGGTGCGATGCGTAAAACGGTGCCAGTGATAAACTCCGCAAAACCGATGCGCAAAAGTGCGCGAGTGATAATCTGTCGAAAGCAGTGCGTTGCGCAAAACGGCGCGCGTGATAAACTGTCGAAAACCGTGCGATGCACAAAACAGCGCGAGTGATAAACCGCGCAAAACAGTGCGATGCGCAAAACCGCGCGGGTGATAAACTGCGCAAAACAGTGCGATGCGCAAAACAGCGCGAGTGATAAACTGCGCAAAACAGTGCGATGCGCCAAAAGGCGCGAGTGTTAAACTGCGCAAAACTGTGCGATGCGTAAAACGGCGCAAGTGATAAACTGTGCAAAACAGTGCGATGCGCAAAACGGCGCGAGTGATACACTGCGCAAAACAGTGCGATGCGCCAAAAAGCGGGAGTGTTAAACCGCAGAAAACAATGCGATGCGCAAAATGGCGCTAGTGATAAACTGCGCAAAACTGTGCGATGCGCAAAACTGCGCGAGTGTTAAACTGCGCAAAACGGTGCGATGCGCAAAACGGCGCGGGTGATAAACTGCGCAAAACCGTGCAGATGCGCAAAACGGCGCGCGTGATAAACTGCGCAAAATTATGCGATGCGTAAAACGGCGCAAGTGATAAACTGCACAAAACAGTGCGATGCGATAAACTGCGCGAGTGTTAAACTGCGCAAAACGGTGCGATGCGCAAAACGGCGCGTGTGATAAACAGCGCAAAACAGTGCGATGCGCAAAACAGCGCGAGTGATAAACTGCGCAAAACAGTGCAATGCGATAAACTGCGCGAGTGTCAAACTGCGCAAAACGGTGCGAGTGATAAACTGCGCAAAACAGTGCGATGCGCAAAACCGCGCGAGTGTTAAACATCGTAAAACGGTGCGATGCGCAAAACGGCGCGGGTGTTAAACTGCGCAAAATCGTGCGATGCGCCAAACGGCGCGCGTGATAAACTGCGCAAAATTGTGCGATGCGCCAAAAGGCGCGAGTGTTAAACTGCGCAAAACGGTGCGATGCACAAAACGGCGCGAGTGATAAACTGCGTAAAACTGTGCGATGCGCCAAAGCGTCCGAGTGATAATCTGCCGAAAACAGTGCGATGCGAAAAACGGCGCGAGTGATAAACTGCGCTAAACAGTGCGATGCGGAAAACGACGCGAGTGATAAACTGCGCAAAACAGTGCGATGCGCAAAACGGCGCGAGTGATAAGCTGCGCAAAACGGTGCCAGTGATAAACTCCACAAAATCGATGCGCAAAAGCGCGCGAGTGATAATCTATCGAAAACAGTGCGTTGCGCAAAACGGCGCGAGTGATAAACTGTCGAAAACCGTGCGATGCAGAAAACAGCGCGAGTGATAAACCGCGCAAAACAGTGCGATGCGCAAAACTGCGCGGGTGATAAACTGCGCAAAACAGTGCGATGGGCAAAACTGCGCGAGTGATAAACTGCGCAAAACAGCGCGAGTGATAAACTGCGCAAAACAGTGCGATGCGCCAAAAGGCGCGAGTGTTAAACTGCGCAAAACTGTGCGATGCGTAAAACGGCGCAAGTGATAAACTGTGCAAAACAGTGCGATGCGCAAAACGGCGCGAGTGATAAACTGCGCAAAACAGTGCGATGCGCCAAAAAGCGCGAGTGTTAAACTGCCCAAAAGAGTGCGATGCGCAAAACGGCAAGAGTGATAAACTGCGCAAAACAGTGCGATGCGCAAAATTGCGCGAGTGATAAACTGCGCAAAACAGTGAGATGCGATAAACTGCGCGAGTGTTAAACTGCGCAAAACGGCGCGAGTGATAAACTGCGCAAAACAGTGCGATGCGCAAAACAGCGCGAGTGATAAACTGCGCAAAACAGTGCGATGCGATAAACTGCGCAAGTGTTAAACTGCACAAAAAGGTGCGAGTGATAAACTGTCGAAACCGTGTGATGCACAAAACAGCGCGAGTGATAAACCGCGCAAAACAGTGCAATGCGCAAAACCGCGCGGGTGATAAACTGCGCAAAACAGTGCGATGTGCAAAACTGCGCGAGTGATAAACAGCGCAAAACAGTGCGATGCGCAAAACACCGCGAGTGATAAACTGCGCAAAACAGTGCGATGCGCCAAATAGCGCGAGTGATAAACTGCGCAAAACAGTGAGATGCGATAAACTCCGCGAGTGTTAAACTGCGCAAAACGGTGCGATGCGCAAAACGGCGCGAGTGATAAACTGCGCAAAACAGTGCGATGCGCAAAACAGCGCGAGTGATAAACTGCGCAAAACAGTGCGATGCGATAAACTGCGCCAGTGTTAAACTGCGCAAAACGGTGCGAGTGATAAACTGCGCAAAACAGTGCGATGCGCCAAAAAGACACGAGTGTTAAACTGCGCAAAACAGTGCGATGCGCGAAACGGCGCGAGTGATAAACTGTGCAAAACAGTGCTTTGCGCAAAACCGCGCGACTATTAAACTGCGCAAAACGGTGCGATGCGCAAAACGGCGCGGGTGATAAACTGCGCAAAACTGTGCATTGCGCAAAACGGCGCGCGTGATAAACTGCGCAAAACTTGCGATGCGTAAAACGGCGCCAGTGTTAAACTACGCAAAACGGTGCGATGCGCAGAACGGCGCGAGTGATAAACTGCGTAAAACTGTGCGATGCGCCAAAGCGTGCGAGTGATAATCTGCCGAAAACAGTGCGATGCGCAAAACGGCGTGAGTGATAAACTGCGCTAAACAGTGCGATGCGGAAAACGACGCGAGTGATAAACGGCGCAAAACGGCACGAGTGATAAGCTGCGCAAAACGGTGCAATGCGCAAAACGGTGCCAGTGATAAACTCCGCAAAATCGATGCGCAAAAGCGCGCGAGTGATAATCTGTCGAAAACAGTGCGTTGCGCAAAATGGCGCGAGTGATAAACTGTCGAAAACCGTGCGATGCACAAAACAGCGTGAGTGATAAACTGCGCAAAACAGTGCGGTGCGCAAAACCGCGCGGGTGATAAACTGCGCAAAACAGTGCGCTGTGCAAAACTGCGCGAGTGATAAACAGCGCAAAACAGTGCGATGCGCAAAACACCGCGAGTGATAAACTGCGCAAAACAGTGCGATGCGCCAAAAGGCGCGAGTGTTAAACTGTGCAAAAAGTGTGATGCGCAAAACGGCGCGAGTGATAAACTGCGCAAAATGGTGCGATGCGCAAAACGGCGTGAATGATAAACTGCGCAAAACAGTGCGATGCGCCAAAAAGCGCGAGTGTTAAACCGCAAAAAACAATGCGATGCGCAAAATGGCACGAGTGATAAACTGTGCAAAACAGTGCGATGCGCAAAACCGCGCGAGTGTTAAACTGCGCAAAACGGTGCGATGCGCAAAACGGCGCGGGTGATAAACTGCGCAAAACTGTGTGATGCGCAAAACGGCGCGCGTGATAAACTGCGCAAAACTGTGCGATTCGCAAAACGGCGTGGGTGATAAACTGCGCAAAACCGTGCGATGCGCAAAACGGCGCGTGTGATAAACTGCGCAAAACTGCGCGATGCGTAAAACGGCACAAGTGATAAACTGTGCAAAACAGTGCGATGCGCCAAAACGGCGCGAGTGATAAACTGCGCAAAACAGTGCGATGCGCAAAACCGCGCGAGTGATAAACTGCGCAAAACAGTGCGATGCGATAAACTGCGCCAGTGTCAAAGTGCGCAAAACGGTGCGAGTGATAAACTGCGCAAAACAGTGCGATGCGCCAAAAAGGCACGAGTGTTAAACTGCGCAAAACAGTGCGATGCGCGAAACGGCGCGAGTGATAAACTGCACAAAATAGTGCTTTGCGCAAAACCGCGCGACTGTTAAACTGCGCAAAACGGTGCGATGCGCAAAACGGCGCGGGTGATAAACTGCGCAAAACCGTGCGTTGCGCAAAACGGCGCGCGTGATAAACTGCGCAAAACTTGCGATGCGTAAAACGGCGCCAGTGTTAAACTGCGCAAAACGGTGCGATGCGCAGAACGGCGCGAGTGATAAACTGCGTAAAACTGTGCGATGCGCCAAAGCGTGCGAGTGATAATCTGCCGAAAACAGTGCGATGCGGAAAACGACGCGAGTGATAAACTGCGCAAAACGGCACGAGTTATAAGCTGCGCAAAACGGTGCAATGCGCAAAACGGTGCCAGTGATAAACTCCGCAAAACCGATGCGCAAAAGCGCGCGAGTGATAATCTGTCGAAAACAGTGCGTTGTGCAAAACGGCGAGAGTAATAAACTGTCGAAAACCGTGCGATGCACAAAACAGCGCGAGTGATAAACCGCGCCAAACAGTGCGATGCGCAAAACCGCGCGGGTGATAAACAGCGCAAAACAGTGCGATTTGCAAAACTGCGCGAGTGATAAACTGCGCAAAACAGTGCGATGCGCAAAACAGCGCGAGTGATAAACTGCGCAAAACAGTGCGATGCGCCAAAAGGCGCGAGTGTTAAACTGTGCAAAAAGTGCGATTCACAAAACGGCGCGAGTGATAAACTGCGCAAAATGGTGCGATGCTCAAAACGGCGCGAGTGATAAACTGCGCAAAACAGTGCGATGCGCCCAAAAGCGCGAGTGTTAAACCGCAGAAAACAGTGCGATGCGCAAAATGGCGCGAGTGATAAACTGCGCAAAACAGTGCGATGCGCAAAACCGAGCGACTGTTAAACTGCGCAAAACGGTGCGATGCGCAAAACGGCTCGGGTGATAAACTGCGCAAAACCGTGCGATGCGCAAAACGGCGGGCGTGATAAACTGCGCAAAACTGTGCGATGCGTAAAACGGCGCAAGTGATAAACTGTGCAAAACAGGGCGTTGCGCAAAATGGCGCGAGTGATAAACTGCGCAAAACAGGGCGATGCGCCAAAAGGCGCGAGTGTTAAACTGCCGAAAAGAGTGCGATGCGCAAAACGGCAGGAGTGATAAAATGCGCAAAACAGTGCGATGCGATAAACTGCGCTAGTGTTGAACTGCGCAAAACGGTGCGAGTGATAAACTGCGCAAAAATAGTGCGATGCGCGAAACGGCGCGACTGATAAACTGCGCAAAACAGTGCTTTGCGCAAAACCGCGCGACTGTTAAACTGCGCAAAACGATGCGATGCGCAAAACGGCGCGGGTGATAAACTGCGCAAAACCGTGCGATGCGCAAAACGGCGCGCGTGATAAACTGCGCAAAACTGTGCGATGCGTAAAACGGCACAAGTGATAAACTGTGCAAAACAGTGCGATGCGCAAAACGGCGCAAGTGTTAAACTGTGCAAAACGGTGCGATGCGCAAAACGGCGCGAGTGATAAACTGAGTAAAACTGTGCGATGCGCCAAAGCGTGCGAGTGATAATCTGCCAAAAACAGTGCGATGCACAAAACGGCGCGAGTGATAAACTGCGCTAAACAGTGCGATGCGGAAAACGACGCGAGTGATAAACTGCGCAAAACAGTGCGATGCGCAAAACGGCGCGAGTGATAAGCTGCGCAAAACGGTGCGATGCGTAAAACGGTGCTAGTGATAAACTCCGCAAAACCGATGCGCAAAAGCGCGCGAGTGATAATCTATCGAAAACAGTGCGTTGCGCAAAACGGCGCGAGTGATAAACTGTCGAAAACCGTGCGATGCACAAAACAGCGCGAATGATAAACCGCGCAAAACAGTGCGATGCGCAAAACCGCGCGGGTGATAAACTGCGCAAACAGTGCGATGCGCAAAACAGCGCGCGTGATAAACTGCGCAAAACAGTGCGATGCGCCAAAAGGGACGAGTGTTAAACTGCGCAAAACTGTGCGATGCGTAAAACGGCGCAAGTGATAAACTGTGCAAAACAGTGCGATGCGCAAAATGGCGCGAGTGATAAACTGCGCAAAATAGTGCGATGCGCCAAAAAGCGCAAGTGTTAAACCGCAGAAAACAGTGCGATGTGCAAAATGGCGCGAGTGATAAACTGCGCAAAACAGTGCGATGCGCAAAACCGCGCAAGTGTTAAACTGCGCAAAACGGTGCGATGCGCAAAACGGCGCGGGTGATAAACTGCGCAAAACCGTGTGATGCGCAAAACGGCGCGCGTGATAAACTGCGCAAAACTGTGCGATGCGTAAAACAGCGCAAGTGATAAACTGTGCAAAATAGTGCGATGCGCAAAACGGCGCGAGTGATAAACTGCGCAAAACAGTGCGATGCGCCAAAAGGCGCGAGTGTTAAACTGCCCAAAAGAGTGCGATGCGCAAAACGGCAAGAGTGATAAACTGCGCAAAATAGTGCGATGTGCAAAATAGCGCGAGTGATAAACGGCGCAAAACAGTGAGATGCGATAAACTGCGCGAGTGTTAAACTGCGCAAAACGGTGCGATGCGCAAAACGGCGCCAGTGATAAACTACGCAAAACTGTGCGATGCGCAAAACAACGGGAGTGATAAACTGCGCAAAACAGTGCGATGCGATAAACTGCGCAAGTGTTACACTGCGCAAAACGGTGCGAGTGATAAACTGCGCAAAACAGTGCGATGCGCCAAAAAGGCACGAATGTTAAACTGCGCAAAACAGTGCGATGCGCGAAACGGCGCGACTGATAAACTGCGCAAAACAGTGCTTTGCGCAAAACCGCGCGACTGTTAAACTGCGCAAAACGGTGCGAGTGATAAACTGCGCAAAACAGTGCGATGCGCCAAAAAGGCACGAGTGTTAAACTGCGCAAAACAGTGCGATGCGCGAAACGGCGCGACTGATAAAGTGCGCAAAACAGTGCTTTGCGCAAAACCGCGCGACTGTTAAACTGCGCAAAACGGTGCGATGCGCAAAACGGCGCGGGTGATAAACTGCGCAAAACCGTGCGATGCGCAAAACGGCGCGCGTGATAAACTGCGCAAAACTGTGCGATGCGTAAAACGGCACAAGTGATAAACTGTGCAAAACAGTGCGATGCGCAAAACGGCGCGAGTGATAAACTGCGCAAAAAAGTGCGATGCGCCAAAAGGCGCGATTGTTAAACTGCCCAAAAGGGTGCGATGCGCAAAACGGCAGGAGTGATAAACTTCGCAAAACAGTGCGATGCGATAAACTGCGCGAGTGTTAAACAGCGCAAAACGGTGCGATGCGCAAAACGGCGCGAGTGATAAACTGCGCAAAACAGTGCGATGCGCAAAACAGCGCGAGTTATAAACTGCGTAAAACAGTGCGATGCGATAAACTGCGCGAGTGTTAAACTGCGCAAAACGGTGCGAGTGATAAACTGCGCAAAACAGTGCGATGCGATAAACTGCGCCAGTGTCAAAGTGCGCAAAACGGTGCGAGTGATAAACTGCGCAAAACAGTGCGATGCGCCAAAAAGGCACGAGTGTTAAACTGCGCAAAACAGTGCGATGCGCGAAACGGCGCGAGTGATAAACTGCGCAAAACAGTGCTTTGCGCAAAACCGCGCGACTGTTAAACTGCGCAAAACGGTGCGATGCGCAAAACGGCGCGCGTGATAAACTGCGCAAAACCGTGCGTTGCGCAAAACGGCGCACGTGATAAACTGCGCAAAACTTGCGATGCGTAAAACGGCGCCAGTGTTAAACTGCGCAAAACGGTGCGATGCGCAGAACGGCGCGAGTGATAAACTGCGTAAAACTGTGCGATGCGCCAAAGCGTGCGAGTGATAATCTGCCGAAAACAGTGCGATGCGCAAAACGGCGTGAGTAATAAACTGCGCTAAACAGTGCGATGCGGAAAACGACGCGAGTGATAAACTGCGCAAAACGGCACGAGTTATAAGCTGCGTAAAACGGTGCCAGTGATAAACTCCGCAAAACCGATGCGCAAAAGCGCGCGAGTGATAATCTGTCGAAAACAGTGCGTAGCGCAAAACGGCGAGAGTAATAAACTGTCGAAAACCGTGCGATGCACAAAACAGCGCGAGTGATAAACCGCGCAAAACAGTGCGATGCGCAAAACCGCGCGGGTGATAAATAGCGCAAAACAGTGCGATTTGCAAAACTGCGCGAGTGATAAACTGCGCAAAACAGTGCGATGCGCAAAACAGCGCGAGTGATAAACTGCGCAAAACAGTGCGATGCGCCAAAAGGCGCGAGTGTTAAACTGTGCAAAAAGTGCGATTCACAAAACGGCGCGAGTGATAAACTGCGCAAAATGGTGCGATGCTCAAAACGGCGCGAGTGATAAACTGCGCAAAACAGTGCGATGCGCCCAATAGCGCGAGTGTTAAACCGCAGAAAACAGTGCGATGCGCAAAATGGCGCGAGTGATAAACTGCGCAAAACAGTGCGATGCGCAAAACCGAGTGACTGTTAAACTGCGCAAAACGGTGCGATGCGCAAAACGGCTCGGGTGATAAACTGCGCAAAACCGTGCGATGCGCAAAACGGCGGGCGTGATAAACTGCGCAAAACTGTGCGATGCGTAAAACGGCGCAAGTGATAAACTGTGCAAAACAGGGCGTTGCGCAAAATGGCGCGAGTGATAAACTGCGCAAAACAGGGCGATGCGCCAAAAGTCGCGAGTGTTAAACTGCCCAAAAGAGTGCGATGCGCAAAACGGCAGGAGTGATAAACTGCGCAAAATAGTGCGATGCGATAAACTGCGTGAGTGTTGAACTACGCAAAACGGTGCGAGTGATAAACTGCGCAAAACAGTGCGATGCGCCAAAAAGGCGCGAGTGTTAAACTGCGCAAAACAGTGCGATGCGCGAAACGGCGCGAGTGATAAACTGCGCAAAACAGTGCGATGCGCAAAACCGCGCGAGTGTTAAACTGCGTAAAACGGTGCGATGCGAAAAACGGCGCGGGTGATAAACTGCGCAAAACCGTGCGATGCGCAAAACGGCGCGCGTGATAAACTGCGCAAAACTGTGCGATGCGTAAAACGGCGCAAGTGTTAAACTGCGCAAAATGGTGCGATGCGCAAAACGGCGCGAGTGATAAACTGAGTAAAACTGTGCGATGCGCCAAAGCGTGCGAGTGATAATCTGCCGAAAACAGTGCGATGCACAAAACGGCGCGAGTGATAAACTGCGCTAAACAGTGCGATGCGGAAAACGACGCGAGTGATAAACTGCGCAAAACAGTGCGATGCGCAAAACGACGCGAGTGATAAGCTGCGCAAAACGATGCGATGCGTAAAACGGTGCTAGTGATAAACTCCGCAAAACCGATGTGCAAAAGCGCGCGAGTGATAATCTATCGAAAATAGTGCGTTGCGCAAAACGGCGCGAGTGATAAACTGTCGAAAACCGTGTGATGCACAAAACAGCGCGAATGATAAACCGCGCAAAACAGTGCGATGCGCAAAACCGCGCGGGTGATAAACTGCGCAAAACAGTGCGATGCGCAAAACAGCGCGAGTGATAAACTGCGCAAAACAGTGCGATGCGCCAAAAGGCACGAGTGTTAAACTGCGCAAAACTGTGCGATGCGTAAAACGGCGCAAGTGATAAACTGTGCAAAACAGTGCGATGCGCAAAACGGCGCGAGTGATAAACTGCGCAAAACAGTGCGATGCGCCAAAAAGCGCGAGTGTTAAACCGCAGAAAACAGTGCGATGTGCAAAATGGCGCGAGTGATAAACTGCGCAAAACAGTGCGATGCGCAAAACCGCGCGAGTGTTAAACTGCGCAAAACGGTGCGATGCGCAAAACGGCGCGGGTGATAAACTGCGTAAAACCGTGTGATGCGCAAAACGGCGCGCGTGATAAACTGCGCAAAACTGTGCGATGCGTAAAACGGCGCAAGTGATAAACTGTGCAAAACAGTGCGATGCGCAAAACGGCGCGAGTGATAAACTGCGCAAAACAGTGCGATGCGCCAAAAGGCGCGAGTGTTAAACTGCCCAGAAGAGTGCGATGCGCAAAACGGCAAGAGTGATAAACTGCGCAAAACAGTGCGATGCGCAAAATAGCGCGAGTGATAAACTGCGCAAAACAGTGAGATGCGATAAACTGCGCGAGTGTTAAACTGCGCAAAACGGTGCGATGTGCAAAACGGCGCGAGTGATAAACTACGCAAAACAGTGCGATGCGCAAAACAGCGGGGGTGATAAACTGCGCAAAACAGTGCGATGCGATAAACTGTGCAAGTGTTACACTGCGCAAAACGGTGCGAGTGATAAACTGCGCAAAACAGTGCGATGCGCCAAAAAGGCACGAGTGTTAAACTGCGCAAAACAGTGCGATGCGCGAAACGGCGCGAGTGATAAACTGCGCAAAACAGTGCTTTGCGCAAAACCGCGCGACTGTTAAACTGCGCAAAACGGTGCGATGCGCAAAACGGTGCGAGTGATAAACTGCGCAAAACAGTGCGATGCGCCAAAAAGGCACGAGTGTTAAACTGCGCAAAACAGTGCGATGCGCGAAACGGCGCGACTGATAAACTGCGCAAAACAGTGCTTTGCGCAAAACCGCGCGACTGTTAAACTGCGCAAAACGGTGCGATGCGCAAAACGGCGCGGGTGATAAACTGCGCAAAACCGTGCGATGCGCAAAACGGCGCGCGTGATAAACTGCGCAAAACTGTGCGATGCGTAAAACGGCACAAGTGATAAACTGTGCAAAACAGTGCGATGCGCAAAACGGCGCGAGTGATAAACTGCGCAAAAAAGTGCGATGCGCCAAAAGGCGCGAGTGTTAAACTGCCCAAAAGAGTGCGATGCGCAAAACGGCAGGAGTGATAAACTTCGCAAAACAGTGCGATGCGATAAACTGCGCGAGTGTTAAACTGCGCAAAACGGTGCGATGCGCAAAACGGCGCGAGTGATAAACTGCGCAAAACAGTGCGATGCGCAAAACAGCGCGAGTGATAAACTGCGTAAAACAGTGCGATGCGATAAACTGCGCGAGTGTTAGACTGCGCAAAACGGTGCGAGTGATAAACTGCGCAAAACAGTGCGATGCTCCAAAAAGGCGCGAGTGTTAAACTGCGCAAAACAGTGCGATGCGCGAAACGGCGCGAGTGATAAACTGCGCAAAACAGTACGATGCGCAAAACCGTACGAGTGTTAAACTGCGCAAAACGGTGCGATGCGCAAAACGGCGCGGGTGATAAACTGCGCAAAACAGTGCGATGCGCAAAACGGCGCGCGTGACAAACTGCGCAAAACTGTGCGATGCGTAAAACGGCGCAAGTGTTAAACTGCGCAAAACGGTGCGATGCGCAAAACGGCGCGAGTGATAAACTGCGTAAAACTGTGTGATGCGCCAAAGCGTGCGAGTGATAATCTGCCGAAAACTGTGGGATGCGTAAAACGGCGCTAGTGATAAACTGCGCTAAACAGTGCCATGCGGAAAACGACGCGAGTGATAAACTGCGCAAAACAGTGCGATACGCAAAACAGCGCGAGTGATAAGCTGCGCAAAACGGTGCGATGCGCAAAACGGTGCCAGTGATAAACTCCACAAAACCGATGCGCAAAAGCGCGCGAGTGATAATCTGTCGAAAACAGTGCGTTGCGCAAAACGGTGCGAGTGATAAACTGTCGAAAACCGTGGGATGCACAAAATAGCGCGAGTGATAAACCGCGCAAAACAGTGCGATGCGCAAAACCGCGCGGGTGATAAACTGCGCAAAACAGTGCGATGCGCAAAACAGCGCGGGTGATAAACTGCGCAAAACAGTGCGATGCGCAAAACCGCGCGGGTGATAAACTGCGCAAAACGGTGCGATGCGCAAAACGGTGCCAGTGATAAACTGCGCAAAACAGTGCGATGCGCAAAACGGCGCGAGTGATAAGCTGCGCAAAACGGTGCGATGCGTAAAACGGTGCCAGTGATAAACTCCGCAAAACCGATGCGCAAAAGTGCGCGAGTGATAATCTGTCGAAAACAGTGCGTTGCGCAAAACGGCGCGCGTGATAAACTGTCGAAAACCGTGCGATGCACAAAACAGCGCGAGTGATAAACCGCGCAAAACAGTGCGATGCGCAAAACCGCGCGGGTGATAAACTGCGCAAAACAGTGCGATGCGCAAAACAGCGCGAGTGATAAACTGCGCAAAACAGTGCGATGCGCCAAAAGGCGCGAGTGTTAAACTGCGCAAAACTGTGCGATGCGTAAAACGGCGCAAGTGATAAACTGTGCAAAACAGTGCGATGCGCAAAACGGCGCGAGTGATAAACTGCGCAAAACAGTGCGATGCGCCAAAAAGCGGGAGTGTTAAACCGCAGAAAACAATGCGATGCGCAAAATGGCGCTAGTGATAAACTGCGCAAAACTGTGCGATGCGCAAAACTGCGCGAGTGTTAAACTGCGCAAAACGGTGCGATGCGCAAAACGGCGCGGGTGATAAACTGCGCAAAACCGTGCAGATGCGCAAAACGGCGCGCGTGATAAACTGCGCAAAATTATGCGATGCGTAAAACGGCGAAAGTGATAAACTGCACAAAACAGTGCGATGCGATAAACTGCGCGAGTGTTAAACTGCGCAAAACGGTGCGATGCGCAAAACGGCGCGTGTGATAAACTGCGCAAAACAGTGCGATGCGCAAAACAGCGCGAGTGATAAACTGCGCAAAACAGTGCAATGCGATAAACTGCGCGAGTGTCAAACTGCGCAAAACGGTGCGAGTGATAAACTGCGCAAAACAGTGCGATGCGCAAAACCGCGCGAGTGTTAAACATCGTAAAACGGTGCGATGCGCAAAACGGCGCGGGTGTTAAACTGCGCAAAATCGTGCGATGCGCCAAACGGCGCGCGTGATAAACTGCGCAAAACTGTGCGATGCGCCAAAAGGCGCGAGTGTTAAACTGTGCAAAACGGTGCGATGCACAAAACGGCGCGAGTGATAAACTGCGTAAAACTGTGCGATGCGCCAAAGCGTCCGAGTGATAATCTGCCGAAAACAGTGCGATGCGAAAAACGGCGCGAGTGATAAACTGCGCTAAACAGTGCGATGCGGAAAACGACGCGAGTGATAAACTGCGCAAAACAGTGCGATGCGCAAAACGGCGCGAGTGATAAGCTGCGCAAAACGGTGCCAGTGATAAACTCCACAAAATCGATGCGCAAAAGCGCGCGAGTGATAATCTATCGAAAACAGTGCGTTGCGCAAAACGGCGCGAGTGATAAACTGTCGAAAACCGTGCGATGCAGAAAACAGCGCGAGTGATAAACCGCGCAAAACAGTGCGATGCGCAAAACTGCGCGGCTGATAAACTGCGCAAAACAGTGCGATGGGCAAAACTGCGCGAGTGATAAACTGCGCAAAACAGTGCGATGCGCAAAACAGCGCGAGTGATAAACTGCGCAAAACAGTGCGATGCGCCAAAAGGCGCGAGTGTTAAACTGCGCAAAACTGTGCGATGCGTAAAACGGCGCAAGTGATAAACTGTGCAAAACAGTGCGATGCGCAAAACGGCGCGAGTGATAAACTGCGCAAAACAGTGCGATGCGCCAAAAAGCGCGAGTGTTAAACTGCCCAAAAGAGTGCGATGCGCAAAACGGCAAGAGTGATAAACTGCGCAAAACAGTGCGATGCGATAAACTGCGTGAGTGTTGAACTGCGCAAAACGGTGCGAGTGATAAACTGCGCAAAACAGTGCGATGCGCCAAAAAGGCGCGAGTGTTAAACTGCGCAAAACAATGCGATGCGCGAAACGGCGCGAGTGATAAACTGCGCAAAACAGTGCGATGCGCAAAACCGCGCGAGTGTTAAACTGCGTAAAACGGTGCGATGCGAAAAACGGCGCGGGTGATAAACTGCGCAAAACCGTGCGATGCGCAAAACGGCGCGCGTGATAAACTGCGCAAAACTGTGCGATGCGTAAAACGGCGCAAGTGTTAAACTGCGCAAAATGGTGCGATGCGCAAAACGGCGCGAGTGATAAACTGAGTAAAACTGTGCGATGCGCCAAAGCGTGCGAGTGATAATCTGCCGAAAACAGTGCGATGCACAAAACGGCGCGAGTGATAAACTGCGCTAAACAGTGCGATGCGGAAAACGACGCGAGTGATAAACTGCGCAAAACAGTGCGATGCGCAAAACGGCTCGAGTGATAAGCTGCGCAAAACGATGCGATGCGTAAAACGGTGCTAGTGATAAACTCCGCAAAACCGATGCGCAAAAGCGCGCGAGTGATAATCTATCGAAAATAGTGCGTTGCGCAAAACGGCGCGAGTGATAAACTGTCGAAAACCGTGTGATGCACAAAACAGCGCGAATGATAAACCGCGCAAAACAGTGCGATGCGCAAAACCGCGCGGGTGATAAACTGCGCAAAACAGTGCGATGCGCAAAACAGCGCGAGTGATAAACTGCGCAAAACAGTGCGATGCGCCAAAAGGCACGAGTGTTAAACTGCGCAAAACTGTGCGATGCGTAAAACGGCGCAAGTGATAAACTGTGCAAAACAGTGCGATGCGCAAAACGGCGCGAGTGATAAACTGCGCAAAACAGTGCGATGCGCCAAAAAGCGCGAGTGTTAAACCGCAGAAAACAGTGCGATGTGCAAAATGGCGCGAGTGATAAACTGCGCAAAACAGTGCGATGCGCAAAACCGCGCGAGTGTTAAACTGCGCAAAACGGTGCGATGCGCAAAACGGCGCGGGTGATAAACTGCGCAAAACCGTGTGATGCGCAAAACGGCGCGCGTGATAAACTGCGCAAAACTGTGCGATGCGTAAAACGGCGCAAGTGATAAACTGTGCAAAACAGTGCGATGCGCAAAACGGCGCGAGTGATAAACTGCGCAAAACAGTGCGATGCGCCAAAAGGCGCGAGTGTTAAACTGCCCAGAAGAGTGCGATGCGCAAAACGGCAAGAGTGATAAACTGCGCAAAACAGTGCGATGCGCAAAATAGCGCGAGTGATAAACTGCGCAAAACAGTGAGATGCGATAAACTGCGCGAGTGTTAAACTGCGCAAAACGGTGCGATGCGCAAAACGGCGCGAGTGATAAACTACGCAAAACAGTGCGATGCGCAAAACAGCGGGAGTGATAAACTGCGCAAAACAGTGCGATGCGATAAACTGTGCAAGTGTTACACTGCGCAAAACGGTGCGAGTGATAAACTGCGCAAAACAATGCGATGCGCCAAAAAGGCACGAGTGTTAAACTGCGCAAAACAGTGCGATGCGCGAAACGGCGCGAGTGATAAACTGCGCAAAACAGTGCTTTGCGCAAAACCGCGCGACTGTTAAACTGCGCAAAACGGTGCGATGCGCAAAACGGTGCGAGTGATAAACTGCGCAAAACAGTGCGATGCGCCAAAAAGGCACGAGTGTTAAACTGCGCAAAACAGTGCGATGCGCGAAACGGCGCGACTGATAAACTGCGCAAAACAGTGCTTTGCGCAAAACCGTGCGACTGTTAAACTGCGCAAAACGGTGCGATGCGCAAAACGGCGCGGGTGATAAACTGCGCAAAACCGTGCGATGCGCAAAACGGCGCGCGTGATAAACTGCGCAAAACTGTGCGATGCGTAAAACGGCACAAGTGATAAACTGTGCAAAACAGTGCGATGCGCAAAACGGCGCGAGTGATAAACTGCGCAAAAAAGTGCGATGCGCCAAAAGGCGCGAGTGTTAAACTGCCCAAAAGAGTGCGATGCGCAAAACGGCAGGAGTGATAAACTTCGCAAAACAGTGCGATGCGATAAACTGCGCGAGTGTTAAACTGCGCAAAACGGTGCGATGCGCAAAACGGCGCGAGTGATAAACTGCGCAAAACAGTGCGATGCGCAAAACAGCGCGAGTGATAAACTGCGTAAAACAGTGCGATGCGATAAACTGCGCGAGTGTTAGACTGCGCAAAACGGTGCGAGTGATAAACTGCGCAAAACAGTGCGATGCTCCAAAAAGGCGCGAGTGTTAAACTGCGCAAAACAGTGCGATGCGCGAAACGGCGCGAGTGATAAACTGCGCAAAACAGTACGATGCGCAAAACCGTACGAGTGTTAAACTGCGCAAAACGGTGCGATGCGCAAAACGGCGCGGGTGATAAACTGCGCAAAACAGT
Organism: Camellia granthamiana; assembly: GCA_036172215.1. Lineage (NCBI taxonomy): Eukaryota > Viridiplantae > Streptophyta > Magnoliopsida > Ericales > Theaceae > Camellia > Camellia granthamiana. The sequence goes on along the minus strand of JAXFYN010000331.1, from coordinate 118,059 downwards.
GCGATGCGCAAAACGGCGCGCGTGACAAACTGCGCAAAACTGTGCGATGCGTAAAACGGCGCAAGTGTTAAACTGCGCAAAACGGTGCGATGCGCAAAACGGCGCGAGTGATAAACTGCGTAAAACTGTGTGATGCGCCAAAGCGTGCGAGTGATAATCTGCCGAAAACTGTGGGATGCGTAAAACGGCGCTAGTGATAAACTGCGCTAAACAGTGCCATGCGGAAAACGACGCGAGTGATAAACTGCGCAAAACAGTGCGATGCGCAAAACAGCGCGAGTGATAAGCTGCGCAAAACGGTGCGATGCGCAAAACGGTGCCAGTGATAAACTCCACAAAACCGATGCGCAAAAGCGCGCGAGTGATAATCTGTCGAAAACAGTGCGTTGCGCAAAACGGTGCGAGTGATAAACTGTCGAAAACCGTGTGATGCACAAAACAGCGCGAGTGATAAACCGCGCAAAACAGTGCGATGCGCAAAACCGCGCGGGTGATAAACTGCGCAAAACAGTGCGATGCGCAAAACCGCGCGGGTGATAAACTGCGCAAAACAGTGCGATGCGCAAAACCGCGCGGGTGATAAACTGCGCTAAACGGTGCGATGCGCAAAACGGTGCCAGTGATAAACTGCGCAAAACCGTGCGATGCGCAAAACGGCGCGAGTGATAAGCTGCGCAAAACGGTGCGATGCGTAAAACGGTGCCAGTGATAAACTCCGCAAAACCGATGCGCAAAAGTGCGCGAGTGATAATCTGTCGAAAACAGTGCGTTGCGCAAAACGGCGCGCGTGATAAACTGTCGAAAACCGTGCGATGCACAAAACAGCGCGAGTGATAAACCGCGCAAAACAGTGCGATGCGCAAAACCGCGCGGGTGATAAACTGCGCAAAACAGTGCGATGCGCAAAACAGCGCGAGTGATAAACTGCGCAAAACAGTGCGATGCGCCAAAAGGCGCGAGTGTTAAACTGCGCAAAACTGTGCGATGCGTAAAACGGCGCAAGTGATAAACTGTGCAAAACAGTGCGATGCGCAAAACGGCGCGAGTGATAAACTGCGCAAAACAGTGCGATGCGCCAAAAAGCGGGAGTGTTAAACCGCAGAAAACAATGCGATGCGCAAAATGGCGCTAGTGATAAACTGCGCAAAACTGTGCGATGCGCAAAACTGCGCGAGTGTTAAACTGCGCAAAACGGTGCGATGCGCAAAACGGCGCGGGTGATAAACTGCGCAAAACCGTGCAGATGCGCAAAACGGCGCGCGTGATAAACTGCGCAAAATTATGCGATGCGTAAAACGGCGAAAGTGATAAACTGCACAAAACAGTGCGATGCGATAAACTGCGCGAGTGTTAAACTGCGCAAAACGGTGCGATGCGCAAAACGGCGCGTGTGATAAACTGCGCAAAACAGTGCGATGCGCAAAACAGCGCGAGTGATAAACTGCGCAAAACAGTGCAATGCGATAAACTGCGCGAGTGTCAAACTGCGCAAAACGGTGCGAGTGATAAACTGCGCAAAACAGTGCGATGCGCAAAACCGCGCGAGTGTTAAACATCGTAAAACGGTGCGATGCGCAAAACGGCGCGGGTGTTAAACTGCGCAAAATCGTGCGATGCGCCAAACGGCGCGCGTGATAAACTGCGCAAAACTGTGCGATGCGCCAAAAGGCGCGAGTGTTAAACTGCGCAAAACGGTGCGATGCACAAAACGGCGCGAGTGATAAACTGCGTAAAACTGTGCGATGCGCCAAAGCGTCCGAGTGATAATCTGCCGAAAACAGTGCGATGCGAAAAACGGCGCGAGTGATAAACTGCGCTAAACAGTGCGATGCGGAAAACGACGCGAGTGATAAACTGCGCAAAACAGTGCGATGCGCAAAACGGCGCGAGTGATAAGCTGCGCAAAACGGTGCCAGTGATAAACTCCACAAAATCGATGCGCAAAAGCGCGCGAGTGATAATCTATCGAAAACAGTGCGTTGCGCAAAACGGCGCGAGTGATAAACTGTCGAAAACCGTGCGATGCAGAAAACAGCGCGAGTGATAAACCGCGCAAAACAGTGCGATGCGCAAAACTGCGCGGCTGATAAACTGCGCAAAACAGTGCGATGGGCAAAACTGCGCGAGTGATAAACTGCGCAAAACAGTGCGATGCGCAAAACAGCGCGAGTGATAAACTGCGCAAAACAGTGCGATGCGCCAAAAGGCGCGAGTGTTAAACTGCGCAAAACTGTGCGATGCGTAAAACGGCGCAAGTGATAAACTGTGCAAAACAGTGCGATGCGCAAAACGGCGCGAGTGATAAACTGCGCAAAACAGTGCGATGCGCCAAAAAGCGCGAGTGTTAAACTGCCCAAAAGAGTGCGATGCGCAAAACGGCAAGAGTGATAAACTGCGCAAAACAGTGCGATGCGATAAACTGCGTGAGTGTTGAACTGCGCAAAACGGTGCGAGTGATAAACTGCGCAAAACAGTGCGATGCGCCAAAAAGGCGCGAGTGTTAAACTGCGCAAAACAGTGCGATGCGCGAAACGGCGCGAGTGATAAACTGCGCAAAACAGTGCGATGCGCAAAACCGCGCGAGTGTTAAACTGCGTAAAACGGTGCGATGCGAAAAACGGCGCGGGTGATAAACTGCGCAAAACCGTGCGATGCGCAAAACGGCGCGCGTGATAAACTGCGCAAAACTGTGCGATGCGTAAAACGGCGCAAGTGTTAAACTGCGCAAAATGGTGCGATGCGCAAAACGGCGCGAGTGATAAACTGAGTAAAACTGTGCGATGCGCCAAAGCGTGCGAGTGATAATCTGCCGAAAACAGTGCGATGCACAAAACGGCGCGAGTGATAAACTGCGCTAAACAGTGCGATGCGGAAAACGACGCGAGTGATAAACTGCGCAAAACAGTGCGATGCGCAAAACGGCTCGAGTGATAAGCTGCGCAAAACGATGCGATGCGTAAAACGATGCTAGTGATAAACTCCGCAAAACTGATGCGCAAAAGCGCGCGAGTGATAATCTATCGAAAATAGTGCGTTGCGCAAAACGGCGCGAGTGATAAACTGTCGAAAACCGTGTGATGCACAAAACAGCGCGAATGATAAACCGCGCAAAACAGTGCGATGCGCAAAACCGCGCGGGTGATAAACTGCGCAAAACAGTGCGATGCGCAAAACAGCGCGAGTGATAAACTGCGCAAAACAGTGCGATGCGCCAAAAGGCACGAGTGTTAAACTGCGCAAAACTGTGCGATGCGTAAAACGGCGCAAGTGATAAACTGTGCAAAACAGTGCGATGCGCAAAACGGCGCGAGTGATAAACTGCGCAAAACAGTGCGATGCGCCAAAAAGCGCGAGTGTTAAACCGCAGAAAACAGTGCGATGTGCAAAATGGCGCGAGTGATAAACTGCGCAAAACAGTGCGATGCGCAAAACCGCGCGAGTGTTAAACTGCGCAAAACGGTGCGATGCGCAAAACGGCGCGGGTGATAAACTGCGCAAAACCGTGTGATGCGCAAAACGGCGCGCGTGATAAACTGCGCAAAACTGTGCGATGCGTAAAACGGCGCAAGTGATAAACTGTGCAAAACAGTGCGATGCGCAAAACGGCGCGAGTGATAAACTGCGCAAAACAGTGCGATGCGCCAAAAGGCGCGAGTGTTAAACTGCCCAGAAGAGTGCGATGCGCAAAACGGCAAGAGTGATAAACTGCGCAAAACAGTGCGATGCGCAAAATAGCGCGAGTGATAAACTGCGCAAAACAGTGAGATGCGATAAACTGCGCGAGTGTTAAACTGCGCAAAACGGTGCGATGCGCAAAACGGCGCGAGTGATAAACTACGCAAAACAGTGCGATGCGCAAAACAGCGGGAGTGATAAACTGCGCAAAACAGTGCGATGCGATAAACTGTGCAAGTGTTACACTGCGCAAAACGGTGCGAGTGATAAACTGCGCAAAACAGTGCGATGCGCCAAAAAGGCACGAGTGTTAAACTGCGCAAAACAGTGCGATGCGCGAAACGGCGCGACTGATAAACTGCGCAAAACAGTGCTTTGCGCAAAACCGCGCGACTGTTAAACTGCGCAAAACGGTGCGATGCGCAAAACGGTGCGAGTGATAAACTGCGCAAAACAGTGCGATGCGCCAAAAAGGCACGAGTGTTAAACTGCGCAAAACAGTGCGATGCGCGAAACGGCGCGACTGATAAACTGCGCAAAACAGTGCTTTGCGCAAAACCGCGCGACTGTTAAATTGCGCAAAACGGTGCGATGCGCAAAACGGCGCGGGTGATAAACTGCGCAAAACCGTGCGATGCGCAAAACGGCGCGCGTGATAAACTGCGCAAAACTGTGCGATGCGTAAAACGGCACAAGTGATAAACTGTGCAAAACAGTGCGATGCGCAAAACGGCGCGAGTGATAAACTGCGCAAAAAAGTGCGATGCGCCAAAAGGCGCGAGTGTTAAACTGCCCAAAAGAGTGCGATGCGCAAAACGGCAGGAGTGATAAACTTCGCAAAACAGTGCGATGCGATAAACTGCGCGAGTGTTAAACTGCGCAAAACGGTGCGATGCGCAAAACGGCGCGAGTGTTAAACTGCGCAAAACAGTGCGATGCGCAAAACAGCGCGAGTGATAAACTGCGTAAAACAGTGCGATGCGATAAACTGCGCGAGTGTTAGACTGCGCAAAACGGTGCGAGTGATAAACTGCGCAAAACAGTGCGATGCTCCAAAAAGGCGCGAGTGTTAAACTGCGCAAAACAGTGCGATGCGCGAAACGGCGCGAGTGATAAACTGCGCAAAACAGTACGATGCGCAAAACCGTACGAGTGTTAAACTGCGCAAAACGGTGCGATGCGCAAAACGGCGCGGGTGATAAACTGCGCAAAACCGTGCGATGCGCAAAACGGCGCGCGTGACAAACTGCGCAAAACTGTGCGATGCGTAAAACGGCGCAAGTGTTAAACTGCGCAAAACGGTGCGATGCGCAAAACGGCGCGAGTGATAAACTGCGTAAAACTGTGTGATGCGCCAAAGCGTGCGAGTGATAATCTGCCGAAAACTGTGGGATGCGTAAAACGGCGCTAGTGATAAACTGCGCTAAACAGTGCCATGCGGAAAACGACGCGAGTGATAAACTGCGCAAAACAGTGCGATGCGCAAAACAGCGCGAGTGATAAGCTGCGCAAAACGGTGCGATGCGCAAAACGGTGCCAGTGATAAACTCCACAAAAACGATGCGCAAAAGCGCGCGAGTGATAATCTGTCGAAAACAGTGCGTTGCGCAAAACGGTGCGAGTGATAAACTGTCGAAAACCGTGTGATGCACAAAACAGCGCGAGTGATAAACCGCGCAAAACAGTGCGATGCGCAAAACCGCGCGGGTGATAAACTGCGCAAAACAGTGCGATGCGCAAAACCGCGCGGGTGATAAACTGCGCAAAACAGTGCGATGCGCAAAACCGCGCGGGTGATAAACTGCGCTAAACGGTGCGATGCGCAAAACGGCGCGCGTGATAAGCTGCGCAAAACGGTGCGATGCGTAAAACGGTGCCAGTGATAAACTCCGCAAAACCGATGCGCAAAAGTGCGCGAGTGATAATCTGTCGAAAACAGTGCGTTGCGCAAAACGGCGCGCGTGATAAACTGTCGAAAACCGTGCGATGCACAAAACAGCGCGAGTGATAAACCGCGCAAAACAGTGCGATGCGCAAAACCGCGCGGGTGATAAACTGCGCAAAACCGCGCGGGTGATAAACTGCGCAAAACAGTGCGATGCGCAAAACAGCGCGAGTGATAAACTGCGCAAAACAGTGCGATGCGCCAAAAGGCGCGAGTGTTAAACTGCGCAAAACTGTGCGATGCGTAAAACGGCGCAAGTGATAAACTGTGCAAAACAGTGCGATGCGCAAAACGGCGCGAGTGATAAACTGCGCAAAACAGTGCGATGCGCCAAAAAGCGGGAGTGTTAAACCGCAGAAAACAATGCGATGCGCAAAATGGCGCTAGTGATAAACTGCGCAAAACTGTGCGATGCGCAAAACTGCGCGAGTGTTAAACTGCGCAAAACGGTGCGATGCGCAAAACGGCGCGGGTGATAAACTGCGCAAAACCGTGCAGATGCGCAAAACGGCGCGCGTGATAAACTGCGCAAAATTATGCGATGCGTAAAACGGCGAAAGTGATAAACTGCACAAAACAGTGCGATGCGATAAACTGCGCGAGTGTTAAACTGCGCAAAACGGTGCGATGCGCAAAACGGCGCGTGTGATAAACTGCGCAAAACAGTGCGATGCGCAAAACAGCGCGAGTGATAAACTGCGCAAAACAGTGCAATGCGATAAACTGCGCGAGTGTCAAACTGCGCAAAACGGTGCGAGTGATAAACTGCGCAAAACAGTGCGATGCGCAAAACCGCGCGAGTGTTAAACATCGTAAAACGGTGCGATGCGCAAAACGGCGCGGGTGTTAAACTGCGCAAAATCGTGCGATGCGCCAAACGGCGCGCGTGATAAACTGCGCAAAACTGTGCGATGCGCCAAAAGGCGCGAGTGTTAAACTGCGCAAAACGGTGCGATGCACAAAACGGCGCGAGTGATAAACTGCGTAAAACTGTGCGATGCGCCAAAGCGTCCGAGTGATAATCTGCCGAAAACAGTGCGATGCGAAAAACGGCGCGAGTGATAAACTGCGCTAAACAGTGCGATGCGGAAAACGACGCGAGTGATAAACTGCGCAAAACAGTGCGATGCGCAAAACGGCGCGAGTGATAAGCTGCGCAAAACGGTGCCAGTGATAAACTCCACAAAATCGATGCGCAAAAGCGCGCGAGTGATAATCTATCGAAAACAGTGCGTTGCGCAAAACGGCGCGAGTGATAAACTGTCGAAAACCGTGCGATGCAGAAAACAGCGCGAGTGATAAACCGCGCAAAACAGTGCGATGCGCAAAACTGCGCGGCTGATAAACTGCGCAAAACAGTGCGATGGGCAAAACTGCGCGAGTGATAAACTGCGCAAAACAGTGCGATGCGCAAAACAGCGCGAGTGATAAACTGCGCAAAACAGTGCGATGCGCCAAAAGGCGCGAGTGTTAAACTGCGCAAAACTGTGCGATGCGTAAAACGGCGCAAGTGATAAACTGTGCAAAACAGTGCGATGCGCAAAACGGCGCGAGTGATAAACTGCGCAAAACAGTGCGATGCGCCAAAAAGCGCGAGTGTTAAACTGCCCAAAAGAGTGCGATGCGCAAAACGGCAAGAGTGATAAACTGCGCAAAACAGTGCGATGCGATAAACTGCGTGAGTGTTGAACTGCGCAAAACGGTGCGAGTGATAAACTGCGCAAAACAGTGCGATGCGCCAAAAAGGCGCGAGTGTTAAACTGCGCAAAACAGTGCGATGCGCGAAACGGCGCGAGTGATAAACTGCGCAAAACAGTGCGATGCGCAAAACCGCGCGAGTGTTAAACTGCGTAAAACGGTGCGATGCGAAAAACGGCGCGGGTGATAAACTGCGCAAAACCGTGCGATGCGCAAAACGGCGCGCGTGATAAACTGCGCAAAACTGTGCGATGCGTAAAACGGCGCAAGTGTTAAACTGCGCAAAATGGTGCGATGCGCAAAACGGCGCGAGTGATAAACTGAGTAAAACTGTGCGATGCGCCAAAGCGTGCGAGTGATAATCTGCCGAAAACAGTGCGATGCACAAAACGGCGCGAGTGATAAACTGCGCTAAACAGTGCGATGCGGAAAACGACGCGAGTGATAAACTGCGCAAAACAGTGCGATGCGCAAAACGGCTCGAGTGATAAGCTGCGCAAAACGATGCGATGCGTAAAACGGTGCTAGTGATAAACTCCGCAAAACTGATGCGCAAAAGCGCGCGAGTGATAATCTATCGAAAATAGTGCGTTGCGCAAAACGGCGCGAGTGATAAACTGTCGAAAACCGTGTGATGCACAAAACAGCGCGAATGATAAACCGCGCAAAACAGTGCGATGCGCAAAACCGCGCGGGTGATAAACTGCGCAAAACAGTGCGATGCGCAAAACAGCGCGAGTGATAAACTGCGCAAAACAGTGCGATGCGCCAAAAGGCACGAGTGTTAAACTGCGCAAAACTGTGCGATGCGTAAAACGGCGCAAGTGATAAACTGTGCAAAACAGTGCGATGCGCAAAACGGCGCGAGTGATAAACTGCGCAAAACAGTGCGATGCGCCAAAAAGCGCGAGTGTTAAACCGCAGAAAACAGTGCGATGTGCAAAATGGCGCGAGTGATAAACTGCGCAAAACAGTGCGATGCGCAAAACCGCGCGAGTGTTAAACTGCGCAAAACGGTGCGATGCGCAAAACGGCGCGGGTGATAAACTGCGCAAAACCGTGTGATGCGCAAAACGGCGCGCGTGATAAACTGCGCAAAACTGTGCGATGCGTAAAACGGCGCAAGTGATAAACTGTGCAAAACAGTGCGATGCGCAAAACGGCGCGAGTGATAAACTGCGCAAAACAGTGCGATGCGCCAAAAGGCGCGAGTGTTAAACTGCCCAGAAGAGTGCGATGCGCAAAACGGCAAGAGTGATAAACTGCGCAAAACAGTGCGATGCGCAAAATAGCGCGAGTGATAAACTGCGCAAAACAGTGAGATGCGATAAACTGCGCGAGTGTTAAACTGCGCAAAACGGTGCGATGCGCAAAACGGCGCGAGTGATAAACTACGCAAAACAGTGCGATGCGCAAAACAGCGGGAGTGATAAACTGCGCAAAACAGTGCGATGCGATAAACTGTGCAAGTGTTACACTGCGCAAAACGGTGCGAGTGATAAACTGCGCAAAACAGTGCGATGCGCCAAAAAGGCACGAGTGTTAAACTGCGCAAAACAGTGCGATGCGCGAAACGGCGCGACTGATAAACTGCGCAAAACAGTGCTTTGCGCAAAACCGCGCGACTGTTAAACTGCGCAAAACGGTGCGATGCGCAAAACGGTGCGAGTGATAAACTGCGCAAAACAGTGCGATGCGCCAAAAAGGCACGAGTGTTAAACTGCGCAAAACAGTGCGATGCGCGAAACGGCGCGAGTGATAAACTGCGCAAAACAGTGCTTTGCGCAAAACCGCGCGACTGTTAAACTGCGCAAAACGGTGCGATGCGCAAAACGGTGCGAGTGATAAACTGCGCAAAACAGTGCGATGCGCCAAAAAGGCACGAGTGTTAAACTGCGCAAAACAGTGCGATGCGCGAAACGGCGCGACTGATAAACTGCGCAAAACTGCGCAAAACGGCGCGAGTGATAAACTGCGCAAAACAGTGCGATGCGCCAAAAAGCGCGAGTGTTAAACTGCCCAAAAGAGTGCGATGCGCAAAACGGCAAGAGTGATAAACTGCGCAAAACAGTGCGATGCGCAAAATTGCGCGAGTGATAAACTGCGCAAAACAGTGAGATGCGATAAACTGCGCGAGTGTTAAACTGCGCAAAACGGCGCGAGTGATAAACTGCGCAAAACAGTGCGATGCGCAAAACAGCGCGAGTGATAAACTGCGCAAAACAGTGCGATGCGATAAACTGCGCAAGTGTTAAACTGCACAAAAAGGTGCGAGTGATAAACTGTCGAAACCGTGTGATGCACAAAACAGCGCGAGTGATAAACCGCGCAAAACAGTGCGATGCGCAAAACCGCGCGGGTGATAAACTGCGCAAAACAGTGCGATGTGCAAAACTGCGCGAGTGATAAACAGCGCAAAACAGTGCGATGCGCAAAACACCGCGAGTGATCAACTGCGCAAAACAGTGCGATGCGCCAAATAGCGCGAGTGATAAACTGCGCAAAACAGTGAGATGCGATAAACCGCGCGAGTATTAAACTGCGCAAAACGGTGCGATGCGCAAAACGGCGCGAGTGATAAACTGCGCAAAACAGTGCGATGCGCAAAACAGCGCGAGTGATAAACTGCGCAAAACAGTGCGATGCGATAAACTGCGCCAGTGTTAAACTGCGCAAAACGGTGCGAGTGATAAACTGCGCAAAACAGTGCGATGCGCCAAAAAGACACGAGTGTTAAACTGCGCAAAACAGTGCGATGCGCGAAACGGCGCGAGTGATAAACTGTGCAAAACAGTGCTTTGCGCAAAACCGCGCGACTGTTAAACTGCGCAAAACGGTGCGATGCGCAAAACGGCGCGGGTGATAAACTGCGCAAAACGGCGCGCGTGATAAACTGCGCAAAACTTGCGATGCGTAAAACGGCGCCAGTGTTAAACTACGCAAAACGGTGCGATGCGCAGAACGGCGCGAGTGATAAACTGCGTAAAACTGTGCGATGCGCCAAAGCGTGCGAGTGATAATCTGCCGAAAACAGTGCGATGCGCAAAACGGCGTGAGTGATAAACTGCGCTAAACAGTGCGATGCGGAAAACGACGCGAGTGATAAACGGCGCAAAACGGCACGAGTGATAAGCTGCGCAAAACGGTGCAATGCGCAAAACGGTGCCAGTGATAAACTCCGCAAAATCGATGCGCAAAAGCGCGCGAGTGATAATCTGTCGAAAACAGTGCGTTGCGCAAAATGGCGCAAGTGATAAACTGTCGAAAACCGTGCGATGCACAAAACAGCGTGAGTGATAAACTGCGCAAAACAGTGCGGTGCGCAAAACCGCGCGGGTGATAAACTGCGTAAAACAGTGCGATGTGCAAAACTGCGCGAGTGATAAACAGCGCAAAACAGTGCGATGCGCAAAACACCGCGAGTGATAAACTGCGCAAAACAGTGCGATGCGCCAAAAGGCGCGAGTGTTAAACTGTGCAAAAAGTGTGATGCGCAAAACGGCGCGAGTGATAAACTGCGCAAAATGGTGCGATGCGCAAAACGGCGTGAATGATAAACTGCGCAAAACAGTGCGATGCGCCAAAAAGCGCGAGTGTTAAACCGCAAAAAACAATGCGATGCGCAAAATGGCACGAGTGATAAACTGTGCAAAACAGTGCGATGCGCAAAACCGCGCGAGTGTTAAACTGCGCAAAACGGTGCGATGCGCAAAACGGCGCGGGTGATAAACGGCGCAAAACCGTGCAGATGCGCAAAACGGCGCGCGTGATAAACTGCGCAAAACTGTGCGATGCGTAAAACGGCGCAAGTGATAAACTGCGCAAAACAGTGCGATGCGATAAACTGCGCGAGTGTTAAACTGCGCAAAACGGTGCGATGCGCAAAACGGCGCGTGTGATAAACTGCGCAAAACAGTGCAATGCGCAAAACAGCGCGAGTGATAAACTGCGCAAAACAGTGCAATGCGATAAACTGCGCGAGTGTTAAACTGCGCAAAACGGTGCGAGTGATAAACTGCGCAAAACAGTGCGATGCGCAAAACCGCGTGAGTGTTAAACTGCGTAAAACGGTGCGATGCGCAAAACGGCGCGGGTGATAAACTGCGCAAAACCGTGCGATGCGCCAAACAGCGCGCGTGATAAACTGCGCAAAACTGTGCGATGCGCCAAAAGGCGCGAGTGTTAAACTGTGTAAAACGGCGCAGGTGTTAAACTGCGCAAAACGGTGCGATGCGCAAAACGGCGCGAGTGATAAACTGCGTAAAACTGTGCGATGCGCCAAAGCGTCCGAGTGATAATCTGCCGAAAACAGTGCGATGCGCAAAACGGCGCGAGTGATAAACTGCGCTAAACAGTGCGATGCGAAAAACGACGCGAGTGATAAACTGCGCAAAACAGTGCGATGCGCAAAACGGCGCGAGTGATAAGCTGCGCAAAACGGTGCGATGCGCAAAACGGTGCCAGTGATAAACTCCACAAAATCGATGCGCAAAAGCGCGCGAGTGATAATCTGTCGAAAACAGTGCGTTGCGCAAAACGGCGCGAGTGATAAACTGTCGAAAACCGTGCAATGCAGAAAACAGCGCGAGTGATAAACCGCGCAAAACAGTGCGATGTGCAAAACTGCGTGAGTGATAAACTGCGCAAAATAGTGCGATGCGCAAAACAGCGCGAGTGATAAACTGCGCAAAACAGTGCGATACGCCAAAAGGCGCGAGTGTTAAACTGTGCAAAAAGTGCGATGCACAAAACGGCGCGAGTGTTAAACTGCCCAAAATGGTGCGATGCGCAAAACGGCGCGAGTGATAAACTGCCCAAAACCGTGCGATGCGCAAAACAGTGCGACTGATAAACTGCGCAAAACAGTAAGATGCGCAAAACAGCGCGAGTGATAAACTGCGCAAAACAGTGCCATGCGCCAAAAAGCGCGAGTGTTAAACCGTAGAAAACAGTGCGATGCACAAAACGGCGCGAGTGATAAACTGCCCAAAACAGTGCGATGCGCAAAACCGTGCGAGTGTTAAACTGCGCAAAACGGTGCGATGCGCAAAACGGCGCGGGTGATAAACTGCGCAAAACCGTGCGATGCGCAAAACGGCGCGCGTGATAAACTGCGCAAAACTGTGCGATGCGTAAAACGGCACAAGTGATAAACTGTGCAAAACAGTGCGATGCGCAAAACGGCGCGAGTGATAAACTGCGCAAAAAAGTGCGATGCGCCAAAAGGCGCGAGTGTTAAACTGCCCAAAAGAGTGCGATGCGCAAAACGGCAGGAGTGATAAACTTCGCAAAACAGTGCGATGCGATAAACTGCGCGAGTGTTAAACTGCGCAAAACGGTGCGATGCGCAAAACGGCGCGAGTGATAAACTGCGCAAAACAGTGCGATGCGCAAAACAGCGCGAGTGATAAACTGCGCAAAACAGTGCGATGCGATAAACTGCGCGAGTGATAAACTGCGTAAAACAGTGCGATGCGATAAACTGCGCGAGTGTTGAATTGTGCAAAACGGTGCGAGTGATAAACTGCGCAAAACAGTGCGATGCGCCAAAAAGGCGCGAGTGTTAGACTGCGCAAAACAGTGCGATGCATGAAACGGCGCGAGTGATAAACTGCGCGAAACAGTACGATGCGCAAAACCGCGCAAGTGTTAAACGGCGCAAAACGGCGCGGGTGATAAACTGCACAAAACCGTGCGATGCGGAAAACGGCACGCGTGACAAACTGCGCAAAACTGTGCGATGCGTAAAACGGCGCAAGTGTTAAACTGCGCAAAACGGTGCGATGCGCAAAACGGCGGGAGTGATAAACTGCGTAAAACTGTGCGATGCGCAAAACGGCGCGAGTGATAAACTGTCAAAAACCGTGCGATGCACAAAACAGCGCAAGTGATAAACCGCGCAAAATAGTGCGATGCGCAAAACGGCGCGGGTGATAAACTGTGCAAAACAGTGCGATGTGCAAAACTGCGCGAGTGATAAACAGCGCAAAACAGTGCGATGCGCAAAATGCCGCGAGTGATAAACTGCGCAAAACAGTGCGATGCGCCAAAAGGCGCGAGTGTTAAACTGTGCAAAAAGTGTGATGCGCAAAACGGCGCGAGTGATAAACTGCGCAAAATGGTGCGATGCGCCAGAAAGCGCGAGTGTTAAACCGCAGAAAATAGTGCGATGCGCAAAATGGCGCGAGTGATAAACTTCGCCAAACAGTGCGATGCGCAAAACCGCGCGAGTGTTAAACTGCACAAAACAGTGCGATGCGAAAAACGGCGCGGGTGATAAACTGCGCAAAACCGTGCAATGCGCAAAACGGCGCGCGTGATAAACTGCGCAAAACTGTGCGATGCGTAAAACGGCGCAAGTGATAAACTGCGCAAAACTGTGCGATGCGTAAAACGGCGCAAGTGATAAACTGCGCAAAACAGTGCGATGCGATAAACTGCGTGAGTGTTAAACTGCGCAAAACGGTGCGATGCGCAAAACGGCGCGAGTGATAAACTGCGCAAAACAGTGCGATGCGCAAAATAGTGCGAGTGATAAACTGCGCAAAACAGTGCAATACGATAAACTGCGCGAGTGTTAAACTTCGCAAAACGGTGCGAGTGATAAACTGTGCAAAACAGTGCGATGCGCCAAAACCGCGGGAGTGTTAAACTGCGCAAAACGGTGCGATGCGCAAAACGGCGCGGGTGATAAACTGCGCAAAATCGTGCAATGCGTAAAACGGCGCGCGTGATAAACTGCGCAAAACTGTGCGATGCGTAAAACGGCGCAAGTGTTAAACTGCGCAAAACGGTGCGATGCGCAAAACGGCGCGAGTGATAAACTGCGTAAAACTGTGCGTTGCGCCAAAGCGTGCGAGTGATAATCTGCCGAAAATAGTGCGATGCGCAAAACGGCGCGAGTGATAAACTGCGCTAAACGGTGCGATGCGGAAAACGACGCGAGTGATAAACTGCATAAAACAGTGCGATGCGCAAAACGGCGCGAGTGATAAACTGCGCAAAACGGTGCGATGCGCAAAACGGTGCCAGTGATAAACTCCACAAAATCCAGGCGCAAAAGCGCGCGAGTGATAATCTGTCGAAAACAGTGCGTTGCGCAAAACGGCGCGAGTGATAAACTGTCGAAAACCGTGCAATGCTGAAAACAGCGCGAGTGATAAACCGCGCAAAACAGTGCGATGCGCAAAACCGCGCGGGTGATAAACTGCGCAAAACAGTGCGATGTGCAAAACTGCGCGCGTGATGAACTGCGCAAACCAGTGCGATGCGCAAAACAGCGCGAGTGATAAACTGCGCAAAACAGTGCGATGCGCCAAAAGGCGCGAGTGTTAGACTGCGCAAAACTGTGCGATGCGTAAAACAGCGCAACTGATAAACTGTGCAAAACAGTGCGATGCGCAAAACGGCGCGAGTGATAAACTGTGCAAAACAGTGCGATGCGCCAAAAAGCGCGAGTGTTAAACCGCAGAAAACAGTGCGATGTGCAAAATGGCGCGAGTGTAAACTGCGCAAAACAGTGCGATGCGCCAAAAAGCGCGAGTGTTAAACTGCCCAAAAGAGTGCGATGCGCAAAACGGCAAGAGTGATAAACTGCGCAAAACAGTGCGATGCGCAAAATCGCGCGAGTGATAAACTGCCCAAAACAGTGAGATGCGATAAACTGCGCGAGTGTTAAACTGCGCAAAACGGTGCGATGCGCAAAACGGCGCGAGTGATAAACTGCGCAAAACAGTGTGATGCGCAAAACAGCGCGAGTGATAAACTGCGCAAAACAGTGCGATACGATAAACTGCGCAAGTGTTAAACTGCGCAAAACGGTGCGAGTGATAAACTGCGCAAAACAGTGCGATGCGCCAAAAAGGCACGAGTGTTAAACTGCGCAAAACAGTGCGATGCGCGAAACGGCGCGAGTGATAAACTGCGCAAAACAGTGCTTTGCGCAAAACCGCGCGACTGTTAAACTGCGCAAAACGGTGCGATGCGCAAAACGGCGCGGGTGATAAACTGCGAAAAACCGTGCGTTGCGCAAAACGGCGCGCGTGATAAACAGCGCAAAACTTGCGATGCGTAAAACGGGGCCAGTGTTAAACTGCGCAAAACGGTGCGATGCGCAAAACGGCGCGAGTGATAAACTGCGTAAAACCGTGCGATGCGCCAAAGCGTGCGAGTGATAATCTGCCGAAAACAGTGCGATGCGCAAAACGGCGTGAGTGATAAACTGCGCTAAACAGTGCGATGCGGAAAACGACGCGAGTGATAAACTGCGCAAAACGGCGCGAGTGATAAGCTGCGCAAAACGGTGCGATGCGCAAAACGGTGCCAGTGATAAACTCCGCAAAATCGATGCGCAAAAGCGCGCGAGTGATAATCTGTCGAAAACAGTGCGTTGCGCAAAACGGCGCAAGTGATAAACTGTCGAAAACCGTGCGATGCACAAAACAGCGCGAGTGATAAACCGCGCAAAACAGTGCGATGCGCAAAACCGCGCGGGTGATAAACTGCGCAAAACAGTGCGATGTGCAAAACTGCGCGAGTGATAAACAGCGCAAAACAGTGCGATGCGCAAAACACCGCGAGTGATAAACTGCGCAAAACAGTGCGATGCGCCAAATAGCGCGAGTGATAAACTGCGCAAAACAGTGAGATGCGATAAACTGCGCGAGTGTTAAACTGCGCAAAACGGTGCGATGCGCAAAACGGCGCGAGTGATAAACTGTGCAAAACAGTGCGATGCGCAAAACAGCGCGAGTGATAAACTGCGCAAAACAGTGCGATGCGATAAACTACGCCAATGTTAAACTGCGCAAAACGGTGCGAGTGATAAACTGCGCAAAACAGTGCGATGCGCCAAAAAGGCACGAGTGTTAAACTGCGCAAAACAGTGCGCTGCGCGAAACGGCGCGAGTGATAAACTGCGCAAAACAGTGCTTTGCGCAAAACCGCGCGACTGTTAAGCTGCGCAAAACGGTGCGATGCGCAAAACGGCGCTGGTGATAAACTGCGCAAAACCGTGCGTTGCGCAAAACGGCGCGCGTGATAAACTGCGCAAAACTTGCGATGCGTAAAACGGCGCCAGTGTTAAACTGCGCAAAACGGTGCAATGCGCAGAATGGCGCGAGTGATAAACTGCGTAAAACTGTGCGATGCGCCAAAGCGTGCGAGTGATAATCTGCCGAAAACAGTGCGATGCGCAAAACGGCGTGAGTGATGAACTGCGCTAAACAGTGCGATGCGGAAAACGACGCGAGTGATAAACTGCGCAAAACGGCACGAGTGATAAGCTGCGCAAAACGGTGCAATGCGCAAAACGGTGCCAGTGATAAACTCCGCAAAATCGATGCGCAAAAGCGCGCGAGTGATAATCTGTCGAAAACAGTGCGTTGCGCAAAATGGCGCGAGTGATAAACTGTCGAAAACCGTGCGATGCACAAAACAGCGTGAGTGATAAACTGCGCAAAACAGTGCGGTGCGCAAAACCGCGCGGGTGATAAACTGCGCAAAACAGTGCGATGTGCAAAACTGCGCGAGTGATAAACAGCGCAAAACAGTGCGATGCGCAAAACACCGCGAGTGATAAACTGCGCAAAACAGTGCGATGCGCCAAAAGGCTCGAGTGTTAAACTGTGCAAAAAGTGTGATGCGCAAAACGGCGCGAGTGATAAACTGCGCAAAATGGTGCGATGCGCAAAACGGCGCGAGTGATAAACTGCGCAAAACAGTGCGATGCGCCAAAAAGCGCGAGTGTTAAACCGCAGAAAACAATGCGATGTGCAAAATGGCGGGAGTGATAAACTGCGCAAAACAGTGCGATGCGCAAAACCGCGCGAGTGTTAAACTGCACAAAACGGTGCGATGCGCAAAACAGCGCGGGTGATAAACTGCGCAAAACCGTGCAGTGCGCAAAACAGCGCGAGTGATAAACTGCGCAAAACAGTGCAATGCGATAAACTGCGCAAAACGGTGCGAGTGATAAACTGCGCAAAACAGTGCGATGCGCAAAACCGCGTGAGTGTTAAACTGCGTAAAACGGTGCGATGCGCAAAACGGCGCGGGTGATAAACTACGCAAAACCGTGCGATGCGCCAAACAGCGCGCGTGATACACTGCGCAAAACTATGTGATGCGCCAAAAAGCGCGAGTGTTAAACTGTGTAAAACGGCGCAAGTGTTAAACTGCGCAAAACGGTGCGATGCGCAAAACGGCGCGAGTAATAAACTGCGTAAAACTGTGCAATGCGCCAAAGCGTCCGAGTGATAATCTGCCGAAAACAGTGCGATGCGCAAAACGGCGCGAATGATAAACTGCGCTAAACAGTGCGATGCGGAAAACGACGCGAGTGATAAACTGCGCAAAACAGTGCGATGCGCAAAACGGCGCGAGTGATAAGCTGCGCAAAACGGTGCGATGCGCAAAACGGTGCCAGTGATAAACTCCACAAAATCGATGCGCAAAAGCGCGCGAGTGATAATCTGTCGAAAACAGTGCGTTGCGCAAAACGGCGCGAGTGATAAACTGTCGAAAACCGTGCAATGCGGAAAACAGCGCGAGTGATAAACCGTGCAAAACAGTGCGATGCGCAAAACTGCACGGGTGATAAACTGCGCAAAACAGTGCGATGTGCAAAACTGCGCGAGTGATAAACTGCGCAAAATAGTGCGATGCGCAAAACAGCGCGAGTGATAAACTGCGCAAAACAGTGCGATGCGCCAAAAGGCGTGAGTGTTAAACTGTGCAAAAAGTGCGATGCGCAAAACGGCGCGAGTGATAAACTGCGCAAAATGGTGCGATGCGCAAAACGGCGGGAGTGATACACTGCCCAAAACCATGCGATGCGCAAAACAGTGCGACTGATAAACTGCGCAAAACAGTAAGATGCGCAAAACAGCGCGAGTGATAAACTGCGCAAAACAGTGCCATGCGCCAAAAAGCGCGAGTGTTAAACCGTAGAAAACAGTGCGATGCGCAAAACGGCGCGAGTGATAAACTGCGCAAAACAGTGTGATGCGCAAAACCGCGCGAGTGTTAAACTGCGCAAAACGGTGCGATGCGCAAAACGGCGCGGGTGATAAACTGCGCAAAACCGTGCGATGCGCAAAACGGCGCGCGTGATAAACTGCGCAAAACTGTGCGATGCGTAAAACGGCGCAAGTGATAAACTGGGCAAAATAGTGCGATGCGCAAAACGGCGCGAGTGATAAACTGCGCAAAACAGTGCGATGTGCCAAAAGGCGCGACTGTTAAACTGCCCAAAAGAGTGCGATGCGCAAAACGGCAGGACTGATAAACTGTGCAAAACAGTGCGATGCGCAAAATAGCGCGAGTGATAAACTGTGCAAAATAGTGCGACGCGATAAACTGCGGGAGTTTTAAACTGTGCAAAACGGTGAGATGCGCAAAACGGCGCGAGTGATAAACTGCGCAAAACAGTGCGATGCGCAAAACAGCGCGAGTGATAAACTGCGTAAAACAGTGCGATGCGATAAACTGCGCGAGTGTTAAACTGTGCAAAACGGTGCGAGTGATAAACTGCGCAAAACAGTGCGATGCGCCAAAAAGGCAGGAGTGTTAGACTGTGCAAAACAGTGCGATGCACGAAACGGCGCGAGTGATAAACTGCGCAAAACAGTACGATGCGCAAAACGGCGCGGGTGATAAACTGCACAAAACCGTGCGATGCGCAAAATGGCACGCGTGACAAACTACGCAAAACTGTGCGATGCGTAAAACGGCGCAAGTGTTAAACTGCGCAAAACGGTGCGATGCCCAAAACGGCGCGAGTGATAAACTGCGTAAAGCTGTGCGATGCGCAAAACGGCGCGAGTGATAAACTGTCAAAAACCGTGCGATGCACAAAACAGCGCAAGTGATAAACCGCGCAAAACAGTGCGATGCGAAAAAACCGCGCGGGTGATAAACTGTGCAAAACAGTGCGATGTGCAAAACTGCGCGAGTGATAAACAGCGCAAAACAGTGCGATGCGCAAAATGCCGCGAGTGATAAACTGCGCAAAACAGTGCGATGCGCCAAAAGGCGCGAGTGTTAAACTGTGCAAAAAGTGTGATGCGCAAAACGGCGCGAGTGATAAACTGCGCAAAACAGTGCGATGCGCCAGAAAGCGCGAGTGTTAAACCGCAGAAAACAGTGCGATGCGCAAAATGGCGCGAGTGATAAACTGCGCAAAACAGTGCGATGTGCGAAACCGCGCGAGTGTTAAACTGCACAAAACGGTGCGATGCGAAAAACGGCGCGGGTGATAAACTGCGCAAAACCGTGCAATGCGCAAAACGGCGCGCGTGATAAACTGCGCAAAACTGTGCGATGCGTAAAACGGCGCAAGTGATAAACTGCGCAAAACTGTGCGATGCGTAAAACGGCGCAAGTGATAAACTGCGCAAAACAGTGCGATGCGATAAACTGCGCGAGTGATAAACTGCGCAAAACAGTGCGATGCGCAAAATAGTGCGAGTGATAAACTGCGCAAAACAGTGCAATACGATAAACTGCGCGAGTGTTAAACTTCGCAAAACGGTGCGAGTGATAAACTGCGCAAAACAGTGTGATGCGCCAAAACCGCGCGAGTGTTAAAATGCGCAAAACAGTGCGATGCGCGAAACAACGCGAGTGATACACTGCGCAAAACAGTGCGATGCGCAAAACCGCGCGAGTGTTAAATTGCGTAAAACGGTGCGATGCGCAAAACGGCGCGGGTGTTAAACTGCGCAAAACCGTGCAATGCGCAAAACAGCGCGCGTGATAAACTGCGCAAAACTGTGCGATGCGTAAAACGGCGCAAGTGTTAAACTGCGCAAAACGGTGCGATGCGCAAAACGGCGCGAGTGATAAACTGCGTAAAACTGTGCGATGCGCCAAAGCGTGCGAGTGATAATCTGCCGAAAATAGTGCGATGCGCAAAACGGCGCGAGTGATAAACTGCGCTAAACAGTGCGATGCGGAAAACGACGCGAGTGATAAACTGCACAAAACAGTGCGATGCGCAAAACGGCGCGAGTGATAAGCTGCGCAAAACGGTGCGATGCGCAAAACGGTGCCAGTGATAAACTCCACAAAACCGAGGCGCAAAAGCGCGCGAGTGATAAACTGTCGAAAACCGTGCAATGCAGAAAACAGCGCGAGTGATAAACCACGCAAAACAGTGCGATGCGCAAAACCGCGCGGGTGATAAACTGCGCAAAACAGTGCGATGTGCAAAACTGCGCGCGTGATGAACTGCGCAAAACAGTGCGATGCGCAAAACAGCGCGAGTGATAAACTGCGCAAAACAGTGCGATGCGCCAAGAGGCGCGAGCGTTTAACTGTGCAAAAAGTGCGATGCGCAAAACAGCGCGAGTGATAAACTGCGCAAAACGGTGCGATGCGCAAAACGGCGTGGGTGATAAACTGCACAAAACCGTGCGATGTGCAAAACGGCGCGCGTGATAAACTGCGCAAAACTGTGCGATGCGTAAAACGGCGCAAGTGATAAACTGTGCAAAACAGTGCGATGCGCAAAACGGCGCGAGTGATAAACTGCGCAAAACAGTGCGATGTGCCAAAAGCGCGAGTGTTAAACTGCCCAAAAGAGTGCGATGCGCAAAACGGCCGGAGTGATAAACTGTGCAAAACAGTGCGATGCGCAAAATAGCGCGAGAGATAAACTGCGCAAAATAGTGCGATGCGATAAACTGCGCGAGTGTTAAACTGCGCAAAACGGTGCGATGCGCAAAACGGCGCGAGTGATAAACTGCACAAAATAGTGCGATGCGCAAAACCGCGCGAGTGATAAACTGCGTAAAACAGTGCGATGCGATAAACTGCGCGAGTGTTAAATTGCGCAAAACGGTGCGAGTGATAAACTGCGCAAAACAGTGCGATGCGCCAAAAAGGCGTGAGTGTTAAACTGCGCAAAACAGTGCGATGCGCGAAACGGCGCGAGTGATAAACTGCGCTAAACAGTGCGATGCGGAAAACGACGCGAGTGATAAACTGCGCAAAACAGTGCGATGCGCAAAACAGCGCGAGTGATAAGCAGCGCAAAACGGTGCCAGTGATAAACTCCGCAAAACCGATGCGCAAAAGCGCGCGAGTGATAATCTGTCGAAAACCGTGCGTTGCGCAAAACGGCGAGAGTGATAAACTGTCGAAAACCGTGCGATGCACAAAACAGCGCGAGTGATAAACCGCGCAAAACAGTGCGATGCGCCAAAAGGCGCGAGTGTTAAACTGCCCAAAAGTGTGCGATGCGCAAAACGGCAGGAGTGATAAACTGCGCAAAACAGTGCGATGCGCAAAACAGCGCGAGTGATAAACTACGCAAAACAGTGCGATGCGATAAACTGCGCGAGTGTTGAACTGCGCAAAACGGTGCGAGTGATAAACTGCGCAAAACAGTGCGATGCGCCAAAAAGGCGCGAGTGATAAACTGCGCAAAACAGTGCGATGCGCGAAACGGCGCGAGTGATAAACTGCGCAAAACAGTGCGATGCGGAAAACCGCGCGAGTGTTAAACTGCGCAAAACGGTGCGATGCGCAAAACGGCGCGGGTGATAAACTGCGCAAAACCGTGCGATGCGCAAAACGGCGCGCGTGATAAACTGCGCAAAACTGTGCGATGCGTAAAACGACGCAAGTGTTAAACTGCGCAAAACGGTGTGATGCGCAAAACGGCGCGAGTGATAAACTGCGTAAAACTGTGCGATGCGCCAAAGCGTGCGAGTAATAATCTGCCGAAAACAGTGCGATGCACAAAACGGCGCGAGTGATAAACTGCGCTAAACAGTGCGATGCGGAAAACGACGTGAGTGATAAACTGCGCAAAACAGTGCGGTGCGCAAAATGGCGCGAGTGATAAGCTGCGCAAAACGGTGCGATGCGTAAAACGGTGCCAGTGGTAAACTCCGCAAAACCGATGCGCAAAAGCGCGCGAGTGATAATCTGTCGAAAACAGTGCGTTGCGCAAAACGGCGCGAGTTATAAACTGTCGAAAACCGTGCGAGGCCCAAAACAGCGCGAGTGATAAACAGCGCAAAATAGTGCGTTGCGCAAAACCGCGCGGGTGATAAACTGCGCAAAACAGTGCGATGCGCAAAACAGCGCGCGTGATAAACTGCGCAAAACAGTGCGATGCGCCAAAAGGCGCGAGTGTTAATATGTGCAAAAAGTACGATGCGCAAAACGGTGCGAGTGATAAACTGCCCAAAACCGTGCGATGCGCAAAATAGTGCGACTGATAAACTGCGCAAAACAGCGCGAGTGATAAACTGCGCAAAACAGTGCCATGCGCCAAAAAGCGCGAGTGTTAAACCGCAGAAAACAGTGCGATGCGCAAAACGGCGCGAGTGATAAACTGCGCAAAACAGTGCGATGCGCAAAACCGCGCGAGTGTTAAACTGCGCAAAACGGTGCGATGCGCAAAACGGCGCGGGTGATAAACTGCGCAAAACGGTGCGATTCGCAAAACGGCGCGAGTGATAAACTGCGTAAAACTGTTCGATGCGCCAAAGCGTGCGAGTGATAATCTGCCGAAAACTGTGCAATGCGCAAAACGGCGCGAGTGATAAACTGCGCTAAATAGTGCGATGCGGAAAACGACGCGAGTGATAAACTGCGCTAAATAGTGCGATGCGCCAAAAGGCGCGAGTGTTAAACTGCGCAAAACAGTGCGATGCGCAAAACGGCGCGAGTGATAAACTGCGCAAAACAGTGCGATGCGCAAAACGGCGCGAGTGATAAACTGCGCAAAACGGTACGATGCGCAAAACCGCGCGAGAGTTAAACTGCGCAAAACGGTGCGATGCGCAAAACGGCGCGGGTGATAAACTGCGCAAAACAGTGCGATGCACCAAAAGGCGCGAGTGTTAAACTGCGCAAAATAGTGCGATGCGCAAAACCGTGCGAGTGTTAAACTGCGTAAAACGGTGCGATGCGCAAAACGGCGCGGGTGATAAACTGCGCAAAACAGTGTGATGCGCAAAACAGTGCGATGCGCAAAACCGCGCGAGTGTTAAACTGCGCAAAACGGTGCGATGCACAAAACGGCGCGGGTGATAAACTGCGCAAAACGGTGCGATGCGCAAAACGGCGCGAGTGATAAACTGCGTAAAACTGTTCGATGCGCCAAAGCGTGCGAGTGATAATCTGCTGAAAACTGTGCAATGCGCAAAACGGCGCGAGTGATAAACTGCGCTAAACAGTGCGATGCGGAAAACGACGCGAGTGATAAACTGCGCAAAACAGTGCGATGCGCAAAACGGCGCGAGTGATAAGCTGCGCAAAACGGTGCCAGTGATAAACTCTGCAAAACCGATGCGCAAAAGCGCGCGAGTGATAATCTGTCGAAAACAGTGCGTTGCGCAAAACGGCGCGAGTGATAAACTGTCGAAAATCGTGCGATGCACAAAACAGCGCGAGTGATAAACCGCGCAAAACAGTGCGATGCGCAAAACCGCGCGGGTGATAAACAGCGCAAAACAGTGAGATTTGCAAAACTGCGCGAGTGATAAACTGCGAAAAACAGTACGATGCGCAAAACAGCGCGAGTGATAAACAGCGCAAAACAGTGCGATTTGCAAAACTGCGCGAGTGATAAACTGCGGAAAACAGTGCGATGCGCAAAACAGCGCGAGTGATAAACTGCGCAAAATAGTGCGATGCGCCAAAAGGCGCGAGTGTTAAACTGCGCAAAACAGTGCGATGCGCAAAACGGCGTGAGTGATAAACAGCGCAAAACAGTACGATGCGCAAAACCGCGCGAGTGTTAAACTGCGCAAAACGGTGCGATGCGCAAAACGGCGTGGGTGATAAACTGCGCAAAATCGTGCGATGCGCAAAACGGCGCGCGTGACAAACTGCACAAAACTGTGCGATGCGTAAAACGGCGCAAGTGTTAAACTGCGCAAAACGGTGCGATGCGCAAAACGGCGCGAGTGATAAACTGCGTAAAACTGTGCGATGCGCCAAAGCATGCGAGTGATAATCTGCCGAAAACAGTGCGATGCGCAAAACGGCGCGAGTGATAAACTGCGCTAAACAGTGCGATGCGGAAAACGACGCGAGTGATAAACTGCGCAAAACAGTACGATGCGCAAAACAGCGCGAGTGATAAGCAGCGCAAAACGGTGCCAGTGATAAACTCCGCAAAACCGATGAGCAAAAGCGCGCGAGTGATAATCTGTCGAAAACAGTGCGTTGCGCAAAACGGCGAGAGTGATAAACTGTGGAAAACCGTGCGATGCACAAAACAGCGCGAGTGATAAACCGCGCAAAACAGTGCGATGCGCCAAAAGGCGCGAGTGTTAGACTGCCCAAAAGAGTGCGATGCACAAAACGGCAGGAGTGATAAACTGCGCAAAACAATGCGATGCGCAAAACAGCGCGAGTGATAAACTGCGCAAAACAGTGCGATGCGATAAACTGCGCGAGTGTTGAACTGCGCAAAACGGTGCGAGTGATAAACTGCGCAAAACAGTGCGATGCGCCAAAAAGGCGCGAGTGTTAAACTGCGCAAAACAGTACGATGCGCGAAACGGCGCGAGTGATAAACTGCGCAAAACAGTGCGATGCGCAAAACCGCGCGAGTGTTAAACTGCGCAAAACGGTGCGATGCGCAAAACGGCGCGGGTGATAAACTGCGCAAAACCGTGCGATGCGCAAAACGGCGCGCGTGATAAACTGCGCAAAACTGTGCGATGCGTAAAACGGCGCAAGTGTTAAACTGCGCAAAACGGTGCGATGCGCAAAACGGCGCGAGTGATAAACTGCGTAAAACTGTGCGATGCGCCAAAGCGTGCGAGTGATAATCTGCCGAAAACAGTGCGTTGCGCAAAACGGCGCGAGTGATAAACTGTCGAAAACCGTGCGAGGCCCAAAACAGCGCGAGTGATAAACCGCGCAAAATAGTGCGTTGCGCAAAACCGCGCGGGTGATAAACTGCGCAAAACAGTGCGATGCGCAAAACAGCGCGCGTGATAAACTGCGCAAAACAGTGCGATGCGCCAAAAGGCGCGAGTGTTAATATGTGCAAAAAGTACGATGCGCAAAACGGTGCGAGTGATAAACTGCCCAAAACCGTGCGATGCGCAAAATAGTGCGACTGATAAACTGCGCAAAACAGTGCCATGCGCCAAAAAGCGCGAGTGTTAAACCGCAGAAAACAGTGCGATGCGCAAAACGGCGCGAGTGATAAACTGCGCAAAACACTGCGATGCGCAAAACCGCGCGAGTGTTAAACTGCGCAAAACGGTGCGATGCGCAAAACGGCGCGGGTGATAAACTGCGCAAAACGGTGCGATGCGCAAAACGGCGCGCGTGTTAAACTGCGCAAAACGGTGCGATGCGCAAAACGGCGTGGGTGATAAACTGCGTAAAATCGTGCGATACGCAAAACGGCGCGCGTGACAAACTGCGCAAAACTGTGCGATGCGTAAAATGGCGCAAGTGTTAAACTACGCAAAACGGTGCGATGCGCAAAACGGCGCGAGTGATAAACTGCGTAAAACTGTGCGATGCGCCAAAGCATGCGAGTGATAATCTGCCGAAAACAGTGCGATGCGCAAAACGGCGCGAGTGATAAACTGCGCTAAACAGTGCGATGCGGAAAACGACGCGAGTGATAAACTGCGCAAAACAGTGCGATGCGCAAAACAGCGCGAGTGATAAGCAGCGCAAAACGGTGCCAGTGATAAACTCCGCAAAACCGATGCGCAAAAGCGCGCGAGTGATAATCTGTCGAAAACAGTGCGTTGCGCAAAACGGCGAGAGTGATAAACTGTCGAAAACCGTGCGATGCACAAAACAGCGCGAGTGATAAACCGCGCAAAACAGTGCGATGCGCCAAAAGGCGCGAGTGTTAAACTGCCCAAAAGTGTGCGATGCGCAAAACGGCAGGAGTGATAAACTGCGCAAAACAGTGCGATGCGCAAAACAGCGCGAGTGATAAACTGCGCAAAACAGTGCGATGCGATAAATTGCGCGAGTGTTGAACTGCGCAAAATGGTGCGAGTGATAAACTGCGCAAAACAGTGCGATGCGCCAAAAAGGCGCGAGTGATAAACTGCGCAAAACAGTGCGATGCGCGAAACGGCGCGAGTGATAAACTGCGCAAAACAGTGCGATGCGGAAAACCGCGCGAGTGTTAAACTGCGCAAAACGGTGCGATGCGCAAAACGGCGCGGGTGATAAACTGCGCAAAACCGTGCGATGCGCAAAACGGCGCGCGTGATAAACTGCGCAAAACTGTGCGATGCGTAAAACGACGCAAGTGTTAAACTGCGCAAAACGGTGTGATGCGCAAAACGGCGCGAGTGATAAACTGCGTAAAACTGTGCGATGCGCCAAAGCGTGCGAGTAATAATCTGCCGAAAACAGTGCGATGCACAAAACGGCGCGAGTGATAAACTGCGCTAAACAGTGCGATGCGGAAAACGACGTGAGTGATAAACTGCGCAAAACAGTGCGGTGCGCAAAATGGCGCGAGTGATAAGCTGCGCAAAACGGTGCGATGCGTAAAACGGTGCCAGTGGTAAACTCCGCAAAACCGATGCGCAAAAGCGCGCGAGTGATAATCTGTCGAAAACAGTGCGTTGCGCAAAACGGCGCGAGTTATAAACTGTCGAAAACCGTGCGAGGCCCAAAACAGCGCGAGTGATAAACAGCGCAAAATAGTGCGTTGTGCAAAACCGCGCGGGTGATAAACTGCGCAAAACAGTGCGATGCGCAAAACAGCGCGCGTGATAAACTGCGCAAAACAGTGCGATGCGCCAAAAGGCGCGAGTGTTAATATGTGCAAAAAGTACGATGCGCAAAACGGTGCGAGTGATAAACTGCCCAAAACCGTGCGATGCGCAAAATAGTGCGACTGATAAACTGCGCAAAACAGCGCGAGTGATAAACTGCGCAAAACAGTGCCATGCGCCAAAAAGCGCGAGTGTTAAACCGCAGAAAACAGTGCGATGCGCAAAACGGCGCGAGTGATAAACTGCGCAAAACAGTGCGATGCGCAAAACCGCGCGAGTGTTAAACTGCGCAAAACGGTGCGATGCGCAAAACGGCGCGGGTGATAAACTGCGCAAAACGGTGCGATGCGCAAAACGGCGCGAGTGATAAACTGCGTAAAACTGTTCGATACGCCAAAGCGTGCGAGTGATAATCTGCCGAAAACTGTGCAATGCGCAAAACGGCGCGAGTGATAAACTGCGCTAAATAGTGCGATGCGGAAAACGACGCGAGTGATAAACTGCGCTAAATAGTGCGATGCGCCAAAAGGCGCGAGTGTTAAACTGCGCAAAACAGTGCGATGCGCAAAACGGCGCGAGTGATAAACTGCGCAAAACAGTGCGATGCGCAAAACGGCGCGAGTGATAAACTGCGCAAAACGGTACGATGCGCAAAACCGCGCGAGAGTTAAACTGCGCAAAACGGTGCGATGCGCAAAACGGCGCGGGTGATAAACTGCGCAAAACAGTGCGATGCACCAAAAGGCGCGAGTGTTAAACTGCGCAAAACAGTGCGATGCGCAAAACCGTGCGAGTGTTAAACTGCGCAAAACGGTGCGATGCGCAAAACGGCGTGGGTGATAAACTGCGCAAAACAGTGCGATGCGCAAAACAGTGCGATGCGCAAAACCGCGCGAGTGTTAAACTGCGCAAAATAGTGCGATGCGCCAAAAGGCGCGAGTGTTAAATTGCGCAAAACAGTGCGATGCGCAAAACGGCGTGAGTGATAAACAGCGCAAAACAGTACGATGCGCAAAACCGCGCGAGTGTTAAACTGCGCAAAACGGTGCGATGCGCAAAACGGCGTGGGTGATAAACTGCGCAAAATCGTGCGATGCGCAAAACGGCGCGCGTGACAAACTGCACAAAACTGTGCGATGCGTAAAACGGCGCAAGTGTTAAACTGCGCAAAACGGTGCGATGCGCAAAACGGCGCGAGTGATAAACTGCGTAAAACTGTGCGATGCGCCAAAGCATGCGAGTGATAATCTGCCGAAAACAGTGCGATGCGCAAAACGGCGCGAGTGATAAACTGCGCTAAACAGTGCGATGCGGAAAACGACGCGAGTGATAAACTGCGCAAAACAGTACGATGCGCAAAACAGCGCGAGTGATAAGCAGCGCAAAACGGTGCCAGTGATAAACTCCGCAAAACCGATGAGCAAAAGCGCGCGAGTGATAATCTGTCGAAAACAGTGCGTTGCGCAAAACGGCGAGAGTGATAAACTGTGGAAAACCGTGCGATGCACAAAACAGCGCGAGTGATAAACCGCGCAAAACAGTGCGATGCGCCAAAAGGCGCGAGTGTTAGACTGCCCAAAAGAGTGCGATGCACAAAACGGCAGGAGTGATAAACTGCGCAAAACAATGCGATGCGCAAAACAGCGCGAGTGATAAACTGCGCAAAACAGTGCGATGCGATAAACTGCGCGAGTGTTGAACTGCGCAAAACGGTGCGAGTGATAAACTGCGCAAAACAGTGCGATGCGCCAAAAAGGCGCGAGTGTTAAACTGCGCAAAACAGTACGATGCGCGAAACGGCGCGAGTGATAAACTGCGCAAAACAGTGCGATGCGCAAAACCGCGCGAGTGTTAAACTGCGCAAAACGGTGCGATGCGCAAAACGGCGCGGGTGATAAACTGCGCAAAACCGTGCGATGCGCAAAACGGCGCGCGTGATAAACTGCGCAAAACTGTGCGATGCGTAAAACGGCGCAAGTGTTAAACTGCGCAAAACGGTGCGATGCGCAAAACGGCGCGAGTGATAAACTGCGTAAAACTGTGCGATGCGCCAAAGCGTGCGAGTGATAATCTGCCGAAAACAGTGCGTTGCGCAAAACGGCGCGAGTGATAAACTGTCGAAAACCGTGCGAGGCCCAAAACAGCGCGAGTGATAAACCGCGCAAAATAGTGCGTTGCGCAAAACCGCGCGGGTGATAAACTGCGCAAAACAGTGCGATGCGCAAAACAGCGCGCGTGATAAACTGCGCAAAACAGTGCGATGCGCCAAAAGGCGCGAGTGTTAATATGTGCAAAAAGTACGATGCGCAAAACGGTGCGAGTGATAAACTGCCCAAAACCGTGCGATGCGCAAAATAGTGCGACTGATAAACTGCGCAAAACAGTGCCATGCGCCAAAAAGCGCGAGTGTTAAACCGCAGAAAACAGTGCGATGCGCAAAACGGCGCGAGTGATAAACTGCGCAAAACACTGCGATGCGCAAAACCGCGCGAGTGTTAAACTGCGCAAAACGGTGCGATGCGCAAAACGGCGCGGGTGATAAACTGCGCAAAACGGTGCGATGCGCAAAACGGCGCGCGTGTTAAACTGCGCAAAACGGTGCGATGCGCAAAACGGCGTGGGTGATAAACTGCGTAAAATCGTGCGATACGCAAAACGGCGCGCGTGACAAACTGCGCAAAACTGTGCGATGCGTAAAATGGCGCAAGTGTTAAACTACGCAAAACGGTGCGATGCGCAAAACGGCGCGAGTGATAAACTGCGTAAAACTGTGCGATGCGCCAAAGCATGCGAGTGATAATCTGCCGAAAACAGTGCGATGCGCAAAACGGCGCGAGTGATAAACTGCGCTAAACAGTGCGATGCGGAAAACGACGCGAGTGATAAACTGCGCAAAACAGTGCGATGCGCAAAACAGCGCGAGTGATAAGCAGCGCAAAACGGTGCCAGTGATAAACTCCGCAAAACCGATGCGCAAAAGCGCGCGAGTGATAATCTGTCGAAAACAGTGCGTTGCGCAAAACGGCGAGAGTGATAAACTGTCGAAAACCGTGCGATGCACAAAACAGCGCGAGTGATAAACCGCGCAAAACAGTGCGATGCGCCAAAAGGCGCGAGTGTTAAACTGCCCAAAAGTGTGCGATGCGCAAAACGGCAGGAGTGATAAACTGCGCAAAACAGTGCGATGCGCAAAACAGCGCGAGTGATAAACTGCGCAAAACAGTGCGATGCGATAAATTGCGCGAGTGTTGAACTGCGCAAAATGGTGCGAGTGATAAACTGCGCAAAACAGTGCGATGCGCCAAAAAGGCGCGAGTGATAAACTGCGCAAAACAGTGCGATGCGCGAAACGGCGCGAGTGATAAACTGCGCAAAACAGTGCGATGCGGAAAACCGCGCGAGTGTTAAACTGCGCAAAACGGTGCGATGCGCAAAACGGCGCGGGTGATAAACTGCGCAAAACCGTGCGATGCGCAAAACGGCGCGCGTGATAAACTGCGCAAAACTGTGCGATGCGTAAAACGACGCAAGTGTTAAACTGCGCAAAACGGTGTGATGCGCAAAACGGCGCGAGTGATAAACTGCGTAAAACTGTGCGATGCGCCAAAGCGTGCGAGTAATAATCTGCCGAAAACAGTGCGATGCACAAAACGGCGCGAGTGATAAACTGCGCTAAACAGTGCGATGCGGAAAACGACGTGAGTGATAAACTGCGCAAAACAGTGCGGTGCGCAAAATGGCGCGAGTGATAAGCTGCGCAAAACGGTGCGATGCGTAAAACGGTGCCAGTGGTAAACTCCGCAAAACCGATGCGCAAAAGCGCGCGAGTGATAATCTGTCGAAAACAGTGCGTTGCGCAAAACGGCGCGAGTTATAAACTGTCGAAAACCGTGCGAGGCCCAAAACAGCGCGAGTGATAAACAGCGCAAAATAGTGCGTTGTGCAAAACCGCGCGGGTGATAAACTGCGCAAAACAGTGCGATGCGCAAAACAGCGCGCGTGATAAACTGCGCAAAACAGTGCGATGCGCCAAAAGGCGCGAGTGTTAATATGTGCAAAAAGTACGATGCGCAAAACGGTGCGAGTGATAAACTGCCCAAAACCGTGCGATGCGCAAAATAGTGCGACTGATAAACTGCGCAAAACAGCGCGAGTGATAAACTGCGCAAAACAGTGCCATGCGCCAAAAAGCGCGAGTGTTAAACCGCAGAAAACAGTGCGATGCGCAAAACGGCGCGAGTGATAAACTGCGCAAAACAGTGCGATGCGCAAAACCGCGCGAGTGTTAAACTGCGCAAAACGGTGCGATGCGCAAAACGGCGCGGGTGATAAACTGCGCAAAACGGTGCGATGCGCAAAACGGCGCGGGTGATAAACTGCGCAAAACGGTGCGATGCGCAAAACGGCGCGAGTGATAAACTGCGTAAAACTGTTCGATACGCCAAAGCGTGCGAGTGATAATCTGCCGAAAACTGTGCAATGCGCAAAACGGCGCGAGTGATAAACTGCGCTAAATAGTGCGATGCGGAAAACGACGCGAGTGATAAACTGCGCTAAATAGTGCGATGCGCCAAAAGGCGCGAGTGTTAAACTGCGCAAAACAGTGCGATGCGCAAAACGGCGCGAGTGATAAACTGCGCAAAACAGTGCGATGCGCAAAACGGCGCGAGTGATAAACTGCGCAAAACGGTACGATGCGCAAAACCGCGCGAGAGTTAAACTGCGCAAAACGGTGCGATGCGCAAAACGGCGCGGGTGATAAACTGCGCAAAACAGTGCGATGCCCCAAAAGGCGCGAGTGTTAAACTGCGCAAAACAGTGCGATGCGCAAAACCGTGCGAGTGTTAAACTGTGCAAAACGGTGCGATGCGCAAAACGGCGTGGGTGATAAACTGCGCAAAACAGTGCGATGCGCAAAACAGTGCGATGCGCAAAACCGCGCGAGTGTTAAACTGCGCAAAATAGTGCGATGCGCCAAAAGGCGCGAGTGTTAAACTGCGCAAAACAGTGCGATGCGCAAAACGGCGTGAGTGATAAACAGCGCAAAACAGTACGATGCGCAAAACCGCGCGAGTGTTAAACTGCGCAAAACGGTGCGATGCGCAAAACGGCGTGGGTGATAAACTGCGCAAAATCGTGCGATGCGCAAAACGGCGCGCGTGACAAACTGCACAAAACTGTGCGATGCGTAAAACGGCGCAAGTGTTAAACTGCGCAAAACGGTGCGATGCGCAAAACGGCGCGAGTGATAAACTGCGTAAAACTGTGCGATGCGCCAAAGCATGCGAGTGATAATCTGCCGAAAATAGTGCGATGCGCAAAACGGCGCGAGTGATAAACTGCGCTAAACAGTGCGATGCGGAAAACGACGCGAGTGATAAACTGCGCAAAACAGTACGATGCGCAAAACAGCGCGAGTGATAAGCAGCGCAAAACGGTGCCAGTGATAAACTCCGCAAAACCGATGAGCAAAAGCGCGCGAGTGATAATCTGTCGAAAACAGTGCGTTGCGCAAAACGGCGAGAGTGATAAACTGTGGAAAACCGTGCGATGCACAAAACAGCGCGAGTGATAAACCGCGCAAAACAGTGCGATGCGCCAAAAGGCGCGAGTGTTAGACTGCCCAAAAGAGTGCGATGCACAAAACGGCAGGAGTGATAAACTGCGCAAAACAATGCGATGCGCAAAACAGCGCGAGTGATAAACTGCGCAAAACAGTGCGATGCGATAAACTGCGCGAGTGTTGAACTGCGCAAAACGGTGCGAGTGATAAACTGCGCAAAACAGTGCGATGCGCCAAAAAGGCGCGAGTGTTAAACTGCGCAAAACAGTACGATGCGCGAAACGGCGCGAGTGATAAACTGCGCAAAACAGTGCGATGCGCAAAACCGCGCGAGTGTTAAACTGCGCAAAACGGTGCGATGCGCAAAACGGCGCGGGTGATAAACTGCGCAAAACCGTGCGATGCGCAAAACGGCGCGCGTGATAAACTGCGCAAAACTGTGCGATGCGTAAAACGGCGCAAGTGTTAAACTGCGCAAAACGGTGCGATGCGCAAAACGGCGCGAGTGATAAACTGCGTAAAACTGTGCGATGCGCCAAAGCGTGCGAGTGATAATCTGCCGAAAACAGTGCGTTGCGCAAAACGGCGCGAGTGATAAACTGTCGAAAACCGTGCGAGGCCCAAAACAGCGCGAGTGATAAACCGCGCAAAATAGTGCGTTGCGCAAAACCGCGCGGGTGATAAACTGCGCAAAACAGTGCGATGCGCAAAACAGCGCGCGTGATAAACTGCGCAAAACAGTGCGATGCGCCAAAAGGCGCGAGTGTTAATATGTGCAAAAAGTACGATGCGCAAAACGGTGCGAGTGATAAACTGCCCAAAACCGTGCGATGCGCAAAATAGTGCGACTGATAAACTGCGCAAAACAGTGCCATGCGCCAAAAAGCGCGAGTGTTAAACCGCAGAAAACAGTGCGATGCGCAAAACGGCGCGAGTGATAAACTGCGCAAAACACTGCGATGCGCAAAACCGCGCGAGTGTTAAACTGCGCAAAACGGTGCGATGCGCAAAACGGCGCGGGTGATAAACTGCGCAAAACGGTGCGATGCGCAAAACGGCGCGCGTGTTAAACTGCGCAAAACGGTGCGATGCGCAAAACGGCGTGGGTGATAAACTGCGTAAAATCGTGCGATACGCAAAACGGCGCGCGTGACAAACTGCGCAAAACTGTGCGATGCGTAAAATGGCGCAAGTGTTAAACTACGCAAAACGGTGCGATGCGCAAAACGGCGCGAGTGATAAACTGCGTAAAACTGTGCGATGCGCCAAAGCATGCGAGTGATAATCTGCCGAAAACAGTGCGATGCGCAAAACGGCGCGAGTGATAAACTGCGCTAAACAGTGCGATGCGGAAAACGACGCGAGTGATAAACTGCGCAAAACAGTGCGATGCGCAAAACAGCGCGAGTGATAAGCAGCGCAAAACGGTGCCAGTGATAAACTCCGCAAAACCGATGCGCAAAAGCGCGCGAGTGATAATCTGTCGAAAACAGTGCGTTGCGCAAAACGGCGAGAGTGATAAACTGTCGAAAACCGTGCGATGCACAAAACAGCGCGAGTGATAAACCGCGCAAAACAGTGCGATGCGCCAAAAGGCGCGAGTGTTAAACTGCCCAAAAGTGTGCGATGCGCAAAACGGCAGGAGTGATAAACTGCGCAAAACAGTGCGATGCGCAAAACAGCGCGAGTGATAAACTGCGCAAAACAGTGCGATGCGATAAATTGCGCGAGTGTTGAACTGCGCAAAATGGTGCGAGTGATAAACTGCGCAAAACAGTGCGATGCGCCAAAAAGGCGCGAGTGATAAACTGCGCAAAACAGTGCGATGCGCGAAACGGCGCGAGTGATAAACTGCGCAAAACAGTGCGATGCGGAAAACCGCGCGAGTGTTAAACTGCGCAAAACGGTGCGATGCGCAAAACGGCGCGGGTGATAAACTGCGCAAAACCGTGCGATGCGCAAAACGGCGCGCGTGATAAACTGCGCAAAACTGTGCGATGCGTAAAACGACGCAAGTGTTAAACTGCGCAAAACGGTGTGATGCGCAAAACGGCGCGAGTGATAAACTGCGTAAAACTGTGCGATGCGCCAAAGCGTGCGAGTAATAATCTGCCGAAAACAGTGCGATGCACAAAACGGCGCGAGTGATAAACTGCGCTAAACAGTGCGATGCGGAAAACGACGTGAGTGATAAACTGCGCAAAACAGTGCGGTGCGCAAAATGGCGCGAGTGATAAGCTGCGCAAAACGGTGCGATGCGTAAAACGGTGCCAGTGGTAAACTCCGCAAAACCGATGCGCAAAAGCGCGCGAGTGATAATCTGTCGAAAACAGTGCGTTGCGCAAAACGGCGCGAGTTATAAACTGTCGAAAACCGTGCGAGGCCCAAAACAGCGCGAGTGATAAACAGCGCAAAATAGTGCGTTGTGCAAAACCGCGCGGGTGATAAACTGCGCAAAACAGTGCGATGCGCAAAACAGCGCGCGTGATAAACTGCGCAAAACAGTGCGATGCGCCAAAAGGCGCGAGTGTTAATATGTGCAAAAAGTACGATGCGCAAAACGGTGCGAGTGATAAACTGCCCAAAACCGTGCGATGCGCAAAATAGTGCGACTGATAAACTGCGCAAAACAGCGCGAGTGATAAACTGCGCAAAACAGTGCCATGCGCCAAAAAGCGCGAGTGTTAAACCGCAGAAAACAGTGCGATGCGCAAAACGGCGCGAGTGATAAACTGCGCAAAACAGTGCGATGCGCAAAACCGCGCGAGTGTTAAACTGCGCAAAACGGTGCGATGCGCAAAACGGCGCGGGTGATAAACTGCGCAAAACGGTGCGATGCGCAAAACGGCGCGGGTGATAAACTGCGCAAAACGGTGCGATGCGCAAAACGGCGCGAGTGATAAACTGCGTAAAACTGTTCGATACGCCAAAGCGTGCGAGTGATAATCTGCCGAAAACTGTGCAATGCGCAAAACGGCGCGAGTGATAAACTGCGCTAAATAGTGCGATGCGGAAAACGACGCGAGTGATAAACTGCGCTAAATAGTGCGATGCGCCAAAAGGCGCGAGTGTTAAACTGCGCAAAACAGTGCGATACGCAAAACGGCGCGAGTGATAAACTGCGCAAAACGGTACGATGCGCAAAACCGCGCGAGAGTTAAACTGCGCAAAACGGTGCGATGCGCAAAACGGCGCGGGTGATAAACTGCGCAAAACAGTGCGATGCACCAAAAGGCGCGAGTGTTAAACTGCGCAAAACAGTGCGATGCGCAAAACCGTGCGAGTGTTAAACTGCGCAAAACGGTGCGATGCGCAAAACGGCGTGGGTGATAAACTGCGCAAAACAGTGCGATGCGCAAAACAGTGCGATGCGCAAAACCGCGCGAGTGTTAAACTGCGCAAAACGGTGCGATGCACAAAACGGCGCGGGTGATAAACTGCGCAAAACGGTGCGATGCGCAAAACGGCGCGAGTGATAAACTGCGTAAAACTGTTCGATGCGCCAAAGCGTGCGAGTGATAATCTGCCGAAAACTGTGCAATGTGCAAAAGGCGCGAGTGATAAACTGCGCTAAACAGTGCGATGCGGAAAACGACGCGAGTGATAAACTGCGCAAAACAGTGCGATGCGCAAAACGGCGCGAGTGATAAGCTGCGCAAAACGGTGCGATGCGCAAAACGGTGCCAGTGATAAACTCCGCAAAACCGATGCGCAAAAGCGCGCGAGTGATAATCTGTCGAAAACAGTGCGTTGCGCAAAACGGCGCGAGTGATAAACTGTCGAAAACCGTGCGATGCACAAAACAGCGCGAGTGATAAACCGCGCAAAACAGTGCGATGCGCAAAACCGTGCGGGTGATAAACAGCGCAAAACAGTGAGATTTGCAAAACTGCGCGAGTGATAAACTGCGAAAAACAGTACGATGCGCAAAACAGCGCGAGTGATAAACAGCGCAAAACAGTGCGATTTGCAAAACTGCGCGAGTGATAAACTGCGGAAAACAGTGCGATGCGCAAAACAGCGCGAGTGATAAACTGCGCAAAACAGTGCGATGCGCCAAAAGGCGCGAGTGTTAAACTGCGCAAAACAGTGCGATGCGCAAAACGGCGTGAGTGATAAACAGCGCAAAACAGTACGATGCGCAAAACCGCGCGAGTGTTAAACTGCGCAAAACGGTGCGATGCGCAAAACGGCGCGGGTGATAAACTGCGCAAAATCGTGCGATGCGCAAAATGGCGCGCGTGCCAAACTGCGCAAAACTGTGCGATGCGTAAAACGGCGCAAGTGTTAAACTGCGCAAAACGGTGCGATGCGCAAAACGGCGCGAGTGATAAACTGCGTAAAACTGTGCGATGCGCCAAAGCATGCGAGTGATAACCTGCCGAAAACAGTGCGATGCGCAAAACGGCGCGAGTGATAAACTGCGCTAAACAGTGCGATGCGGAAAACGACGCGAGTGATAAACTGCGCAAAACAGTACGATGCGCAAAACAGCGCGAGTGATAAGCAGCGCAAAACGGTGCCAGTGATAAACTCCGCAAAACCGATGAGCAAAAGCGCGCGAGTGATAATCTGTCGAAAACAGTGCGTTGCGCAAAACGGCGAGAGTGATAAACTGTGGAAAACCGTGCGATGCACAAAACAGCGCGAGTGATAAACCGCGCAAAACAGTGCGATGCGCCAAAAGGCGCGAGTGTTAGACTGCCCAAAAGAGTGCGATGCACAAAACGGCAGGAGTGATAAACTGCGCAAAACAATGCGATGCGCAAAACAGCGCGAGTGATAAACTGCGCAAAACAGTGCGATGCGATAAACTGCGCGAGTGTTGAACTGCGCAAACGGTGCGAGTGATAAACTGCGCAAAACAGTGCGATGCGCCAAAAAGGCGCGAGTGTTAAACTGCGCAAAACAGTACGATGCGCGAAACGGCGCGAGTGATAAACTGCGCAAAACAGTGCGATGCGCAAAACCGCGCGAGTGTTAAACTGCGCAAAACGGTGCGATGCGCAAAACGGCGCGGGTGATAAACTGCGCAAAACCGTGCGATGCGCAAAATGGCGCGCGTGATAAACTGCGCAAAACTGTGCGATGCGTAAAACGGCGCAAGTGTTAAACTGCGCAAAACGGCGCGATGCGCAAAACGGCGCGAGTGATAAACTGCGTAAAACTGTGCGATGGGCCAAAGCGTGCGAGTGATAATCTGCCGAAAACAGTGCATTGCGCAAAACGGCGCGAGTGATAAATTGTCGAAAACCGTGCGAGGCCCAAAACAGCGCGAGTGATAAACCGCGCAAAATAGTGCGTTGCGCAAAACCGCGCGGGTGATAAACTGCGCAAAACAGTGCGATGCGCAAAACAGCGCGCGTGATAAACTGCGCAAAACAGTCCGATGCGCCAAAAGGCCCGAGTGTTAATATGTGCAAAAAGTACGATGCGCGAAACGGTGCGAGTGATAAACTGCCAAAAACCGTGCGATGCGCAAAATAGTGCGACTGATAAACTGCGCAAAACAGCGCGAGTGATAAACTGCGCAAAACAGTGCCATGCGCCAAAAAGCGCGAGTGTTAAACCGCAGAAAACAGTGCGATGCGCAAAACGGCGCGAGTGATAAACTGCGCAAAACAGTGCGATGCGTAAAACCGCGCGAGTGTTAAACTGCGCAGAACGGTGCGATGCGCAAAACGGCGCGGGTGATAAACTGCGCAAAACGGTGCGATGCGCAAAACGGCGCGAGTGATAAACTGCGTAAAACTGTTCGATGCGCCAAAGCGTGCGAGTGATAATCTGCCGAAAACTGTGCAATGCGCAAAACGGCGCGAGTGATAAACTGCGCTAAATAGTGCGATGCGGAAAACGACGCGAGTGATAAACTGCGCTAAATAGTGCGATGCGCCAAAAGGCGCGAGTGTTAAACTGCGCAAAACAGTGCGATGCGCAAAACGGCGCGAGTGATAAACTGCGCAAAACAGTACGATGCGCAAAACCGCGCGAGAGTTAAACTGCGCAAAACGGTGCGATGCGCAAAACGGCGCGGGTGATAAACTGCGCAAAACAGTGCGATGCACCAAAAGGCGCGAGTGTTAAACTGCGCAAAACAGTGCGATGCGCAAAACAGCGCGAGTGATAAACTGCGCAAAACAGTACGATGCGCAAAACCGTGCGAGTGTTAAACTGCGCAAAACGGTGCGATGGGCAAAACGGCGCGGGTGATAAACTGCGCAAAACAGTGCGATGCGCAAAACAGTGCGATGCGCAAAACCGCGCGAGTGTTAAACTGTGCAAAACGGTGCGATGCACAAAACGGCACGGGTGATAAACTGCGCAAAACGGTGCGATGCGCAAAACGGCGCGAGTGATAAACTGCGTAAAACTGTTCGATGCGCCAAAGCGTGCGAGTGATAATCTGCCGAAAACTGTGCAATGCGCAAAACGGCGCCAGTGATAAACTGCGCTAAATAGTGCGATGCGGAAAACGACGCGAGTGATAAACTGCGCTAAATAGTGCGATGCGCCAAAAGGCGCGAGTGTTAAACTGCGCAAAACAGTGCGATGCGCAAAACGGCGCGAGTGATAAACTGCGCAAAACAGTGCGATGCGCAAAACGGCGCGAGTGATAAACTGCGCAAAACGGTACGATGCGCAAAACCGCGCGAGAGTTAAACTGCGCAAAACGGTGCGATGCGCAAAACGGCGCGGGTGATAAACTGCGCAAAACAGTGCGATGCACCAAAAGGCGCGAGTGTTAAACTGCGCAAAACAGTGCGATGCGCAAAACCGTGCGAGTGTTAAACTGCGCAAAACGGTGCGATGCGCAAAACGGCGTGGGTGATAAACTGCGCAAAACAGTGCGATGCGCAAAACAGTGCGATGCGCAAAACCGCGCGAGTGTTAAACTGCGCAAAACGGTGCGATGCACAAAACGGCGCGGGTGATAAACTGCGCAAAACGGTGCGATGCGCAAAACGGCGCGAGTGATAAACTGCGTAAAACTGTTCGATGCGCCAAAGCGTGCGAGTGATAATCTGCCGAAAACTGTGCAATGCGCAAAACGGCGCGAGTGATAAACTGCGCTAAACAGTGCGATGCGGAAAACGACGCGAGTGATAAACTGCGCAAAACAGTGCGATGCGCAAAACGGCGCGAGTGATAAGCTGCGCAAAACGGTGCGATGCGCAAAACGGTGCCAGTGATAAACTCCGCAAAACCGATGCGCAAAAGCGCGCGAGTGATAATCTGTCGAAAACAGTGCGTTGCGCAAAACGGCGCGAGTGATAAACTGTCGAAAACCGTGCGATGCACAAAACAGCGCGAGTGATAAACCGCGCAAAACAGTGCGATGCGCAAAACCGTGCGGGTGATAAACAGCGCAAAACAGTGAGATTTGCAAAACTGCGCGAGTGATAAACTGCGAAAAACAGTACGATGCGCAAAACAGCGCGAGTGATAAACAGCGCAAAACAGTGCGATTTGCAAAACTGCGCGAGTGATAAACTGCGAAAAACAGTACGATGCGCAAAACAGCGCGAGTGATAAACAGCGCAAAACAGTGCGATTTGCAAAACTGCGCGAGTGATAAACTGCGGAAAACAGTGCGATGCGCAAAACAGCGCGAGTGATAAACTGCGCAAAACAGTGCGATGCGATAAACTGCGCGAGTGTTGAACTGCGCAAAACGGTGCGAGTGATAAACTGCGCAAAACAGTGCGATGCGCCAAAAAGGCGCGAGTGTTAAACTGCGCAAAACAGTACGATGCGCGAAACGGCGCGAGTGATAAACTGCGCAAAACAGTGCGATGCGCAAAACCGCGCGAGTGTTAAACTGCGCAAAACGGTGCGATGCGCAAAACGGCGCGGGTGATAAACTGCGCAAAACCGTGCGATGCGCAAAACGGCGCGCGTGATAAACTGCGCAAAACTGTGCGATGCGTAAAACGGCGCAAGTGTTAAACTGCGCAAAACGGTGCGATGCGCAAAACGGCGCGAGTGATAAACTGCGTAAAACTGTGCGATGGGCCAAAGCGTGCGAGTGATAATCTGCCGAAAACAGTGCATTGCGCAAAACGGCGCGAGTGATAAATTGTCGAAAACCGTGCGAGGCCCAAAACAGCGCGAGTGATAAACCGCGCAAAATAGTGCGTTGCGCAAAACCGCGCGGGTGATAAACTGCGCAAAACAGTGCGATGCGCAAAACAGCGCGCGTGATAAACTGCGCAAAACAGTCCGATGCGCCAAAAGGCCCGAGTGTTAATATGTGCAAAAAGTACGATGCGCAAAACGGTGCGAGTGATAAACTGCCAAAAACCGTGCGATGCGCAAAATAGTGCGACTGATAAACTGCGCAAAACAGCGCGAGTGATAAACTGCGCAAAACAGTGCCATGCGCCAAAAAGCGCGAGTGTTAAACCGCAGAAAACAGTGCGATGCGCAAAACGGCGCGAGTGATAAACTGCGCAAAACAGTGCGATGCGTAAAACCGCGCGAGTGTTAAACTGCGCAAAACGGTGCGATGCGCAAAACGGCGCGGGTGATAAACTGCGCAAAACGGTGCGATGCGCAAAACGGCGCGAGTGATAAACTGCGTAAAACTGTTCGATGCGCCAAAGCGTGCGAGTGATAATCTGCCGAAAACTGTGCAATGCGCAAAACGGCGCGAGTGATAAACTGCGCTGAATAGTGCGATGCGGAAAACGACGCGAGTGATAAACTGCGCTAAATAGTGCGATGCGCCAAAAGGCGCGAGTGTTAAACTGCGCAAAACAGTGCGATGCGCAAAACGGCGCGAGTGATACACTGCGCAAAACAGTACGATGCGCAAAACCGCGCGAGAGTTAAACTGCGCAAAACGGTGCGATGCGCAAAACGGCGCGGGTGATAAACTGCGCAAAACAGTGCGATGCACCAAAAGGCGCGAGTGTTAAACTGCGCAAAACAGTGCGATGCGCAAAACAGCGCGAGTGATAAACTGGGCAAAACAGTACGATGCGCAAAACCGTGCGAGTGTTAAACTGCGCAAAACGGTGCGATGGGCAAAACGGCGCGGGTGATAAACTGCGCAAAACAGTGCGATGCGCAAAACCGCGCGAGTGTTAAACTGTGCAAAACGGTGCGATGCACAAAACGGCACGGGTGATAAACTGCGCAAAACGGTGCGATGCGCAAAACGGCGCGAGTGATAAACTGCGTAAAACTGTTCGATGCGCCAAAGCGTGCGAGTGATAATCTGCCGAAAACTGTGCAATGCGCAAAACGGCGCGAGTGATAAACTGCGCTAAATAGTGCGATGCGGAAAACGACGCGAGTGATAAACTGCGCTAAATAGTGCGATGCGCCAAAAGGCACGAGTGTTAAACTGCGCAAAACAGTGCGATGCGCAAAACGGCGCGAGTGATAAACTGCGCAAAACAGTGCGATGCGCAAAACGGCGCGAGTGATAAACTGCGCAAAACGGTACGATGCGCAAAACCGCGCGAGAGTTAAACTGCGCAAAACGGTGCGATGCGCAAAACGGCGCGGGTGATAAACTGCGCAAAACAGTGCGATGCACCAAAAGGCGCGAGTGTTAAACTGCGCAAAACAGTGCGATGCGCAAAACCGTGCGAGTGTTAAACTGCGCAAAACGGTGCGATGCGCAAAACGGCGTGGGTGATAAACTGCGCAAAACAGTGCGATGCGCAAAACAGTGCGATGCGCAAAACCGCGCGAGTGTTAAACTGCGCAAAACGGTGCGATGCACAAAACGGCGCGGGTGATAAACTGCGCAAAACGGTGCGATGCGCAAAACGGCGCGAGTGATAAACTGCGTAAAACTGTTCGATGCGCCAAAGCGTGCGAGTGATAATCTGCCGAAAACTGTGCAATGCGCAAAACGGCGCGAGTGATAAACTGCGCTAAACAGTGCGATGCGGAAAACGACGCGAGTGATAAACTGCGCAAAACAGTGCGATGCGCAAAACGGC
This sequence comes from Camellia granthamiana, assembly GCA_036172215.1. NCBI lineage: Eukaryota > Viridiplantae > Streptophyta > Magnoliopsida > Ericales > Theaceae > Camellia > Camellia granthamiana. The sequence continues at coordinate 75,489 of JAXFYN010000331.1, read as the reverse complement.
GCGAGTGATAAGCTGCGCAAAACGGTGCGATGCGCAAAACGGTGCCAGTGATAAACTCCGCAAAACCGATGCGCAAAAGCGCGCGAGTGATAATCTGTCGAAAACAGTGCGTTGCGCAAAACGGCGCGAGTGATAAACTGTCGAAAACCGTGCGATGCACAAAACAGCGCGAGTGATAAACCGCGCAAAACAGTGCGATGCGCAAAACCGTGCGGGTGATAAACAGCGCAAAACAGTGAGATTTGCAAAACTGCGCGAGTGATAAACAGCGCAAAACAGTGCGATTTGCAAAACTGCGCGAGTGATAAACTGCGAAAAACAGTACGATGCGCAAAACAGCGCGAGTGATAAACAGCGCAAAACAGTGCGATTTGCAAAACTGCGCGAGTGATAAACTGCGGAAAACAGTGCGATGCGCAAAACAGCGCGAGTGATAAACTGCGCAAAACAGTGCGATGCGCCAAAAGGCGCGAGTGTTAAACTGCGCAAAACAGTGCGATGCGCAAAACGGCGTGAGTGATAAACAGCGCAAAACAGTACGATGCGCAAAACCGCGCGAGTGTTAAACTGCGTAAAACGGTGCGATGCGCAAAACGGCGCGGGTGATAAACTGCGCAAAATCGTGCGATGCGCAAAACGGCGCGCGTGCCAAACTGCGCAAAACTGTGCGATGCGTAAAACGGCGCAAGTGTTAAACTGCGCAAAACGGTGCGATGCGCAAAACGGCGCGAGTGATAAACTGCGTAAAACTGTGCGATGCGCCAAAGCATGCGAGTGATAATCTGCCGAAAACAATGCGATGCGCAAAACGGCGCGAGTGATAAACTGCGCTAAACAGTGCGATGCGGAAAACGACGCGAGTGATAAACTGCGCAAAACAGTACGATGCGCAAAACAGCGCGAGTGATAAGCAGCGCAAAACGGTGCCAGTGATAAACTCCGCAAAACCGATGAGCAAAAGCGCGCGAGTGATAATCTGTCGAAAACAGTGCGTTGCGCAAAATGGCGAGAGTGATAAACTGTGGAAAACCGTGCGATGCACAAAACAGCGCGAGTGATAAACCGCGCAAAACAGTGCGATGCGCCAAAAGGCGCGAGTGTTAGACTGCCCAAAAGAGTGCGATGCACAAAACGGCAGGAGTGATAAACTGCGCAAAACAATGCGATGCGCAAAACAGCGCGAGTGATAAACTGCGCAAAACAGTGCGATGCGATAAACTGCGCGAGTGTTGAACTGCGCAAAACGGTGCGAGTGATAAACTGCGCAAAACAGTGCGATGCGCCAAAAAGGCGCGAGTGTTAAACTGCGTAAAACAGTACGATGCGCGAAACGGCGCGAGTGATAAACTGCGCAAAACAGTGCGATGCGCAAAACCGCGCGAGTGTTAAACTGCGCAAAACGGTGCGATGCGCAAAACGGCGCGGGTGATAAACTGCGCAAAACCGTGCGATGCGCAAAACGGCGCGCGTGATAAACTGCGCAAAACTGTGCGATGCGTAAAACGGCGCAAGTGTTAAACTGCGCAAAACGATGCGATGCGCAAAACGGCGCGAGTGATAAACTGCATAAAACTGTGCGATGGGCCAAAGCGTGCGAGTGATAATCTGCCGAAAACAGTGCATTGCGCAAAACGGCGCGAGTGATAAATTGTCGAAAACCGTGCGAGGCCCAAAACAGCGCGAGTGATAAACCGCGCAAAATAGTGCGTTGCGCAAAACCGCGCGGGTGATAAACTGCGCAAAACAGTGCGATGCGCAAAACAGCGCGCGTGATAAACTGCGCAAAACAGTCCGATGCGCCAAAAGGCGCGAGTGTTAATATGTGCAAAAAGTACGATGCGCAAAACGGTGCGAGTGATAAACTGCCAAAAACCGTGCGATGCGCAAAATAGTGCGACTGATAAACTGCGCAAAACAGCGCGAGTGATAAACTGCGCAAAACAGTGCCATGCGCCAAAAAGCGCGAGTGTTAAACCGCAGAAAACAGTGCGATGCGCAAAACGGCGCGAGTGATAAACTGCGCAAAACAGTGCGATGCGTAAAACCGCGCGAGTGTTAAACTGCGCAAAACGGTGCGATGCGCAAAACGGCGCGGGTGATAAACTGCGCAAAACGGTGCGATGCGCAAAACGGCGCGAGTGATAAACTGCGTAAAACTGTTCGATGCGCCAAAGCGTGCGAGTGATAATCTGCCGAAAACTGTGCAATGCGCAAAACGGCGCGAGTGATAAACTGCGCTAAATAGTGCGATGCGGAAAACGACGCGAGTGATAAACTGCGCTAAATAGTGCGATGCGCCAAAAGGCGCGAGTGTTAAACTGCGCAAAACAGTGCGATGCGCAAAACGGCGCGAGTGATAAACTGCGCAAAACAGTACGATGCGCAAAACCGCGCGAGAGTTAAACTGCGCGAAACGGTGCGATGCGCAAAACGGCGCGGGTGATAAACTGCGCAAAACAGTGCGATGCACCAAAAGGCGCGAGTGTTAAACTGCGCAAAACAGTGCGATGCGCAAAACAGCGCGAGTGATAAACTGCGCAAAACAGTACGATGCGCAAAACCGTGCGAGTGTTAAACTGCGCAAAACGGTGCGATGGGCAAAACGGCGCGGGTGATAAACTGTGCAAAACAGTGCGATGCGCAAAACAGTGCGATGCGCAAAACCGCGCGAGTGTTAAACTGTGCAAAACGGTGCGATGCACAAAACGGCACGGGTGATAAACTGCGCAAAACGGTGCGATGCGCAAAACGGCGCGAGTGATAAACTGCGTAAAACTGTTCGATGCGCCAAAGCGTGCGAGTGATAATCTGCCGAAAACTGTGCAATGCGCAAAACGGCGCGAGTGATAAACTGCGCTAAACAGTGCGATGCGGAAAACGACGCGAGTGATAAACTGCGCAAAACAGTGCGATGCGCAAAACCGCGCGAGTGATAAGCTGCGCAAAATGGTGCGATGCGCAAAACGGCGCGAGTGATAAACTGTCGAAAACCGTGCGATGCACAAAACAGCGCGAGTGATAAACCGCGCAAAACAGTGCGATGCGCAAAACCGCGCGGGTGATAAACAGCGCAAAACAGTGCGATTTGCAAAACTGCGCGAGTGATAAACTGCGAAAAACAGTACGATGCGCAAAACAGCGCGAGTGATAAACAGCGCAAAACAGTGCGATTTGCAAAACTGCGCGAGTGATAAACTGCGGAAAACAGTGCGATGCACAAAACAGCGCGAGTGATAAACTGCGCAAAACAGTGCGATGCGCCAAAAGGCGCGAGTGTTAAACTGCGCAAAACAGTGCGATGCGCAAAACGACGTGAGTGATAAACAGCGCAAAACAGTACGATGCGCAAAACCGCGCGAGTGTTAAACTGCGCAAAACGGTGCGATGCGCAAAACGGCGCGGGTGATAAACTGCGCAAAATCGTGCGATGCGCAAAACGGCGCGCGTGACAAACTGCGCAAAACTGTGCGATGCGTAAAACGGCGCAAGTGTTAAACTGCGCAAAACGGTGCGATGCGCAAAACGGCGCGAGTGATAAACTGCGTAAAACTGTGCGATGCGCCAAAGCATGCGAGTGATAATCTGCCGAAAACAGTGCGATGCGCAAAACGGCGTGAGTGATAAAATGCGCTAAACAGTGCGATGCGGAAAACGACGCGAGTGATAAACTGCGCAAAACAGTGCGATGCGCAAAACAGCGCGAGTGATAAGCAGCGCAAAACGGTGCCACTGATAAACTCCGCAAAACCGATGAGCAAAAGCGCGCGAGTGATAATCTGTCGAAAACAGTGCGTTGCGCAAAACGGCGAGAGTGATAAACTGTCGAAAACCGTGCGATGCACAAAACAGCGCGAGTGATAAACCGCGCAAAACAGTGCGATGCGCCAAAAGGCGCGAGTGTTAAACTGCCCAAAAGAGTGCGATGCACAAAACGGCAGGAGTGATAAACTGCGCAAAACAATGCGATGCGATAAACTGCGCGAGTGTTGAACTGCGCAAAACGGTGCGAGTGATAAACTGCGCAAAACAGTGCGATGCGCCAAAAAGGCGCGAGTGTTAAACTGCGCAAAACAGTACGATGCGCGAAATGGCGCGAGTGATATACTGCGCAAAACAGTGCGATGCGCAAAACCGCGCGAGTGTTAAACTGCGCAAAATGGTGCGGGTGATAAACTGCGCAAAACCGTGCGATGCGCAAAACGGCGCGCGTGATAAACTGCGCAAAACTGTGCGATGCGTAAAACGGCGCAAGTGTTAAACTGCGCAAAACGGTGCGATGCGCAAAACGGCGCGAGTGATAAACTGCGTAAAACTGTGCGATGCGCCAAAGCGTGCGAGTGATAATCTGTCGAAAACAGTGCGATGCACAAAACGGCGCGAGTGATAAACTGCGCTAAACAGTGCGATGCGCAAAATGGCGCGAGTGATAAGCTGCGCAAAACGGTGCGATGCGTAAAACGGTGCCAGTGATAAACTCCGCAAAACCGATGCGCAAAAGCGCGCGAGTGATAATCTGTCGAAAACAGTGCATTGCGCAAAACGGCGCGAGTGATAAATTGTCGAAAACCGTGCAATGCACAAAACAGCGCGAGTGATAAACCGCGCAAAACAGTGCGATGCGCAAAACCGCGCGGGTGATAAACTGCGCAAAACAGTGCGATGCGCAAAACAGCGCGCGTCATAAACTGCACAAAACAGTGCGATGCGCCAAAAGGCGCGAGTGTTAAACTGTGCAAAAAGTGCGATGCGCAAAACGGCGCGAGTGATAAACTGCCCAAAACCGTGCGATGCGCAAAACAGTGCGACTGATAAACTGCGCAAAACAGCGCGAGTGATAAACTGCGCAAAACAGTGCCATGCGCCAAAAAGCGCGAGTTTTAAACCGCAGAAAACAGTGCGATGCGCAAAACCGCGCGAGTGATAAACTGCGCAAAACAGTACGATGCGCAAAATCGCGCGAGTGTTAAACTGCGCAAAACGGTGCGATGCGCAAAACGGCGCGGGTGATAAACTGCGCAAAACGGTGCGATGCGCAAAACTGCGCGAGTGATAAACTGCGTAAAACTGTTCGATGCGCCAAAGCGTGCGAGTGATAATCTGCCGAAAACTGTGCAATGCGCAAAACGGCGCGAGTGATAAACTGCGCTAAACAGTGCGATGCGGAAAACGACGCGAGTGATAAACTGCGCAAAACAGTGCGATGCGCAAAACGGCGCGAGTGATAAGCTGCGCAAAACGGTGCGATGCGCAAAACGGTGCCAGTGATAAACTCCGCAAAACCGATGCGCAAAAGCGCGCGATTGATAATCTGTCGAAAACAGTGCGTTGCGCAAAACGGCGCGAGTGATAAATTGTCGAAAACCGTGCGATGCACAAAACAGCGCGAGTGATAAACCGCGCAAAACAGTGCGATGCGCAAAACCGCGCGGGTGATAAACAGCGCAAAATAGTGCGATTTGCAAAACTGCGCGAGTGATAAACTGCGAAAAACAGTACGATGCGCAAAACAGCGCGAGTGATAAACAGCGCAAAACAGTGCGATTTGCAAAACTGCGCGAGTGATAAACTGCGGAAAACAGTGCGATGCGCAAAACAGCGCGAGTGATAAACTGCGCAAAACAGTGCGATGCGCCAAAAGGCGCGAGTGTTAAACTGCGCAAAACAGTGCGATGCGCAAAACGGCGCGAGTGATAAACTGCGCAAAACAGTACGATGCGCAAAACCGCGCGAGTGTTGAACTGCGCAAAACGGTGCGATGTGCAAAACGGCGCGGGTGATAAACAGCGCAAAATCGTGCGATGCGCAAAACGGCGCGCGGGACAAACTGCGCAAAACTGTGCGAGTGATAAACTGCGCCAAACAGTGCGATGCGGAAAACGACGCGAGTGATAAACTGCGCAAAACAGTGTGATGCGCAAAACAGCGCGAGTGATAAGCAGCGCAAAACGGTGCCAGTGATAAACTCTGCAAAACCGATGCGCAAAAGCGCGCGAGTGATAATCTGTCGAAAACAGTGCGTTGCACAAAACGGCGAGAGTGATAAACTGTCGAAAACCGTGCGATGCACAAAACAGCGCGAGTGATAAACCGTGCAAAACAGTGCGATGCGCCAAAAGGCGCGAGTGTTAAACTGCCCAAAAGAGTGCGATGCACAAAACGGCAGGAGTGATAAACTGCGCAAAACAGTGCGATGCGCAAAACAGCGCGAGTGATAAACTGCGCAAAACAGTGCGATGCGATAAACTGCGCGAGTGTTGAACTGCGCAAAACGGTGCGAGTGATAAACTGCGCAAAACAGTGCGACGCGCCAAAAAGGCGCGAGTGTTAAACTGCGCAAAACAGTGCGATGCGCGAAACGGCGCGAGTGATAAACTGCGCAAAACAGTGCGATGCGCAAAACCGCGCGAGTGTTAAACTGAGCAAAACGGTGCGATGCGCAAAACGGCGCGGGTGATAAACTGCGCAAAACCGTGCGATGCGCAAAACGGCGCGCGTGATAAACTGTGCAAAACTGTGCGATGCGTAAAACGGCGCAAGTGTTAAACTGCGCAAAACGGTGCGATGCGCAAAACGGCGCGAGTGATAAACTGCGTAAAACTGTGCGATGCGCCAAAGCGTGCGAGTGATAATCTGCCGAAAACAGTGCGATGCACAAAACGGCGCGAGTGATAAACTGCGCTAAACAGTGCGATGCGGAAAACGACGCGAGTGATAAACTGCGCAAAACAGTGTGATGCGCAAAATTACGCGACTGATAAGCTGCGCAAAACGGTGCGATGCGTAAAACGGTGCCAGTGATAAACTCCGCAAAATCGATGCGCAAAAGCGCGCGAGTGATAATCTGTCGAAAACAGTGCATTGCGCAAAACGGCGCGAGTGATAAACTGTCGAAAACCGTGCGATGCCCAAAACAGCGCGAGTGATAAACCGCGCAAAACAGTGCGATGCGCAAAACCGCGCGGGTGATAAACTGCGCAAAACAGTGCGATGCGCAAAACAACGCGCGTGATAAACTGTGCAAAACAGTGCGATGCGCCAAAAGGCGCGAGTGTTAAACTGTGCAAAAAGTGCGATGCGCAAAACGGCGCGAGTGATAAACTGCCCAAAACCGTGCGATGCGCAAAATAGTGCGACTGATAAACTGCGCAAAACAGCGCGAGTGATAAACTGCGCAAAACAGTGCCATGCGCCAAAAAGCGCGAGTGTTAAACCGCAGAAAACAGTGCGATGCGCAAAACGGCGCGAGTGATAAACTGCGGAAAACAGTGCGATGCGCAAAACGGTGCCAGTGATAAACTCCGCAAAACCAATGCGCAAAAGCGCGCGAGTGATAATCTTTCGAAAACAGTGCGTTGCGCAAAACGGCGCGAGTGATAAACTGTCGAAAACCGTGCGATGCACAAAACAGCGCGAGTGATAAACCGCGCAAAACAGTGCGATGCGTAAAACCGCGCGGGTGATAAACAACGCAAAACAGTGCGATTTGCAAAAGTGCGCGAGTGATAAACTGCGGAAAACAGTACGATGCGCAAAACAGCGCGAGTGATAAACTGCGCAAAACAGTGCGATTTGCAAAACTGCGCGAGTGATAAACTGCGCAAACCAGTGCGATTTGCAAAACCGCGCGGGTGATAAACAGCGCAAAACAGTGCGATTTGCAAAATTGCGCGAGTGATAAACTACGGAAAACAGTGCGATTCGCAAAACAGCGCGAGTGATAAACTGCGCAAACCAGTGCGATGCGCCAAAAGGCGCGAGTGTTAAACTGCGCAAAACAGTGCGATGCGCAAAACGGCGCGAGTGATAAACTGCGCAAAACAGTACGATGCGCAAAACCGCGCGAGAGTTAAACTGCGCAAAACGGTGCGATGCGCAAAACGGCGCGGGTGATAAACTGCGCAAAACAGTGCGATGCGCCAAAAGGCGCGACTGTTAAACTGCGCAAAACAGTGCGATGCGCAAAACGGCGCGAGTGATAAACTGCGCAAAACAGTACGATGCGCAAAACCGCGCGGGTGATAAACTGCGCAAAACAGTGCGATGCGCAAAACCGCGCGAGTGTTAAACTGCGCAAAACGGTGCGATGCGCAAAACGGTGCGGGTGATAAACTGCGCAAAACGGTGCGATGCGCAAAACGGCGCGAGTGATAAACTGCGTAAAACTGTTCGATGCGCCAAAGCGTGCAAGTGATAATCTGCCGAAAACTGTGCAATGCGCAAAACGGCGTGAGTGATAAACTGCGCTAAACAGTGCGAGTGATAAGCTCCGCAAAACGGTGCGATCCGCAAAACGATGCCAGTGATAAACTCCGCAAAACCGATGCGCAAAAGCGCGCGAGTGATAATCTGTCGAAAACAGTGCGTTGCGCAAAACGGCGCGAGTGATAAACTGTCGAAAACCGTGCGATGCACAAAACAGCGCGAGTGATAAACCGCGCAAAACAGTGCGATGCGCAAAACCGCGCGGGTGATAAACAGCGCAAAACAGTGCGATTTGCAAAAGTGCGCGAGTGATAAACTGCGGAAAACAGTACGATGCGCAAAACAGCGCGAGTGATAAACTGCGCAAAACAGTGCGATTTGCAAAATTGCGCGAGTGATAAACTGCGGAAAACAGTGCGATCCGCAAAACAGCGCGAGTGATAAACTGCGCAAAACAGTGCGATGCCCCAAAAGGCGCGAGTGTTAAACTGCGCAAAACAGTGCGATGCGCAAAACGGCGCGAGTGATAAACTGCGCAAAACAGTACGATGCGCAAAACCGCGCGACAGTTAAACTGCGCAAAACGGTGCGATGCGCAAAACGGCGCGGGTGATAAACTGCGCAAAACAGTGCGATGCGTCAAAAGGCGCGACTGTTAAACTGCGCAAAATAGTGCGATGCGCAAAACGGCGCGAGTGATAAACTGCGCAAAACAGTACGATGCGCAAAACCGCGCGGGTGATAAACTGCGCAAAACAGTGCGATGCGCAAAACCGCGCGAGTGTTAAACTGCGCAAAACGGTGCGATGCGCAAAACGGTGCGGGTGATAAACTGCGCAAAACTGTGCGATGCGCAAAACGGCGCGAGTGATAAACTGCGTAAAACTGTTCAATGCGCCAAAGCGTGCGAGTGATAATCTGCCGAAAACTGTGCAATGCGCAAAACGGCGTGAGTGATAAACTGCGCTAAACAGTGCGATGCGGAAAACGACGCGAGTGATAAACTGCGCAAAACAGTGAGATGCGCAAAACGGCGCGAGTGATAAGCTGCGCAAAACGGTGCGATGCGTAAAACGGTGCCAGTGATAAACTCCGCAAAACCGATGCGCAAAAGCGCGCGAGTGATAATCTGTCGAAAACAGTGCGTTGCGCAAAACGGCGCGAGTGATAAACTGTCGAAAACCGTGCGATGCACAAAACAGCGCGAGTGATAAACCGCGCAAAACAGTGCGATGCGCAAAACCGCGCGGGTGATAAATAGCGCAAAACAGTGCGATTTGCAAAACTGCGCGAGTGATAAACTGCGGAAAACAGTACGATGCGCAAAACAGCGCGAGTGATAAACTGCGCAAAACAGTGCGATTTGCAAAACTGCGCGAGTGATAAACTGCGGAAAACAGTGCGATGCGCAAAACAGCGCGAGTGATAAACTGCGCAAAACAGTGCGATGCCCCAAAAGGCGCGAGTGTTAAACTGCGCAAAACAGTGCGATGCGCAAAACGGCGCGAGTGATAAACTGCGCAAAACAGTACGATGCGCAAAACCGCGCGAGAGTTAAACTGCGCAAAACGGTGCGATGCGCAAAACGGCGCGGGTGATAAACTGCGCAAAACAGTGCGATGCGCCAAAAGGCGCGAGTGTTAAACTGCGCAAAACAGTGCGATGCGCAAAACGGCGCGAGTGATAAACTGCGCAAAATAGTACGATGCGCAAAACCGCGCGGGTGATAAACTGCGCAAAACAGTGCGATGCGCAAAACCGCGCGAGTGTTAAACTGCGCAAAACGGTGCGATGCGCAAAACGGGGCGGGTGATAAACTGCGCAAAACGGTGCGATGCGCAAAACGGCGCGAGTGATAAACTGCGTAAAACTGTTCGATGCGCCAAAGCGTGCGAGTGATAATCTGCCGAAAACTGTGCAATCCGCAAAACGGCGTGAGTGATAAACTGCGCTAAACAGTGCGATGCGGAAAACGACGCGAGTGATAAACTGCGCAAAACAGTGAGATGCGCAAAACGGCGCGAGTGATAAGCTGCGCAAAACGGTGCGATGCGTAAAACGGTGCCGGTGATAAACTCCGCAAAACCGATGCGCAAAAGCGCGCGAGTGATAATCTGTCGAAAACAGTGCGTTGCGCAAAACGGCGCGAGTGATAAACTGTCGAAAACCGTGCGATGCACAAAACAGCGTGAGTGATAAACCGCGCAAAACAGTGCGATGCGTAAAACCGCGCGGGTGATAAACAGCGCAAAACAGTGCGATTTGCAAAAGTGCGCGAGTGATAAACTACGGAAAACAGTACGATGCGCAAAACAGCGCGAGTGATAAACTGCGCAAAACAGTGCGATTTGCAAAATTGCGCGAGTGATAAACTGCGGAAAACAGTGCGATGCGCAAAACAGCGCGAGTGATAAACTGTGCAAAACAGTGCGATGCGCCAAAAGGCGCGAGTGTTAAACTGCGCAAAACAGTGCGATGCGCAAAACGGCGCGAGTGATAAACTGCGCAAAACAGTACGATGCGCAAAACCGCGCGAGAGTTAAACTGCGCAAAACGGTGCGATGCGCAAAACGGCGCGGGTAATAAACTGCGCAAAATAGTGCGATGCGCCAAAAGGCGCGAGTGTTAAACTGCGCAAAACAGTGCGATGCGCAAAACGGCGCGAGTGATAAACTGCGCAAAATAGTACGATGCGCAAAATCGCGCGGGTGATAAACTGCGCAAAACAGTGCGATGCGCAAAACCGCGCGAGTGTTAAACTGCGCAAAACGGTGCGATGCGCAAAACGGTGCGGGCGATAAACTGCGCAAAACGGTGCGATGCGCAAAACGGCGCGAGTGATAAACTGCGTAAAACTGTGCGATGCGCCAAAGCATGCGAGTGATAATCCACCGAAAACAGTGCGATGCGCAAAACGGCGCGAGTGATAAACTGCGCTAAACAGTGCGGTGCGGAAAACGACGCGAGTGAGAAACTGTGCAAAACAGCGCGATGCGCAAAACAGCGCGAGTGATAAGCAGCGCAAAACGGTGCCAGTGATAAACTCCGCAAAACCGATGCGCAAAAGCGCGCGAGTGATAATCTGTCGAAAACAGTGTGTTGCGCAAAACGGCAAGAGTGATAAACTGTCGAAAACCGTGTGATGCACAAAACAGCGCGAGTGATAAACCGCGCAAAACAGTGCGATGCGTAAAACCGCGCGGGTGATAAACAGCGCAAAACAGTATGATGCGCAAAACCGCGCGAGTGTTAAACTGCGCAAAACGGTGCGATGCGCAAAACGGCGCGGGTGATAAACTGCGCAAAATCGTGCGATGCGCAAAACGGCGCGCGTGATAAACTGCGCAAAACTGTGCGATGCGTAAAACGGCGCAAGTGTTAAACTGCGTAAAACGGTGCGATGCGCAAAACGGCGCGAGTGATAAACTGCGTAAAACTGTGCGATGCGCCAAAGCATGCGAGTGATAATCTACCGAAAACAGTGCGATGCGCAAAACGGCGCGAGTGATAAACTGCGCTAAACAGTGCGATGCGGAAAACGACGCGAGTGAGAAACTGCGCAAAACAACGCGATGCGCAAAACAGCGCGAGTGATAAGCAGCGCAAAACGGTGCCAATGATAAACTCCGCAAAACCGATGCGCAAAAGCGCGCGAGTGATAATCTGTCGAAAACAGTGCGTTGCGCAAAACGGCAAGAGTGATAAACTGTCGAAAATCGTGCGATGCACAAAACAGCGCGAGTGATAAACCGCGCAAAACAGTGCGATGCGCCAAAAGGCGCGAGTGTTAAACTGCCCAAAAGAGTGCGATGCGCAAAACGGCAGGAGTGTTAAACCGCAGAAAACAGTGCGATGCGCAAAACGGCGCGAGTGATAAACTGCGCAAAACAGTGCGATGCGCAAAACCGCGTGAGTGTTAAACTGCGCAAAACGGTGCGATGCGCAAAACGGCGCGGGTGATCAACTGCGCAAAACGGTGCGATGCGGAAAACGGCACGAGTGATAAACTGCGTAAAACTGTTCGATGCGCCAAAGCGTGCGAGTGATAATCTGCCGAAAACTGTGCAATGCGCAAAACGGCGCGAGTGATAAACTGCGCTAAACAGTGCGATGCGGAAAACGACGCGAGTGATAAACTGCGCAAAACAGTGCGATGCGCAAAACGGCGCGAGTGATAAGCTGCACAAAACGGTGCGATGCGCAAAACGGTGCCAGTGATAAACTCCGCAAAACCGATGCGCAAAAGCGCGCGAGTGATAATCTGTCGAAAACAGTGCGTTGCGCAAAACGGCGCGAGTGATAAACTGTCGAAAACCGTGCGATGCACAAAACAGCGCGAGTGATAAACCGCGCAAAACAGTGCGATGCGCAAAACCGCGCGGGTGATAAACAGCGCAAAACAGTGCGATTTGCAAAACTGCGCGAGTGATAAACTGCGGAAAACAGTACGATGCGCAAAATAGCGCGAGTGATAAACTGCGCAAAACAGTGCGATTTGCAAAACTGCGCGAGTGATAAACTGCGGAAAACAGTGCGATGCGCAAAACAGCGCGAGTGATAAACTGCGCAAAACAGTGCGATGCGCCAAAAGGCGCGAGTGTTAAACTGCGCAAAACAGTGCGATGCGCAAAACGGCGCGAGTGATAAACTGCGCAAAACGGTACGATGCGCAAAACCGCGCGAGTGTTAAACTGCGCAAAACGGTGCGATACGCAAAACGGCGCGGGTGATAAACTGCGCAAAATCGTGCGATGCGCAAAACGGCGCGCGTGACAAACTGCGCAAAACTGTGCGATGCGTAAAACGGCGCAACTGTTAAACTGCGCAAAACGGTGCGATGCGCAAAACGGCGCGAGTGATAAACTGCGTAAAACTGTGCGATGCGCCAAAGCATGCGAGTGATAATCTGCCGAAAACAGTGCGACGCGCAAAACGGCGCGAGTGATAAACTGCGCTCAACAGTTCGATGCGGAAAACGACGCGAGTGATAAACTGCGCAAAACAGTGCGATGCGCAAAACAGCGCGAATGATAAGCAGCGCAAAACGGTGCCAGTGATAAACTCCGCAAAACCGATGCGCAAAAGCGCGCGAGTGATAATCTGTCGAAAACAGTGCGTTGCGCAAAGCGGCGAGAGTGATAAACTGTCGAAAACCGTGCGATGCACAAAACAGCGCGAGTGATAAACCGCGCAAAACAGTGCGATGCGCCAAAAGGCGCGAGTGTTAAACTGCCGAAAAGAGTGCGATGCGCAAAACGGCAGGTGTGATAAACTGCGCAAAACAGTGCGATGCGCAAAACAGCGCGAGTGATAAACTGCGCAAAATAGTGCGATGCGATAAACTGCGCGAGTGTTGAACTGCGCAAAACGGTGCGAGTGATAAACTGCGCAAAACAGTGTGATGCGCCAAAAAGGCGCGAGTGTTAAACTACGCAAAACAGTGCGATGCGCGAAATGGCGCGAGTGATAAACTGCGCAAAACAGTGCGATGCGCAAAACGGCGCGAGTGATAAACTGCCCAAAACCGTGCGATGCGCAAAACAGTGCGACAGATAAACTGCGCAAAACAGCGCGAGTGATAAACTGCGGAAAACAGTGCCATGCGCCAAAAAGCGCGAGTGTTAAACCGCAAAAAACAGTGCGATGCGCAAAACGGCGCGAGTGATAAACTGCGCAAAACAGTGCGCTGCGCAAAATCGCGCGAGTGTTAAACTGCGCAAAACGGTGCGATGCGCAAAACGGCGCGGGTGATAAACTGCGCAAAACGGTGCGATGCGCAAAACGGCGCGAGTGATAAACTGCATAAAACTGTTCGATGCGCCAAAGCGTGCGAGTGATAATCTGCCGAAAACTGTGCAATGCGCAAAACGGCGCGAGTGATAAACTACGCTAAACAGTGCGATGCGGAAAACGACGCGAGTGATAAACTGCGCAAAACAGTGCGATGCGCAAAACGACGCGAGTGATAAGCTGCGCAAAACGGTGCGATGCGCAAAACGGTGCCAGTGATAAACTCCGCAAAACCGATGCGCAAAAGCGCGCGAGTGATAATCTGTCGAAAACAGTGCGTTGCGCAAAACGGCAAGAGTGATAAACTGTCGAAAACCGTGCGATGCACAAAACAGCGCGAGTGATAAACCGCGCAAAACAGTGCGATGCGCAAAACCGCGCGGGTGATAAACAGCGCAAAACAGTGCGATTTGCAAAACTGCGCGAGTGATAAACTGCGGAAAACAGTACGATGCGCAAAACAGCGCGAGTGATAAACTGCGCAAAACAGTGCGATTTGCAAAACTGCGCGAGTGATAAACTGCGGAAAACAGTGCGATGCGCAAAACAGCGCGAGTGATAAACTGCGCAAAACAGTGCGATGCGCCAAAAGGCGCGAGTGTTAAACTGCGCAAAACAGTGCGATGCGCAAAACGGCGCGAGTGATAAACTGCGCAAAACAGTACGATGCGCAAAATCGCGCGAGTGTTAAACTGCGCAAAACGGTGCGATGCGCAAAATGGCACGGGTGATAAACTGCGCAAAATCGTGCGATGCGCAAAACGGCGCGCGTGACAAACTGCGCAAAACTGTGCGATGCGTAAAACGGCGCAAGTGTTAAACTGCGCAAAACGGTGCGACGCGCAAAACGGCGCGAGTGATAAACTGCGTAAAACTGTGCGATGCGCCAAAGCATGCGAGTGATAATCTGCCGAAAACAGTGCGATGCGCAAAACGGCACGAGTGATAAACTGCGCTAAACAGTTCGATGCGGAAAACGACGCGAGTGATAAACTGCGCAAAACAGTGCGATGCGCAAAACAGCGCGAGTGATAAGCAGCGCAAAACGGTGCCAGTGATAAACTCCGCAAAAAGCGATGCGCAAAAGCGCGCGAGTGATAATCTGTCGAAAACAGTGCGTTGCGCAAAACGGCGAGAGTGATAAACTGTCGAAAACCGTGCGATGCACAAAACAGCACGAGTGATAAACCGCGCAAAACAGTGCGATGCGCCAAAAGGCGCGAGTGTTAAACTGCCGAAAAGAGTGCGATGCGCAAAACGGCAGGAGTGATAAACTGCGCAAAACAGTGCGATGCGCAAAACGGCAGGAGTGATAAACTGCGCAAAACAGTGCGATGCGCAAAACAGCGCGAGTGATAAACTGCGCAAAATGGTGCGATGCGATAAACTGCGCGAGTGTTGAACTGCGCAAAACGGTGCGAGTGATAAACTGCGCAAAACAGTGTGATGCGCCAAAAAGGCGCGAGTGTTAAACTACGCAAAACAGTGCGATGCGCGAAACGGCGCGAGTGATAAACTGTGCAAAACAGTGCGATGCGCAAAACGGCGCGAGTGATAAACTGCCCAAAACCGTGCGATGCGCAAAACCCTGCGATTGATAAACTGCGCAAAACAGCGCGAGTGATAAACTGCGCAAAACAGTGCCATGCGCCAAAAAGCGCGAGTGTTAAACCGCAGAAAACAGTGCGATGCGCAAAACGGCGCGAGTGATAAACTGCGCAAAACAGTGCGATGCGCAAAACCGCGCGAGTGTTAAACTGTGCAAAACGGTGCGATGCGCAAAACGGCGCGGGTGATAAACTGCGCAAAACGGTGCGATGCGCAAAACGGCGCGAGTGATAAACTGCATAAAACTGTTCGATGCGCCAAAGCGTGCGAGTGATAATCTGCCGAAAACTGTGCAATGCGCAAAACGGCGCGAGTGATAAACTGCGCTAAACAGTGCGATGCGGAAAACGACGCGAGTGATAAACTGCGCAAAACAGTGCGAAGCGCAAAACGGCGCGAGTGATAAGCTGCGCAAAACGGTGCAATGCGCAAAACGGTGCCAGTGATAAACTCCGCAAAACCGATGCGCAAAAGCGCGCGAGTGATAATCTGTCGAAAACAGTGCGTTGCGCAAAACGGCGCGAATGATAAACTGTCGAAAACCGTGCGATGCACAAAACAGCGCGAGTGATAAACCGCGCAAAACAGTGCGATGCGCAAAACCGCGCGGGTGATAAACAGCGCAAAACAGTGCGATTTGCAAAACTGCCGAGTGATAAACTGCGGAAAACAGTACGATGCGCAAAACAGCGCGAGTGATAAACTGCGCAAAACAGTGCGATTTGCAAAACTGCGCGAGTGATAAACTGCGGAAAACAGTGCGATGCGCAAAACAGCGCGAGTGATAAACTGCGCAAAATAGTGCGATGCGCCAAAAGGCGCGAGTGTTAAACTGCGCAAAACAGTGCGATGCGCAAAACGGCGCGAGTGATAAACTGCGCAAAACAGTATGATGCGTAAAACCGCGCGAGTGTTAAACTGCGCAAAACGGTGCGATGCGCAAAACGGCGCGGGTGATAAACTGCGCAAAATCGTGCGATGCGCAAAACGGCGCGCGTGACAAACTGCGCAAAACTGTGCGATGCGTAAAACGGCGCAAGTGTTAAACTGCGTAAAACTGTGCGATGCGCCAAAGCATGCGAGTGATAATCTGCCGAAAACAGTGCGATGCGCAAAACGGCGCGAGTGATAAACTGCGCTAAACAGTGCGATGCGGAAAACGACGCGAGTGAGAAACTGTGCAAAACAGCGCGATGCGCAAAACAGCGCGAGTGATAAGCAGCGCAAAACGGTGCCAGTGATAAACTCCGCAAAACCGATGCGCAAAAGCGCGCGAGTGATAATCTGTCGAAAACAGTGCGTTGCGCAAAACGGCAAGAGTGATAAACTGTCGAAAACCGTGCGATGCACAAAACAGCGCGAGTGATAAACCGCGCAAAACAGTGCGATGCGCCAAAAGGCGCGAGTGTTAAACTGCCGAAAAGAGTGCGATGCGCAAAACGGCAGGAGTGATAAACTGCGCAAAACAGTGCGATGCGCAAAACAGCGCGAGTGATCAACTGCGCAAAATAGTGCGATGCGATAAACTGCGCGAGTGTTGAACTGCGCAAAACGGTGCGAGTGATAAACTGCGCAAAACAGTGTGATGCGCCAAAAAGGCGCGAGTGTTAAACTACGCAAAACAGTGCGATGCGCGAAACGGCGCGAGTGATAAACTGCGCAAAACAGTGTGATGCGCAAAACGGCGCGAGTGATAAACTGCCCAAAACCGTGCGATGCGCAAAACAGTGCGACAGATATACTGCGCAAAACAGCGCGAGTGATAAACTGCGGAAAACAGTGCCATGCGCCAAAAAGCGCGAGTGTTAAACCGCAAAAAACAGTGCGATGCGCAAAACGGCGCGAGTGATAAACTGCGCAAAACAGTGCGCTGCGCAAAATCGCGCGAGTGTTAAACTGCGCAAAACGGTGCGATGCGCAAAACGGCGCGGGTGATAAACTGCGCAAAACGGTGCGATGCGCAAAACGGCGCGAGTGATAAACTGCATAAAACTGTTCGATGCGCCAAAGCGTGCGAGTGATAATCTGCCGAAAACTGTGCAATGCGCAAAACGGCGCGAGTGATAAACTACGCTAAACAGTGCGATGCGGAAAACGACGCGAGTGATAAACTGCGCAAAACAGTGCGATGCGCAAAACGACGCGAGTGATAAGCTGCGCAAAACGGTGCGATGCGCAAAACGGTGCCAGTGATAAACTCCGCAAAACCGATGCGCAAAAGCGCGCGAGTGATAATCTGTCGAAAACAGTGCGTTGCGCAAAACGGCAAGAGTGATAAACTGTCGAAAACCGTGCGATGCACAAAACAGCGCGAGTGATAAACCGCGCAAAACAGTGCGATGCGCAAAACCGCGCGGGTGATAAACAGCGCAAAACAGTGCGATTTGCAAAACTGCGCGAGTGATAAACTGCGGAAAACAGTACGATGCGCAAAACAGCGCGAGTGATAAACTGCGCAAAACAGTGCGATTTGCAAAACTGCGCGAGTGATAAACTGCGGAAAACAGTGCGATGCGCAAAACAGCGCGAGTGATAAACTGCGCAAAACAGTGCGATGCGCCAAAAGGCGCGAGTGTTAAACTGCGCAAAACAGTGCGATGCGCAAAACGGCGCGAGTGATAAACTGCGCAAAACAGTACGATGCGCAAAATCGCGCGAGTGTTAAACTGCGCAAAACGGTGCGATGCGCAAAATGGCACGGGTGATAAACTGCGCAAAATCGTGCGATGCGCAAAACGGCGCGCGTGACAAACTGCGCAAAACTGTGCGATGCGTAAAACGGCGCAAGTGTTAAACTGCGCAAAACGGTGCGACGCGCAAAACGGCGCGAGTGATAAACTGCGTAAAACTGTGCGATGCGCCAAAGCATGCGAGTGATAATCTGCCGAAAACAGTGCGATGCGCAAAACGGCACGAGTGATAAACTGCGCTAAACAGTTCGATGCGGAAAACGACGCGAGTGATAAACTGCGCAAAACAGTGCGATGCGCAAAACAGCGCGAGTGATAAGCAGCGCAAAATGGTGCCAGTGATAAACTCCGCAAAAAGCGATGCGCAAAAGCGCGCGAGTGATAATCTGTCGAAAACAGTGCGTTGCGCAAAACGGCGAGAGTGATAAACTGTCGAAAACCGTGCGATGCACAAAACAGCGCGAGTGATAAACCGCGCAAAACAGTGCGATGCGCAAAACCGCGCGGGTGATAAACTGCGCAAAACAGTGCGATGCGCAAAACAGCGCGCGTCATAAACTGCACAAAACAGTGCGATGCGCCAAAAGGCGCGAGTGTTAAACTGTGCAAAAAGTGCGATGCGCAAAACGGCGCGAGTGATAAACTGCCCAAAACCGTGCGATGCGCAAAACAGTGCGACTGATAAACTGCGCAAAACAGCGCGAGTGATAAACTGCGCAAAACAGTGCCATGCGCCAAAAAGCGCGAGTTTTAAACCGCAGAAAACAGTGCGATGCGCAAAACCGCGCGAGTGATAAACTGCGCAAAACAGTACGATGCGCAAAATCGCGCGAGTGTTAAACTGCGCAAAACGGTGCGATGCGCAAAACGGCGCGGGTGATAAACTGCGCAAAACGGTGCGATGCGCAAAACTGCGCGAGTGATAAACTGCGTAAAACTGTTCGATGCGCCAAAGCGTGCGAGTGATAATCTGCCGAAAACTGTGCAATGCGCAAAACGGCGCGAGTGATAAACTGCGCTAAACAGTGCGATGCGGAAAACGACGCGAGTGATAAACTGCGCAAAACAGTGCGATGCGCAAAACGGCGCGAGTGATAAGCTGCGCAAAACGGTGCGATGCGCAAAACGGTGCCAGTGATAAACTCCGCAAAACCGATGCGCAAAAGCGCGCGATTGATAATCTGTCGAAAACAGTGCGTTGCGCAAAACGGCGCGAGTGATAAATTGTCGAAAACCGTGCGATGCACAAAACAGCGCGAGTGATAAACCGCGCAAAACAGTGCGATGCGCAAAACCGCGCGGGTGATAAACAGCGCAAAATAGTGCGATTTGCAAAACTGCGCGAGTGATAAACTGCGAAAAACAGTACGATGCGCAAAACAGCGCGAGTGATAAACAGCGCAAAACAGTGCGATTTGCAAAACTGCGCGAGTGATAAACTGCGGAAAACAGTGCGATGCGCAAAACAGCGCGAGTGATAAACTGCGCAAAACAGTGCGATGCGCCAAAAGGCGCGAGTGTTAAACTGCGCAAAACAGTGCGATGCGCAAAACGGCGCGAGTGATAAACTGCGCAAAACAGTACGATGCGCAAAACCGCGCGAGTGTTGAACTGCGCAAAACGGTGCGATGTGCAAAACGGCGCGGGTGATAAACAGCGCAAAATCGTGCGATGCGCAAAACGGCGCGCGGGACAAACTGCGCAAAACTGTGCGAGTGATAAACTGCGCCAAACAGTGCGATGCGGAAAACGACGCGAGTGATAAACTGCGCAAAACAGTGTGATGCGCAAAACAGCGCGAGTGATAAGCAGCGCAAAACGGTGCCAGTGATAAACTCTGCAAAACCGATGCGCAAAAGCGCGCGAGTGATAATCTGTCGAAAACAGTGAGTTGCACAAAACGGCGAGAGTGATAAACTGTCGAAAACCGTGCGATGCACAAAACAGCGCGAGTGATAAACCGTGCAAAACAGTGCGATGCGCCAAAAGGCGCGAGTGTTAAACTGCCCAAAAGAGTGCGATGCACAAAACGGCAGGAGTGATAAACTGCGCAAAACAGTGCGATGCGCAAAACAGCGCGAGTGATAAACTGCGCAAAACAGTGCGATGCGATAAACTGCGCGAGTGTTGAACTGCGCAAAACGGTGCGAGTGATAAACTGCGCAAAACAGTGCGACGCGCCAAAAAGGCGCGAGTGTTAAACTGCGCAAAACAGTGCGATGCGCGAAACGGCGCGAGTGATAAACTGCGCAAAACAGTGCGATGCGCAAAACCGCGCGAGTGTTAAACTGAGCAAAACGGTGCGATGCGCAAAACGGCGCGGGTGATAAACTGCGCAAAACCGTGCGATGCGCAAAACGGCGCGCGTGATAAACTGTGCAAAACTGTGCGATGCGTAAAACGGCGCAAGTGTTAAACTGCGCAAAACGGTGCGATGCGCAAAACGGCGCGAGTGATAAACTGCGTAAAACTGTGCGATGCGCCAAAGCGTGCGAGTGATAATCTGCCGAAAACAGTGCGATGCACAAAACGGCGCGAGTGATAAACTGCGCTAAACAGTGCGATGCGGAAAACGACGCGAGTGATAAACTGCGCAAAACAGTGTGATGCGCAAAATTACGCGACTGATAAGCTGCGCAAAACGGTGCGATGCGTAAAACGGTGCCAGTGATAAACTCCGCAAAATCGATGCGCAAAAGCGCGCGAGTGATAATCTGTCGAAAACAGTGCATTGCGCAAAACGGCGCGAGTGATAAACTGTCGAAAACCGTGCGATGCCCAAAACAGCGCGAGTGATAAACCGCGCAAAACAGTGCGATGCGCAAAACCGCGCGGGTGATAAACTGCGCAAAACAGTGCGATGCGCAAAACAACGCGCGTGATAAACTGTGCAAAACAGTGCGATGCGCCAAAAGGCGCGAGTGTTAAACTGTGCAAAAAGTGCGATGCGCAAAACGGCGCGAGTGATAAACTGCCCAAAACCGTGCGATGCGCAAAATAGTGCGACTGATAAACTGCGCAAAACAGCGCGAGTGATAAACTGCGCAAAACAGTGCCATGCGCCAAAAAGCGCGAGTGTTAAACCGCAGAAAACAGTGCGATGCGCAAAACGGCGCGAGTGATAAACTGCGGAAAACAGTGCGATGCGCAAAACGGTGCCAGTGATAAACTCCGCAAAACCAATGCGCAAAAGCGCGCGAGTGATAATCTTTCGAAAACAGTGCGTTGCGCAAAACGGCGCGAGTGATAAACTGTCGAAAACCGTGCGATGCACAAAACAGCGCGAGTGATAAACCGCGCAAAACAGTGCGATGCGTAAAACCGCGCGGGTGATAAACAACGCAAAACAGTGCGATTTGCAAAAGTGCGCGAGTGATAAACTGCGGAAAACAGTACGATGCGCAAAACAGCGCGAGTGATAAACTGCGCAAAACAGTGCGATTTGCAAAACTGCGCGAGTGATAAACTGCGCAAACCAGTGCGATTTGCAAAACCGCGCGGGTGATAAACAGCGCAAAACAGTGCGATTTGCAAAATTGCGCGAGTGATAAACTACGGAAAACAGTGCGATTCGCAAAACAGCGCGAGTGATAAACTGCGCAAACCAGTGCGATGCGCCAAAAGGCGCGAGTGTTAAACTGCGCAAAACAGTGCGATGCGCAAAACGGCGCGAGTGATAAACTGCGCAAAACAGTACGATGCGCAAAACCGCGCGAGAGTTAAACTGCGCAAAACGGTGCGATGCGCAAAACGGCGCGGGTGATAAACTGCGCAAAACAGTGCGATGCGCCAAAAGGCGCGACTGTTAAACTGCGCAAAACAGTGCGATGCGCAAAACGGCGCGAGTGATAAACTGCGCAAAACAGTACGATGCGCAAAACCGCGCGGGTGATAAACTGCGCAAAACAGTGCGATGCGCAAAACCGCGCGAGTGTTAAACTGCGCAAAACGGTGCGATGCGCAAAACGGTGCGGGTGATAAACTGCGCAAAACGGTGCGATGCGCAAAACGGCACGAGTGATAAACTGCGTAAAACTGTTCGATGCGCCAAAGCGTGCAAGTGATAATCTGCCGAAAACTGTGCAATGCGCAAAACGGCGTGAGTGATAAACTGCGCTAAACAGTGCGATGCGGAAAACGACGCGAGTGATAAACTGCGCAAAACAGTGAGATGCGCAAAACGGCGCGAGTGATAAGCTCCGCAAAACGGTGCGATCCGCAAAACGATGCCAGTGATAAACTCCGCAAAACCGATGCGCAAAAGCGCGCGAGTGATAATCTGTCGAAAACAGTGCGTTGCGCAAAACGGCGCGAGTGATAAACTGTCGAAAACCGTGCGATGCACAAAACAGCGCGAGTGATAAACCGCGCAAAACAGTGCGATGCGCAAAACCGCGCGGGTGATAAACAGCGCAAAACAGTGCGATTTGCAAAAGTGCGCGAGTGATAAACTGCGGAAAACAGTACGATGCGCAAAACAGCGCGAGTGATAAACTGCGCAAAACAGTGCGATTTGCAAAATTGCGCGAGTGATAAACTGCGGAAAACAGTGCGATCCGCAAAACAGCGCGAGTGATAAACTGCGCAAAACAGTGCGATGCCCCAAAAGGCGCGAGTGTTAAACTGCGCAAAACAGTGCGATGCGCAAAACGGCGCGAGTGATAAACTGCGCAAAACAGTACGATGCGCAAAACCGCGCGACAGTTAAACTGCGCAAAACGGTGCGATGCGCAAAACGGCGCGGGTGATAAACTGCGCAAAACAGTGCGATGCGTCAAAAGGCGCGACTGTTAAACTGCGCAAAATAGTGCGATGCGCAAAACGGCGCGAGTGATAAACTGCGCAAAACAGTACGATGCGCAAAACCGCGCGGGTGATAAACTGCGCAAAACAGTGCGATGCGCAAAACCGCGCGAGTGTTAAACTGCGCAAAACGGTGCGATGCGCAAAACGGTGCGGGTGATAAACTGCGCAAAACTGTGCGATGCGCAAAACGGCGCGAGTGATAAACTGCGTAAAACTGTTCAATGCGCCAAAGCGTGCGAGTGATAATCTGCCGAAAACTGTGCAATGCGCAAAACGGCGTGAGTGATAAACTGCGCTAAACAGTGCGATGCGGAAAACGACGCGAGTGATAAACTGCGCAAAACAGTGAGATGCGCAAAACGGCGCGAGTGATAAGCTGCGCAAAACGGTGCGATGCGTAAAACGGTGCCAGTGATAAACTCCGCAAAACCGATGCGCAAAAGCGCGCGAGTGATAATCTGTCGAAAACAGTGCGTTGCGCAAAACGGCGCGAGTGATAAACTGTCGAAAACCGTGCGATGCACAAAACAGCGCGAGTGATAAACCGCGCAAAACAGTGCGATGCGCAAAACCGCGCGGGTGATAAATAGCGCAAAACAGTGCGATTTGCAAAACTGCGCGAGTGATAAACTGCGGAAAACAGTACGATGCGCAAAACAGCGCGAGTGATAAACTGCGCAAAACAGTGCGATTTGCAAAACTGCGCGAGTGATAAACTGCGGAAAACAGTGCGATGCGCAAAACAGCGCGAGTGATAAACTGCGCAAAACAGTGCGATGCCCCAAAAGGCGCGAGTGTTAAACTGCGCAAAACAGTGCGATGCGCAAAACGGCGCGAGTGATAAACTGCGCAAAACAGTACGATGCGCAAAACCGCGCGAGAGTTAAACTGCGCAAAACGGTGCGATACGCAAAACGGCGCGGGTGATAAACTGCGCAAAACAGTGCGATGCGCCAAAAGGCGCGACTGTTAAACTGCGCAAAACAGTGCGATGCGCAAAACGGCGCGAGTGATAAACTGCGTAAAACTGTGCGATGCGCCAAAGCATGCGAGTGATAATCTGCCGAAAACAGTGCGACGCGCAAAACGGCGCGAGTGATAAACTGCGCTCAACAGTTCGATGCGGAAAACGACGCGAGTGATAAACTGCGCAAAACAGTGCGATGCGCAAAACAGCGCGAATGATAAGCAGCGCAAAACGGTGCCAGTGATAAACTCCGCAAAACCGATGCGCAAAAGCGCGCGAGTGATAATCTGTCGAAAACAGTGCGTTGCGCAAAGCGGCGAGAGTGATAAACTGTCGAAAACCGTGCGATGCACAAAACAGCGCGAGTGATAAACCGCGCAAAACAGTGCGATGCGCCAAAAGGCGCGAGTGTTAAACTGCCGAAAAGAGTGCGATGCGCAAAACGGCAGGTGTGATAAACTGCGCAAAACAGTGCGATGCGCAAAACAGCGCGAGTGATAAACTGCGCAAAATAGTGCGATGCGATAAACTGCGCGAGTGTTGAACTGCGCAAAACGGTGCGAGTGATAAACTGCGCAAAACAGTGTGATGCGCCAAAAAGGCGCGAGTGTTAAACTACGCAAAACAGTGCGATGCGCGAAATGGCGCGAGTGATAAACTGCGCAAAACAGTGCGATGCGCAAAACGGCGCGAGTGATAAACTGCCCAAAACCGTGCGATGCGCAAAACAGTGCGACAGATAAACTGCGCAAAACAGCGCGAGTGATAAACTGCGGAAAACAGTGCCATGCGCCAAAAAGCGCGAGTGTTAAACCGCAAAAAACAGTGCGATGCGCAAAACGGCGCGAGTGATAAACTGCGCAAAACAGTGCGCTGCGCAAAATCGCGCGAGTGTTAAACTGCGCAAAACGGTGCGATGCGCAAAACGGCGCGGGTGATAAACTGCGCAAAACGGTGCGATGCGCAAAACGGCGCGAGTGATAAACTGCATAAAACTGTTCGATGCGCCAAAGCGTGCGAGTGATAATCTGCCGAAAACTGTGCAATGCGCAAAACGGCGCGAGTGATAAACTACGCTAAACAGTGCGATGCGGAAAACGACGCGAGTGATAAACTGCGCAAAACAGTGCGATGCGCAAAACGACGCGAGTGATAAGCTGCGCAAAACGGTGCGATGCGCAAAACGGTGCCAGTGATAAACTCCGCAAAACCGATGCGCAAAAGCGCGCGAGTGATAATCTGTCGAAAACAGTGCGTTGCGCAAAACGGCAAGAGTGATAAACTGTCGAAAACCGTGCGATGCACAAAACAGCGCGAGTGATAAACCGCGCAAAACAGTGCGATGCGCAAAACCGCGCGGGTGATAAACAGCGCAAAACAGTGCGATTTGCAAAACTGCGCGAGTGATAAACTGCGGAAAACAGTACGATGCGCAAAACAGCGCGAGTGATAAACTGCGCAAAACAGTGCGATTTGCAAAACTGCGCGAGTGATAAACTGCGGAAAACAGTGCGATGCGCAAAACAGCGCGAGTGATAAACTGCGCAAAACAGTGCGATGCGCCAAAAGGCGCGAGTGTTAAACTGCGCAAAACAGTGCGATGCGCAAAACGGCGCGAGTGATAAACTGCGCAAAACAGTACGATGCGCAAAATCGCGCGAGTGTTAAACTGCGCAAAACGGTGCGATGCGCAAAATGGCACGGGTGATAAACTGCGCAAAATCGTGCGATGCGCAAAACGGCGCGCGTGACAAACTGCGCAAAACTGTGCGATGCGTAAAACGGCGCAAGTGTTAAACTGCGCAAAACGGTGCGACGCGCAAAACGGCGCGAGTGATAAACTGCGTAAAACTGTGCAATGCGCCAAAGCATGCGAGTGATAATCTGCCGAAAACAGTGCGATGCGCAAAACGGCACGAGTGATAAACTGCGCTAAACAGTTCGATGCGGAAAACGACGCGAGTGATAAACTGCGCAAAACAGTGCGATGCGCAAAACAGCGCGAGTGATAAGCAGCGCAAAACGGTGCCAGTGATAAACTCCGCAAAAAGCGATGCGCAAAAGCGCGCGAGTGATAATCTGTCGAAAACAGTGCGTTGCGCAAAACGGCGAGAGTGATAAACTGTCGAAAACCGTGCGATGCACAAAACAGCACGAGTGATAAACCGCGCAAAACAGTGCGATGCGCCAAAAGGCGCGAGTGTTAAACTGCCGAAAAGAGTGCGATGCGCAAAACGGCAGGAGTGATAAACTGCGCAAAACAGTGCGATGCGCAAAACGGCAGGAGTGATAAACTGCGCAAAACAGTGCGATGCGCAAAACAGCGCGAGTGATAAACTGCGCAAAATGGTGCGATGCGATAAACTGCGCGAGTGTTGAACTGCGCAAAACGGTGCGAGTGATAAACTGCGCAAAACAGTGTGATGCGCCAAAAAGGCGCGAGTGTTAAACTACGCAAAACAGTGCGATGCGCGAAACGGCGCGAGTGATAAACTGCGCAAAACAGTGCGATGCGCAAAACGGCGCGAGTGATAAACTGCCCAAAACCGTGCGATGCGCAAAACCCTGCGATTGATAAACTGCGCAAAACAGCGCGAGTGATAAACTGCGCAAAACAGTGCCATGCGCCAAAAAGCGCGAGTGTTAAACCGCAGAAAACAGTGCGATGCGCAAAACGGCGCGAGTGATAAACTGCGCAAAACAGTGCGATGCGCAAAACCGCGCGAGTGTTAAACTGTGCAAAACGGTGCGATGCGCAAAACGGCGCGGGTGATAAACTGCGCAAAACGGTGCGATGCGCAAAACGGCGCGAGTGATAAACTGCATAAAACTGTTCGATGCGCCAAAGCGTGCGAGTGATAATCTGCCGAAAACTGTGCAATGCGCAAAACGGCGCGAGTGATAAACTGCGCTAAACAGTGCGATGCGGAAAACGACGCGAGTGATAAACTGCGCAAAACAGTGCGAAGCGCAAAACGGCGCGAGTGATAAGCTGCGCAAAACGGTGCAATGCGCAAAACGGTGCCAGTGATAAACTCCGCAAAACCGATGCGCAAAAGCGCGCGAGTGATAATCTGTCGAAAACAGTGCGTTGCGCAAAACGGCGCGAATGATAAACTGTCGAAAACCGTGCGATGCACAAAACAGCGCGAGTGATAAACCGCGCAAAACAGTGCGATGCGCAAAACCGCGCGGGTGATAAACAGCGCAAAACAGTGCGATTTGCAAAACTGCCGAGTGATAAACTGCGGAAAACAGTACGATGCGCAAAACAGCGCGAGTGATAAACTGCGCAAAACAGTGCGATTTGCAAAACTGCGCGAGTGATAAACTGCGGAAAACAGTGCGATGCGCAAAACAGCGCGAGTGATAAACTGCGCAAAATAGTGCGATGCGCCAAAAGGCGCGAGTGTTAAACTGCGCAAAACAGTGCGATGCGCAAAACGGCGCGAGTGATAAACTGCGCAAAACAGTATGATGCGTAAAACCGCGCGAGTGTTAAACTGCGCAAAACGGTGCGATGCGCAAAACGGCGCGGGTGATAAACTGCGCAAAATCGTGCGATGCGCAAAACGGCGCGCGTGACAAACTGCGCAAAACTGTGCGATGCGTAAAACGGCGCAAGTGTTAAACTGCGTAAAACTGTGCGATGCGCCAAAGCATGCGAGTGATAATCTGCCGAAAACAGTGCGATGCGCAAAACGGCGCGAGTGATAAACTGCGCTAAACAGTGCGATGCGGAAAACGACGCGAGTGAGAAACTGTGCAAAACAGCGCGATGCGCAAAACAGCGCGAGTGATAAGCAGCGCAAAACGGTGCCAGTGATAAACTCCGCAAAACCGATGCGCAAAAGCGCGCGAGTGATAATCTGTCGAAAACAGTGCGTTGCGCAAAACGGCAAGAGTGATAAACTGTCGAAAACCGTGCGATGCACAAAACAGCGCGAGTGATAAACCGCGCAAAACAGTGCGATGCGCCAAAAGGCGCGAGTGTTAAACTGCCGAAAAGAGTGCGATGCGCAAAACGGCAGGAGTGATAAACTGCGCAAAACAGTGCGATGCGCAAAACAGCGCGAGTGATAAACTGCGCAAAATAGTGCGATGCGATAAACTGCGCGAGTGTTGAACTGCGCAAAACGGTGCGAGTGATAAACTGCGCAAAACAGTGTGATGCGCCAAAAAGGCGCGAGTGTTAAACTACGCAAAACAGTGCGATGCGCGAAACGGCGCGAGTGATAAACTGCGCAAAACAGTGTGATGCGCAAAACGGCGCGAGTGATAAACTGCCCAAAACCGTGCGATGCGCAAAACAGTGCGACAGATATACTGCGCAAAACAGCGCGAGTGATAAACTGCGGAAAACAGTGCCATGCGCCAAAAAGCGCGAGTGTTAAACCGCAAAAAACAGTGCGATGCGCAAAACGGCGCGAGTGATAAACTGCGCAAAACAGTGCGCTGCGCAAAATCGCGCGAGTGTTAAACTGCGCAAAACGGTGCGATGCGCAAAACGGCGCGGGTGATAAACTGCGCAAAACGGTGCGATGCGCAAAACGGCGCGAGTGATAAACTGCATAAAACTGTTCGATGCGCCAAAGCGTGCGAGTGATAATCTGCCGAAAACTGTGCAATGCGCAAAACGGCGCGAGTGATAAACTACGCTAAACAGTGCGATGCGGAAAACGACGCGAGTGATAAACTGCGCAAAACAGTGCGATGCGCAAAACGACGCGAGTGATAAGCTGCGCAAAACGGTGCGATGCGCAAAACGGTGCCAGTGATAAACTCCGCAAAACCGATGCGCAAAAGCGCGCGAGTGATAATCTGTCGAAAACAGTGCGTTGCGCAAAACGGCAAGAGTGATAAACTGTCGAAAACCGTGCGATGCACAAAACAGCGCGAGTGATAAACCGCGCAAAACAGTGCGATGCGCAAAACCGCGCGGGTGATAAACAGCGCAAAACAGTGCGATTTGCAAAACTGCGCGAGTGATAAACTGCGGAAAACAGTACGATGCGCAAAACAGCGCGAGTGATAAACTGCGCAAAACAGTGCGATTTGCAAAACTGCGCGAGTGATAAACTGCGGAAAACAGTGCGATGCGCAAAACAGCGCGAGTGATAAACTGCGCAAAACAGTGCGATGCGCCAAAAGGCGTGAGTGTTAAACTGCGCAAAACAGTGCGATGCGCAAAACGGCGCGAGTGATAAACTGCGCAAAACAGTACGATGCGCAAAATCGCGCGAGTGTTAAACTGCGCAAAACGGTGCGATGCGCAAAATGGCACGGGTGATAAACTGCGCAAAATCGTGCGATGCGCAAAACGGCGCGCGTGACAAACTGCGCAAAACTGTGCGATGCGTAAAACGGCGCAAGTGTTAAACTGCGCAAAACGGTGCGACGCGCAAAACGGCGCGAGTGATAAACTGCGTAAAACTGTGCGATGCGCCAAAGCATGCGAGTGATAATCTGCCGAAAACAGTGCGATGCGCAAAACGGCACGAGTGATAAACTGCGCTAAACAGTTCGATGCGGAAAACGACGCGAGTGATAAACTGCGCAAAACAGTGCGATGCGCAAAACAGCGCGAGTGATAAGCAGCGCAAAACGGTGCCAGTGATAAACTCCGCAAAAAGCGATGCGCAAAAGCGCGCGAGTGATAATCTGTCGAAAACAGTGCGTTGCGCAAAACGGCGAGAGTGATAAACTGTCGAAAACCGTGCGATGCACAAAACAGCACGAGTGATAAACCGCGCAAAACAGTGCGATGCGCCAAAAGGCGCGAGTGTTAAACTGCCGAAAAGAGTGCGATGCGCAAAACGGCAGGAGTGATAAACTGCGCAAAACAGTGCGATGCGCAAAACGGCAGGAGTGATAAACTGCGCAAAACAGTGCGATGCGCAAAACAGCGCGAGTGATAAACTGCGCAAAATGGTGCGATGCGATAAACTGCGCGAGTGTTGAACTGCGCAAAACGGTGCGAGTGATAAACTGCGCAAAACAGTGTGATGCGCCAAAAAGGCGCGAGTGTTAAACTACGCAAAACAGTGCGATGCGCGAAACGGCGCGAGTGATAAACTGCGCAAAACAGTGCGATGCGCAAAACGGCGCGAGTGATAAACTGCCCAAAACCGTGCGATGCGCAAAACCCTGCGATTGATAAACTGCGCAAAACAGCGCGAGTGATAAACTGCGCAAAACAGTGCCATGCGCCAAAAAGCGCGAGTGTTAAACCGCAGAAAACAGTGCGATGCGCAAAACGGCGCGAGTGATAAACTGCGCAAAACAGTGCGATGCGCAAAACCGCGCGAGTGTTAAACTGTGCAAAACGGTGCGATGCGCAAAACGGCGCGGGTGATAAACTGCGCAAAACGGTGCGATGCGCAAAACGGCGCGAGTGATAAACTGCATAAAACTGTTCGATGCGCCAAAGCGTGCGAGTGATAATCTGCCGAAAACTGTGCAATGCGCAAAACGGCGCGAGTGATAAACTGCGCTAAACAGTGCGATGCGGAAAACGACGCGAGTGATAAACTGCGCAAAACAGTGCGAAGCGCAAAACGGCGCGAGTGATAAGCTGCGCAAAACGGTGCAATGCGCAAAACGGTGCCAGTGATAAACTCCGCAAAACCGATGCGCAAAAGCGCGCGAGTGATAATCTGTCGAAAACAGTGCGTTGCGCAAAACGGCGCGAATGATAAACTGTCGAAAACCGTGCGATGCACAAAACAGCGCGAGTGATAAACCGCGCAAAACAGTGCGATGCGCAAAACCGCGCGGGTGATAAACAGCGCAAAACAGTGCGATTTGCAAAACTGCCGAGTGATAAACTGCGGAAAACAGTACGATGCGCAAAACAGCGCGAGTGATAAACTGCGCAAAACAGTGCGATTTGCAAAACTGCGCGAGTGATAAACTGCGGAAAACAGTGCGATGCGCAAAACAGCGCGAGTGATAAACTGCGCAAAATAGTGCGATGCGCCAAAAGGCGCGAGTGTTAAACTGCGCAAAACAGTGCGATGCGCAAAACGGCGCGAGTGATAAACTGCGCAAAACAGTATGATGCGTAAAACCGCGCGAGTGTTAAACTGCGCAAAACGGTGCGATGCGCAAAACGGCGCGGGTGATAAACTGCGCAAAATCGTGCGATGCGCAAAACGGCGCGCGTGACAAACTGCGCAAAACTGTGCGATGCGTAAAACGGCGCAAGTGTTAAACTGCGTAAAACTGTGCGATGCGCCAAAGCATGCGAGTGATAATCTGCCGAAAACAGTGCGATGCGCAAAACGGCGCGAGTGATAAACTGCGCTAAACAGTGCGATGCGGAAAACGACGCGAGTGAGAAACTGTGCAAAACAGCGCGATGCGCAAAACAGCGCGAGTGATAAGCAGCGCAAAACGGTGCCAGTGATAAACTCCGCAAAACCGATGCGCAAAAGCGCGCGAGTGATAATCTGTCGAAAACAGTGCGTTGCGCAAAACGGCAAGAGTGATAAACTGTCGAAAACCGTGCGATGCACAAAACAGCGCGAGTGATAAACCGCGCAAAACAGTGCGATGCGCCAAAAGGCGCGAGTGTTAAACTGCCGAAAAGAGTGCGATGCGCAAAACGGCAGGAGTGATAAACTGCGCAAAACAGTGCGATGCGCAAAACAGCGCGAGTGATAAACTGCGCAAAATAGTGCGATGCGATAAACTGCGCGAGTGTTGAACTGCGCAAAACGGTGCGAGTGATAAACTGCGCAAAACAGTGTGATGCGCCAAAAAGGCGCGAGTGTTAAACTACGCAAAACAGTGCGATGCGCGAAACGGCGCGAGTGATAAACTGCGCAAAACAGTGTGATGCGCAAAACGGCGCGAGTGATAAACTGCCCAAAACCGTGCGATGCGCAAAACAGTGCGACAGATATACTGCGCAAAACAGCGCGAGTGATAAACTGCGGAAAACAGTGCCATGCGCCAAAAAGCGCGAGTGTTAAACCGCAAAAAACAGTGCGATGCGCAAAACGGCGCGAGTGATAAACTGCGCAAAACAGTGCGCTGCGCAAAATCGCGCGAGTGTTAAACTGCGCAAAACGGTGCGATGCGCAAAACGGCGCGGGTGATAAACTGCGCAAAACGGTGCGATGCGCAAAACGGCGCGAGTGATAAACTGCATAAAACTGTTCGATGCGCCAAAGCGTGCGAGTGATAATCTGCCGAAAACTGTGCAATGCGCAAAACGGCGCGAGTGATAAACTACGCTAAACAGTGCGATGCGGAAAACGACGCGAGTGATAAACTGCGCAAAACAGTGCGATGCGCAAAACGACGCGAGTGATAAGCTGCGCAAAACGGTGCGATGCGCAAAACGGTGCCAGTGATAAACTCCGCAAAACCGATGCGCAAAAGCGCGCGAGTGATAATCTGTCGAAAACAGTGCGTTGCGCAAAACGGCAAGAGTGATAAACTGTCGAAAACCGTGCGATGCACAAAACAGCGCGAGTGATAAACCGCGCAAAACAGTGCGATGCGCAAAACCGCGCGGGTGATAAACAGCGCAAAACAGTGCGATTTGCAAAACTGCGCGAGTGATAAACTGCGGAAAACAGTACGATGCGCAAAACAGCGCGAGTGATAAACTGCGCAAAACAGTGCGATTTGCAAAACTGCGCGAGTGATAAACTGCGGAAAACAGTGCGATGCGCAAAACAGCGCGAGTGATAAACTGCGCAAAACAGTGCGATGCGCCAAAAGGCGCGAGTGTTAAACTGCGCAAAACAGTGCGATGCGCAAAACGGCGCGAGTGATAAACTGCGCAAAACAGTACGATGCGCAAAATCGCGCGAGTGTTAAACTGCGCAAAACGGTGCGATGCGCAAAATGGCACGGGTGATAAACTGCGCAAAATCGTGCGATGCGCAAAACGGCGCGCGTGACAAACTGCGCAAAACTGTGCGATGCGTAAAACGGCGCAAGTGTTAAACTGCGCAAAACGGTGCGACGCGCAAAACGGCGCGAGTGATAAACTGCGTAAAACTGTGCGATGCGCCAAAGCATGCGAGTGATAATCTGCCGAAAACAGTGCGATGCGCAAAACGGCACGAGTGATAAACTGCGCTAAACAGTTCGATGCGGAAAACGACGCGAGTGATAAACTGCGCAAAACAGTGCGATGCGCAAAACAGCGCGAGTGATAAGCAGCGCAAAACGGTGCCAGTGATAAACTCCGCAAAAAGCGATGCGCAAAAGCGCGCGAGTGATAATCTGTCGAAAACAGTGCGTTGCGCAAAACGGCGAGAGTGATAAACTGTCGAAAACCGTGCGATGCACAAAACAGCGCGAGTGATAAACCGCGCAAAACAGTGCGATGCGCCAATAGGCGCGTGTTAAACTGCCCAAAAGAGTGCGATGCGCAAAACGGCAGGAGTGATAAACTGCGCAAAACAGTGCGATGCGCAAAACAGCGCGAGTGATAAACTGCGCAAAATAGTGCGATGCGATAAACTGCGCGAGTGTTGAACTGCGCAAAACGGTGCGAGTGATAAACTGCGCAAAACAGTGTGATGCGCCAAAAAGGCGCGAGTGTTAAACTACGCAAAAGAGTGCGATGCGCGAAACGGCGCGAGTGATAAACTGCGCAAAACAGTGCGATGCGCAAAATGGCGTGAGTGATAAACTGCCCAAAACCGTGCGATGCGCAAAACCGTGCGACTGATAAACTGCGCAAAACAGCGCGAGTGATAAACTGCGCAAAATAGTGCCATGCGCCAAAAAGCGCGAGTGTTAAACCGCAGAAAACAGTGCGATGCGCAAAACGGCGCGAGTGATAAACTGCGCAAAACAGTGCGATGCGCAAAACCGCGCGAGTGTTAAACTGTGCAAAACGGTGCGATGCGCAAAACGGCGCGGGTGATAAACTGCGCAAAACGGTGCGATGCGCAAAACGGCGCGAGTGATAAACTGCGTAAAACTGTTCGATGCGCCAAAGCGTGCGAGTGATAATCTGCCGAAAACTGTGCAATGCGCAAAACGGCGCGAGTGATAAACTGCGCTAAACAGTGCGATGCGGAAAACGACGCGAGTGATAAACTGCGCAAAACAGTGCGAAGCGCAAAACGGCGCGAGTGATAAGCTGCGCAAAACGGTGCGATGCGCAAAACGGTGCCAGTGATAAACTCCGCAAAACCGATGCGCAAAAGCGCGCGAGTGATAATCTGTCGAAAACAGTGCGTTGCGCAAAACGGCGCGAATGATAAACTGTCAAAAACCGTGCAATGCACAAAACAGCGCGAGTGATAAACCGCGCAAAACAGTGCGATGCGCAAAACCGCGCGGGTGATAAACAGCGCAAAACAGTGCGATTTGCAAAACTGCCGAGTGATAAACTGCGGAAAACAGTACGATGCGCAAAACAGCGCGAGTGATAAACTGCGCAAAATAGTGCGATTTGCAAAACTGCGCGAGTGATAAACTGCGGAAAACAGTGCGATGCGCAAAACAGCGCGAGTGATAAACTGCGCAAAATAGTGCGATGCGCCAAAAGGCGCGAGTGTTAAACTGCGCAAAACAGTGCGATGCGCAAAACGGCGCGAGTGATAAACTGCGCAAAACAGTATGATGCGTAAAACCGCGAGAGTGTTAAACTGCGCAAAACGGTGCGATGCGCAAAACGGCGCGGGTGATAAACTGCGCAAAATCGTGCGATGCGCAAAACGGCGCGCGTGGCAAACTGCGCAAAACTGTGCGATGCGTAAAACGGCGCAAGTGTTAAACTGCGCAAAACGGTGTGATGCGCAAAACGGCGCGAGTGATAAACTGCGTAAAACTGTGCGATGCGCCAAAGCATGCGAGTGATAATCTGCCGAAAACAGTGCGATGCGCAAAATGGCGCGAGTGATAAACTGCGCTAAACAGTGCGATGCGAAAAACGACGCGAGTGAGGAACTGCGCAAAACAGCGCGATGCGCAAAACAGCGCGAGTGATAAGCAGCGCAAAACGGTGCCAGTGATAAACTCCGCAAAACCGATGCGCAAAAGCGCGCGAGTGATAATCTGTCGAAAACAGTGCGTTGCGCAAAACGGCAAGAGTGATAAACTGTCGAAAACCGTGCGATGCACAAAACAGCGCGAGTGATAAACCGCGCAAAACAGTGCGATGCGTAAAACCGCGCGGGTGATAAACAGCGCAAAACAGTGCGATTTGCAAAAGTGCGCGAGTGATAAACTGCGGAAAACAGTACGATGCGCAAAACAGCGCGAGTGATAAACTGCGCAAAACAGTGCGATTTGCAAAATTGCGCGAGTGATAAACTGCGGAAAACAGTGCGATGCGCAAAACAGCGCGAGTGATAAACTGCGCAAAACAGTGCGATGCGCCAAAAGGCGCGAGTGTTAAACTGCGCAAAACAGTGCGATGCGCAAAACGGCGCGAGTGATAAACTGCGCAAAACAGTACGATGCGCAAAACCGCGCGAGAGTTAAACTGCGCAAAACGGTGCGATGCGCAAAACGGCGCGGGTGATAAACTGTGCAAAACAGTGCGATGCGCCAAAAGGCGCGAGTGTTAAACTGCGCAAAACAGTGCGATGCGCAAAACGGCGCGAGTGATAAACTGCGCAAAATAGTACGATGCGCAAAACCGCGCGGGTGATAAACTGCGCAAAACAGTGCGATGCGCAAAACCGCGCGAGTGTTAAACTGCGCAAAACGGTGCGATGCGCAAAACGGCGCGGGTGATAAACTGCGCAAAACGGTGCGATGCGCAAAACGGCGCGAGTGATAAACTGCGTAAAACTGTGCGATGCGCCAAAGCATGCGAGTGATAATCTACCGAAAACAGTGCGATGCGCAAAACGGCGCGAGTGATAAACTGCGCTAAACAGTGCGATGCGGAAAACGACGCGAGTGAGAAACTGCGCAAAACAGCGCGATGCGCAAAACAGCGCGAGTGATAAGCAGCGCAAAACGGTGCCAGTGATAAACTCCGCAAAACCGATGCGCAAAAGCGCGCGAGTGATAATCTGTCGAAAACAGTGCGTTGCGCAAAACGGCAAGAGTGATAAACTGTCGAAAACCGTGCGATGCACAAAACAGCGCGAGTGATAAACCGCGCAAAACAGTGCGATGCGTAAAACCGCGCGGGTGATAAACAGCGCAAAACAGTGCGATTTGCAAAAGTGCGCGAGTGATAAACTGTGGAAAACAGTACGATGCGCAAAACAGCGCGAGTGATAAACTGCGCAAAACAGTGCGATTTGCAAAACTGCGCGAGTGATAAACTGCGGAAAACAGTGCGATGCGCAAAACAGCGCGAGTGATAAACTGCGCAAAATAGTGCGATGCGCCAAAAGGCGCGAGTGTTAAACTGCGCAAAACAGTGCGATGCGCAAAACGGCGCGAGTGATAAACTGCGCAAAACAGTATGATGCGCAAAACCGCGCGAGTGTTAAACAGCGCAAAACGGTGCGATGCGCAAAACGGCGCGGGTGATAAACTGCGCAAAATCGTGCGATGCGCAAAACGGCGCGCGTGACAAACTGCGCAAAACGGTGCGATGCGTAAAACGGCGCAAGTGTTAAACTGCGTAAAATGACGCGATGCGCAAAACGGCGCGAGTGATAAACTGCGTAAAACTGTGCGATGCGCCAAAGCATGCGAGTGATAATCTGCCGAAAACAGTGCGACGCGCAAAACGGCGCGAGTGATAAACTGCGCTCAACAGTTCGATGCGGAAAATGACGCGAGTGATAAACTGCGCAAAACAGTGCGATGCGCAAAACAGCGCGAGTGATAAGCAGCGCAAAACGGTGCCAGTGATAAACTCCGCAAAATCGATGCGCAAAAGCGCGCGAGTGATAATCTGTCGAAAACAGTGCGTTGCGCAAAACGGCGAGAGTGATAAACTGTCGAAAACCGTGCGATGCACAAAACAGCGCGAGTGATAAACCGCGCAAAACAGTGCGATGCGCGAAAAGGCGCGAGTGTTAAACTGCCCAAAAGAGTGCGATGCGCAAAACGGCAGGAGTGATAAACTGCGCAAAACAGTGCGATGCGCAAAACAGCGCGAGTGATAAACTCCGCAAAATAGTGCGATGCGATAAACTGCTCGAGTGTTGAACTGCGCAAAACGGTGCGAGTGATAAACGGCGCAAAACAGTGTGATGCGCCAAAAAGGCGCGACTGTTAAACTGCGCAAAACAGTGCGATGCGCGAAACGGCGCGAGTGATAAACTGCGCAAAACAGTGCGATGCGCAAAACGGCGCGAGTGATAAACTGCCCAAAACCGTGCGATGCGCAAAACAGTGCGACTGATAAACTGCGCAAAACAGCGCGAGTGATAAACTGTGGAAAACAGTGCCATGCGCCAAAAAGCGCGAGTGTTAAACCGCAGAAAACAGTGCGATGCGCAAAATGGCGCGAGTGATAAACTGCGCAAAACAGTGCGCTGCGCAAAACCGCGCGATTGTTAAAATGCACAAAACGGTGCGATGCGCAAAACGGCGCGGGTGATAAACTGCGCAAAACGGTGCGATGCGCAAAACGGCGCGAGTGATAAACTGCATAAAACTGTTCGATGCGCCAAAGCGTGCGAGTGATAATCTGCCGAAAACTGTGCAATGCGCAAAACGGCGCGAGTGATAAACTGCGCTAAACAGTGCGATGCGGAAAACGACGCGAGTGATAAACTGCGCAAAACAGTGCGATGCGCAAAACGGCGCGAGTGATAAGCTACGCAAAACGGTGCCAGTGATAAACTCCGTAAAACCGATGCGCAAAAGCGCGCGAGTGATAATCTGTCGAAAACAGTGCGTTGCGCAAAACGGCGCGAGTGATAAACTGTCGAAAACCGTGCGATGCACAAAACCGCGCGAGTGATAAACCGCGCAAAACAGTGCGATGCGCAAAACCGCGCGGGTGATAAACAGTGCAAAACAGTGCGATTTGCAAAACTGCGCGAGTGATAAACTGCGGAAAACAGTACGATGCGCAAAACAGCGCGAGTGATAAACTGCGCAAAACAGTGCGATTTGCAAAACTGCGCGAGTGATAAACTGCGGAAAACAGTGCGATGCGCAAAACAGCGCGAGTGATAAACTGCGCAAAACAGTGCGATGCGCCAAAAGGCGCGAGTGTTAAACTGCGCAAAACAGTGCGATGCGCAAAACGGCGCGAGTGATAAACTGCGCAAAACAGTACGATGCGCAAAACCGCGCGAGTGTTAAACTGCGCAAAACGGTGCGATGCGCAAAACGGCGCGGGTGATAAACTGCGCCAAATCGTGCGATGCGCAAAACGGCGCGCGTGACAAACTTCGCAAAACTGTGCGATGCGTAAAACGGCGCAAGTGTTAAACTGCGCAAAACGGTGCGATGCGCAAAACGGCGCGAGTGATAAACTGCGTAAAACTGTGCGATGCGCCAAAGCATGCGAGTGATAATCTGCCGAAAACAGTGCGATGCGCAAAACGGCACGAGTGATAAACTGCGCTAAACAGTTCGATGCGGAAAACGACGCGAGTGATAAACTGCGCAAAACAGTGCGATGCGCAAAACAGCGCGAGTGATAAGCAGCGCAAAACGGTGCCAGTGATAAACTCCGCAAAAAGCGATGCGCAAAAGCGCGCAAGTGATAATCTGTCGAAAACAGTGCGTTGCGCAAAACGGCGAGAGTGATAAACTGTCGAAAACCGTGCGATGCACAAAACAGCGCGAGTGATAAACCGCGCAAAACAGTGCGATGCGCCAAAAGGCGCGAGTGTTAAACTCCCCAAAAGAGTGCGATGCGCAAAACGGCAGGAGTGATAAACTGCGCAAAACTGTGCGATGCGCAAAACAGCGCGAGTGATAAACTGCGCAAAATAGTGCGATGCGATAAACTGCGCGAGTGTTGAACTGCGCAAAACGGTACGAGTGATAAACTGCGCAAAACAGTGTGATGCGCCAAAAAGGCGCGAGTGTTAAACTACGCAAAACAGTGCGATGCGCAAAACGGCGCGAGTGATAAACTGCCCAAAACCGTGCGATGCGCAAAACCGTGCGACTGATAAACTGCGCAAAACAGCGCGAGTGATAAACTGCGCAAAACAGTGCCATGCGCCAAAAAGCGCGAGTGTTAAACCGCAGAAAACAGTGCGATGCGCAAAATGGCGCGAGTGATAAACTGCGCAAAACAGTGCGATGCGCAAAACCGCGCGAGTGTTAAACTGTGCAAAACGGTGCGATGCGCAAAACGGCGCGGGTGATAAACTGCGCAAAACGGTGCGATGCGCAAAACGGCGCGAGTGATAAACTGCGTAAAACTGTTCGATGCGCCAAAGCGTGCGAGTGATAATCTACCGAAAACTGTGCAATGCGCAAAACGGCGCGAGTGATAAACTGCGCTAAACATTGCGATGCGGAAAACGACGCGAGTGATAAACTGCGCAAAACAGTGCGAAGCGCAAAACGGCGCGAGTGATAAGCTGCGCAAAACGGTGCGATGCGCAAAACGGTGCCAGTGATAAACTCCGCAAAACCGATGCGCAAAAGCGCGCGAGTGATAATCTGTCGAAAACAGTGCGTTGCGCAAAACGGCGCGAATGATAAACTGTCGAAAACCGTGCGATGCACAAAACAGCGCGAGTGATCAACCGCGCAAAACAGTGCGATGCGCAAAACCGCGCGGGTGATAAACAGCGCAAAACAGTGCGATTTGCAAAACTGCCGAGTGATAAACTGCGAAAAACAGTACGATGCGCAAAACAGCGCGAGTGATAAACTGCGCAAAACAGTGCGATTTGCAAAACTGCGCGAGTGATAAACTGCGGAAAACAGTGCGATGCGCAAAACAGCGCGAGTGATAAACTGCGCAAAATAGTGCGATGCGCCAAAAGGCGCGAGTGTTAAACTGCGCAAAACAGTGCGATGCGCAAAACGGCGCGAGTGATAAACTGCGCAAAACAGTATGATGC
Organism: Camellia granthamiana; assembly: GCA_036172215.1. Classification (NCBI taxonomy): domain Eukaryota; kingdom Viridiplantae; phylum Streptophyta; class Magnoliopsida; order Ericales; family Theaceae; genus Camellia; species Camellia granthamiana. The sequence continues at coordinate 35,497 of JAXFYN010000331.1, read as the reverse complement.
GTAAAACCGCGCGAGTGTTAAACTGCGCAAAACGGTGCGATGCGCAAAACGGCGCGGGTGATAAACTGCGCAAAATCGTGCGATGCGCAAAACGGCGCGGGTGACAAACTGCGCAAAACTGTGCGATGCGTAAAACGACGCAAGTGTTAAACTGCGCAAAACGGTGTGATGCGCAAAACGGCGCGAGTGATAAACTGCGTAAAACTGTGCGATGCGCCAAAGCATGCGAGTGATAATCTGCCGAAAACAGTGCGATGCGCAAAATGGCACGAGTGATAAACTGCGCTAAACAGTGCGATGCGGAAAACGACCCGAGTGAGAAACTGCGCAAAACAGCGCGATGCGCAAAACAGCGCGAGTGATAAGCAGCGCAAAACGGTGCCAGTGATAAACTCCGCAAAACCGATGCGCAAAAGCGCGCGAGTGATAATCTGTCGAAAACAGTGCGTTGCGCAAAACGGCAAGAGTGATAAACTGTCGAAAACCGTGCGATGCACAAAACAGCGCGAGTGATAAACCGCGCAAAACAGTGCGATGCGTAAAACCGCGCGGGTGATAAACAGCGCAAAACAGTGCGATTTGCAAAAGTGCGCGAGTGATAAACTGCGGAAAACAGTACGATGCGCAAAACAGCGCGAGTGATAAACTGCGCAAAACAGTGCGATTTGCAAAATTGCGCGAGTGATAAACTGCGGAAAACAGTGCGATGCGCAAAACAGCGCGAGTGATAAACTGCGCAAAACAGTGCGATGCGCCAAAAGGCGCGAGTGTTAAACTGCGCAAAACAGTGCGATGCGCAAAACGGCGCGAGTGATAAACTGCGCAAAACAGTACGATGCGCAAAACCGCGCGAGAGTTAAACTGCGCAAAACGGTGCGATGCGCAAAACGGCGCGGGTGATAAACTGTGCAAAACAGTGCGATGCGCCAAAAGGCGCGAGTGTTAAACTGCGCAAAACAGTGCGATGCGCAAAACGGCGCGAGTGATAAACTGCGCAAAATAGTACGATGCGCAAAACCGCGCGGGTGATAAACTGCGCAAAACAGTGCGATGCGCAAAACCGCGCGAGTGTTAAACTGCGCAAAACGGTGCGATGCGCAAAACGGTGCGGGTGATAAACTGCGCAAAACGGTGCGATGCGCAAAACGGCGCGAGTGATAAACTGCGTAAAACTGTGCGATGCGCCAAAGCATGCGAGTGATAATCTACCGAAAACAGTGCGATGCGCAAAACGGCGCAAGTGATAAACTGCGCTAAACAGTGCGATGCGGAAAACGACGCGAGTGAGAAACTGCGCAAAACAGCGCGATGCGCAAAACAGCGCGAGTGATAAGAAGCGCAAAACGGTGCCAGTGATAAACTCCGCAAAACCGATGCGCAAAAGCGCGCGAGTGATAATCTGTCGAAAACAGTGCGTTGCGCAAAACGGCAAGAGTGATAAACTGTCGAAAACCGTGCGATGCACAAAACAGCGCGAGTGATAAACCGCGCAAAACAGTGCGATGCGTAAAACCGCGCGGGTGATAAACAGCGCAAAACAGTGCGATTTGCAAAAGTGCGCAAGTGATAAACTGCGGAAAACAGTACGATGCGCAAAACAGCGCGAGTGATAAACTACGCAAAACAGTGCGATTTGCAAAACTGCGCGAGTGATAAACTGCAGAAAACAGTGCGATGCGCAAAACAGCGCGAGTGATAAACTGCGCAAAATAGTGCGATGCGCCAAAAGGCGCGAGTGTTAAACTGCGCAAAACAGTGCGATGCGCAAAACGGCGCGAGTGATAAACTGCGCAAAACAGTATGATGCGCAAAACCGCGCGAGTGTTAAACTGCGCAAAACGGTGCGATGCGCAAAACGGCGCGGGTGATAAACTGCGCAAAATCGTGCGATGCGCAAAACGACGCGCGTGACAAACTGCGCAAAACTGTGCGATGCGTAAAACGGCGCAAGTGTTAAACTGCGTAAAACGGTGCGACGCGCAAAACGGCGCGAGTGATAAACTGCGTAAAACTGTGCGATGCGCCAAAGCATGCGAGTGATAATCTACCGAAAACAGTGCGATGCGCAAAACGGCGCGAGTGATAAACTGCGCTAAACAGTGCGATGCGGAAAACGACGCGAGTGAGAAACTGCGCAAAACAGCGCGATGCACAAAACAGCGCGATGCGCAAAACAGCGCGAGTGATAAGCAGCGCAAAACGGTGCCAGTGATAAACTCCGCAAAACCGATGCGCAAAAGCGTGCGAGTGATAATCTGTCGAAAACAGTGCGTTGCGCAAAACGGCAAGAGTGATAAACTGTCGAAAACCGTGCGATGCACAAAACAGCGCGAGTGATAAACCGCGCAAAACAGTGCGATGCGTAAAACCGCGCGGGTGATAAACAGCGCAAAACAGTGCGATTTGCAAAAGTGCGCGAGTGATAAACTGTGGAAAACAGTACGATGCGCAAAACAGCGCGAGTGATAAACTGCGCAAAACAGTGCGATTTGCAAAACTGCGCGAGTGATAAACTGCGGAAAACAGTGCGATGCGCAAAACAGCGCGAGTGATAAACTGCGCAAAATAGTGCGATGCGCCAAAAGGCGCGAGTGTTAAACTGCGCAAAACAGTGCGATGCGCAAAACGGCGCGAGTGATAAACTGCGCAAAACAGTATGATGCGCAAAACCGCGCGAGTGTTAAACTGCGCAAAACGGTGCGATGCGCAAAACGGCGCGGGTGATAAACTGCGCAAAATCGTGCGATGCGCAAAACGGCGCGCGTGACAAACTGCGCAAAACTGTGCGATGCGTAAAACGGCGCAAGTGTTAAACTGCGTAAAACGACGCGATGCGCAAAACGGCGCGAGTGATAAACTGCGTAAAACTGTGCGATGCGCCAAAGCATGCGAGTGATAATCTGCCGAAAACAGTGCGACGCGCAAAACGGCGCGAGTGATAAACTGCGCTCAACAGTTCGATGCAGAAAATGACGCGAGTGATAAACTGCGCAAAACAGTGCGATGCGCAAAACAGCGCGAGTGATAAGCAGCGCAAAACGGTGCCAGTGATAAACTCCGCAAAATCGATGCGCAAAAGCGCGCGAGTGATAATCTGTCGAAAACAGTGCGTTGCGCAAAACGGCGAGAGTGATAAACTGTCGAAAACCGTGCGATGCACAAAACAGCGCGAGTGATAAACCGCGCAAAACAGTGCGATGCGCGAAAAGGCGCGAGTGTTAAACTGCCCAAAAGAGTGCGATGCGCAAAACGGCAGGAGTGATAAACTGCGCAAAACAGTGCGATGCGCAAAACAGCGCGAGTGATAAACTGCGCAAAATAGTGCGATGCGATAAACTGCGCGAGTGTTGAACTGCGCAAAACGGTGCGAGTGATAAACTGCGCAAAACAGTGTGATGCGCCAAAAAGGCGCGAGTGTTAAACTGCGCAAAACAGTGCGATGCGCGAAACGGCGCGAGTGATAAACTGCGCAAAACAGTGCGATGCGCCAAACGGCGCGAGTGATAAACTGCCCAAAACCGTGCGATGCGCAAAACAGTGCGACTGATAAACTGCGCAAAACAGCGCGAGTGATAAACTGTGGAAAACAGTGCCATGCGCCAAAAAGCGCGAGTGTTAAACCGCAGAAAACAGTGCGATGCGCAAAACGGCGCGAGTGATAAACTGCGCAAAACAGTGCGCTGCGCAAAACCGCGCGAGTGTTAAAATGCGCAAAACGGTGCGATGCGCAAAACGGCGCGGGTGATAAACTGCGCAAAACGGTGCGATGCGCAAAACGGCGCGAGTGATAAACTGCATAAAACTGTTCGATGCGCCAAAGCGTGCGAGTGATAATCTGCCGAAAACTGTGCAATGTGCAAAACGGCGCGAGTGATAAACTGCGCTAAACAGTGCGATGCGGAAAACGACGCGAGTGATAAACTGCGCAAAACAGTGCGATGCGCAAAACGGCGCGAGTGATAAGCTGCGCAAAACGGTGCCAGTGATAAACTCCGCAAAACCGATGCGCAAAAGCGCGCGAGTGATAATCTGTCGAAAACAGTGCGTTGCGCAAAACGGCGCGAGTGATAAACTGTCGAAAACCGTGCGATGCACAAAACCGCGCGAGTGATAAACCGCGCAAAACAGTGCGATGCGCAAAACCGCGCGGGTGATAAACAGCGCAAAACAGTGCGATTTGCAAAACTGCGCGAGTGATAAACTGCGGAAAACAGTACGATGCGCAAAACAGCGCGAGTGATAAACTGCGCAAAACAGTGCGATTTGCAAAACTGCGCGAGTGATAAACTGCGGAAAACAGTGCGATGCGCAAAACAGCGCGAGTGATAAACTGCGCAAAACAGTGCGATGCGCCAAAAGGCGCGAGTGTTAAACTGCGCAAAACAGTGCGATGCGCAAAACGGCGCGAGTGATAAACTGCGCAAAACAGTACGATGCGCAAAACCGCGCGAGTGTTAAACTGCGCAAAACGGTGCGATGCGCAAAACGGCGCGGGTGATAAACTGCGCAAAATCGTGCGATGCGCAAAACGGCGCGCGTGACAAACTTCGCAAAACTGTGCGATGCGTAAAACGGCGCAAGTGTTAAACTGCGCAAAACGGTGCGATGCGCAAAACGGCGCGAGTGATAAACTGCGCTAAACAGTTCGATGCGGAAAACGACGCGAGTGATAAACTGCGCAAAACAGTGCGATGCGCAAAACAGCGCGAGTGATAAGCAGCGCAAAACGGTGCCAGTGATAAACTCCGCAAAAAGCGATGCGCAAAAGCGCGCGAGTGATAATCTGTCGAAAACAGTGCGTTGCGCAAAACGGCGAGAGTGATAAACTGTCGAAAACCGTGCGATGCACAAAACAGCGCGAGTGATAAACCGCGCAAAACAGTGCGATGCGCCAAAAGGCGCGAGTGTTAAACTCCCCAAAAGAGTGCGATGCGCAAAACGGCAGGAGTGGTAAACTGCGCAAAACAGTGCGATGCGCAAAACAGCGCGAGTGATAAACTGCGCAAAATAGTGCGATGCGATAAACTGCGCGAGTGTTGAACTGCGCAAAACGGTGCGAGTGATAAACTGCGCAAAACAGTGTGATGCGCCAAAAAGGCGCGAGTGTTAAACTACGCAAAACAGTGCGATGCGCGAAACGGCGCGAGTGATAAACTGCGCAAAACAGTGCGATGCGCAAAACGGCGCGAGTGATAAACTGCCCAAAACCGTGCGATGCGCAAAACCGTGCGACTGATAAACTGCGCAAAACAGCGCGAGTGATAAACTGCGCAAAACAGTGCCATGCGCCAAAAAGCGCGAGTGTTAAACCGCAGAAAACAGTGCGATGCGCAAAATGGCGCGAGTGATAAACTGCGCAAAACAGTGCGATGCGCAAAACCGCGCGAGTGTTAAACTGTGCAAAACGGTGCGATGCGCAAAACGGCGCGGGTGATAAACTGCGCAAAACGGTGCGATGCGCAAAACGGCGCGAGTGATAAACTGCGTAAAACTGTTCGATGCGCCAAAGCGTGCGAGTGATAATCTACCGAAAACTGTGCAATGCGCAAAACGGCGCGAGTGATAAACTGCGCTAAACATTGCGATGCGGAAAACGACGCGAGTGATCAACTGCGCAAAACAGTGCGAAGCGCAAAACGGCGCGAGTGATAAGCTGCGCAAAACGGTGCGATGCACAAAACGGTGCCAGTGATAAACTCCGCAAAACCGATGCGCAAAAGCGCGCGAGTGATAATCTGTCGAAAACAGTGCGTTGCGCAAAACGGCGCAAATGATAAACTGTCGAAAACCGTGCGATGCACAAAACAGCGCGAGTGATAAACCGCGCAAAACAGTGCGATGCGCAAAACCGCGCGGGTGATAAACAGCGCAAAACAGTGCGATTTGCAAAACTGCCGAGTGATAAACTGCGGAAAACAGTACGATGCGCAAAACAGCGCGAGTGATAAACTGCGCAAAACAGTGCGATTTGCAAAACTGCGCGAGTGATAAACTGCGGAAAACAGTGCGATGCGCAAAACAGCGCGAGTGATAAACTGCGCAAAATAGTGCGATGCGCCAAAAGGCGCGAGTGTTAAACTGCGCAAAACAGTGCGATGCGCAAAACGGCGCGAGTGATAAACTGCGCAAAACAGTATGATGCGTAAAACCGCGCGAGTGTTAAACTGCGCAAAACGGTGCGATGCGCAAAACGGCGCGGGTGATAAACTGCGCAAAATCGTGCGATGCGCAAAACGGCGCGCGTGACAAACTGCGCAAAACTGTGCGATGCGTAAAACGGCGCAAGTGTTAAACTGCGCAAAACGGTGTGATGCGCAAAACGGCGCGAGTGATAAACTGCGTAAAACTGTGCGATGCGCCAAAGCATGCGAGTGATAATCTGCCGAAAACAGTGCGATGCGCAAAATGGCGCGAGTGATAAACTGCGCTAAACAGTGCGATGCGGAAAACGACGCGAGTGAGAAACTGCGCAAAACAGCGCGATGCGCAAAACAGCGCGAGTGATAAGCAGCGCAAAACGGTGCCAGTGATAAACTCCGCAAAACCGATGCGCAAAAGCGCGCGAGTGATAATCTGTCGAAAACAGTGCGTTGCGCAAAACGGCAAGAGTGATAAACTGTCGAAAACCGTGCGATGCACAAAACAGCGCGAGTGATAAACCGCGCAAAACAGTGCGATGCGTAAAACCGCGCGGGTGATAAACAGCGCAAAACAGTGCGATTTGCAAAAGTGGGCGAGTGATAAACTGCGGAAAACAGTACGACGCGCAAAACAGCGCGAGTGATAAACTGCGCAAAACAGTGCGATTTGCAAAATTGCGCGAGTGATAAACTGCGGAAAACAGTGCGATGCGCAAAACAGCGCGAGTGATAAACTGCGCAAAACAGTGCGATGCGCCAAAAGGCGCGAGTGTTAAACTGCGCAAAACAGTGCGATGCGCAAAACGGCGCGAGTGATAAACTGCGCAAAACAGTACGATGCGCAAAACCGCGCGAGTGTTAAACTGCGCAAAACGGTGCGATACGCAAAACGGCGCGGGTGATAAACTGCGCAAAATCGTGCGATGCGCAAAACGGCGCGCGTGACAAACTGCGCAAAACTGTGCGATGCGTAAAACGGCGCAACTGTTAAACTGCGCAAAACGGTGCGATGCGCAAAACGGCGCGAGTGATAAACTGCGTAAAACTGTGCGATGCGCCAAAGCATGCGAGTGATAATCTGTCGAAAACAGTGCGACGCGCAAAACGGCGCGAGTGATAAACTGCGCTCAACAGTTCGATGCGGAAAACGACGCGAGTGATAAACTGCGCAAAACAGTGCGATGCGCAAAACAGCGCGAGTGATAAGCAGCGCAAAACGGTGCCAGTGATAAACTCTGCAAAACCGATGCGCAAAAGCGCGCGAGTGATAATCTGTCGAAAACAGTGCGTTGCGAAAAACGGCGAGAGTGATAAACTGTCGAAAACCGTGCGATGCACAAAACAGCGCGAGTGATAAACCGCGCAAAACAGTGCGATGCGCGAAAAGGCGCGAGTGTTAAACTGCCCAAAAGAGTGCGATGCGCAAAACGGCAGGAGTGATAAACTGCGCAAAACAGTGCGATGCGCAAAACAGCGCGAGTGATAAACTGCGCAAAATAGTGCGATGCGATAAACTGCGCGAGTGTTGAACTGCGCAAAACGGTGCGAGTGATAAACTGCGCAAAACAGTGGGATGCGCCAAAAAGGCGCGAGTGTTAAACTGCGCAAAACAGTGCGATGCGCGAAACGGTGCGAGTGATAAACTGCGCAAAACAGTGCGATGCGCAAAACGGCGCGAGTGATAAACTCCCCAAAACCGTGCGATGCGCAAAACAGTGCGACTGATAAACTGCGCAAAACAGCGCGAGTGATAAACTGCGGAAAACAGTGCCATGCGCCAAAAAGCGCGAGTGTTAAACCGCAGAAAACAGTGCGATGCGCAAAACGGCGCGAGTGATAAACTGCGCAAAACAGTGCGCTGCGCAAAACCGCGCGAGTGTTAAACTGCGCAAAACGGTGCGATGCGCAAAACGGCGCGGGTGATAAACTGCGCAAAACGGTGAGATGCGCAAAACGGCGCGAGTGATAAACTGCATAAAACTGTTCGATGCGCCAAAGCGTGCGAGTGATAATCTGCCGAAAACTGTGCAATGCGCAAAACGGCGCGAGTGATAAACTGCGCTAAACAGTGCGATGCGGAAAACGACGCGAGTGATAAACTGCGCAAAACAGTGCGATGCGCAAAACGGCGCGAGTGATAAGCTGCGCAAAACGGTGCGATGCGCAAAATGGTGCCAGTGATAAACTTCGCAAAACCGATGCGCAAAAGCGCGCGAGTGATAATCTGTCGAAAACAGTGCGTTGCGCAAAACGGCGCGAGTGATAAACTGTCGAAAACCGTGCGATGTACAAAACCGCGCGAGTGATAAACCGCGCAAAACAGTGCGATGCGCAAAACCGCGCGGGTGATAAACAGCGCAAAACAGTGCGATTTGCAAAACTGCGCGAGTGATAAACTGCGGAAAACAGTACGATGCGCAAAACAGCGCGAGTGATAAACTGCGCAAAACAGTGCGATTTGCAAAACTGCGCGAGTGATAAACTGCGGAAAACAGTGCGATGCGCAAAACAGCGCGAGTGATAAACTGCGCAAAACAGTGCGATGCACCAAAAGGCGCGAGTGTTAAACTGCGTAAAACAGTGCGATGCGCAAAACGGCGCGAGTGATAAACTGCGCAAAACAGTACGATGCGCAAAACCGCGCGAGTGTTAAACTGCGCAAAACGGTGCGATGCGCAAAACGGCGCGGGTGAGAAACTGCGCAAAATCGTGCGATGCGCAAAACGGCGCGCGTGACAAACTGCGCAAAACTGTGCGATGCGTAAAACGGCGCAAGTGTTAAACTGCGCAAAACGGTGCGATGCGCAAAACGGCGCGAGTGATAAACTGCGTAAAACTGTGCGATGCGCCAAAGCATGGGAGTGATAATCTGCCGGAAACAGTGCGATGCGCAAAACGGCACGAGTGATAAACTGCGCTAAATAGTTCGATGCGGAAAACGACGCGAGTGATAAACTGCGCAAAACAGTGCGATGCGCAAAACAGCGCGAGTGATAAGCAGCGCAAAACGGTGCCAGTGATAAACTCCGCAAAAAGTGATGCGCAAAAGCGCGCGAGTGATAATCTCTCGAAAACAGTGCGTTGCGCAAAACGGCGAGAGTGATAAACTGTCGAAAACCGTGCGATGCACAAAACAGCGCGAGTGATAAACCGCGCAAAACAGTGCGATGCGCCAAAAGGCGCGAGTGTTAAACTGCCCAAAAGAGTGCGATGCGCAAAACGGCAGGAGTGATAAACTGCGCAAAACAGTGCGATGCGCAAAACAGCGCGAGTGATAAACTGCGCAAAATAGTGCGATGCGATAAACTGCGCGAGTGTTGAACTGCGCAAAACGGTGCGAGTGATAAACTGCGCAAAACAGTGTGATGCGCCAAAAAGGCGCGAGTGTTAAACTACGCAAAACAGTGCGATGCGCGAAACGGCGCGAGTGATAAACTGCGCAAAACAGTGCGATGCGCAAAACGGCGCGAGTGATAAACTGCCCAAAACCGTGCGATGCGCAAAACCGTGCGACTGATAAACTGCGCAAAACAGCGCGAGTGATAAACTGCGCAAAACAGTGCCATGCGCCAAAAAGCGCGAGTGTTAAACCGCAGAAAACAGTGCGATGCGCAAAACGGCGCGAGTGATAAACTGCGCAAAACAGTGCGATGCGCAAAACCGCGCGAGTGTTAAACTGTGCAAAACGGTGCGATGCGCAAAACGGCGCGGGTGATAAACTGCGCAAAACGGTGCGATGTGCAAAACGGCGCGAGTGATAAACTGCGTAAAACTGTTCGATGCGCCAAAGCGTGCGAGTGATAATCTGCCGAAAACTGTGCAATGCGCAAAACGGCGCGAGTGATAAACTGCGCTAAACAGTGCGATGCGGAAAACGACGCGAGTAATAAACTGCGCAAAACAGTGCGAAGCGCAAAACGGCGCGAGTGATAAGCTGCGCAAAACGGTGCGAAGCGCAAAACGGTGCCAGTGATAAACTCCGCAAAACCGATGCGCAAAAGCGCGCGAGTGATAATCTGTCGAAAACAGTGCGTTGCGCAAAACGGCGCGAATGATAAACTGTCGAAAACCGTGCGATGCACAAAACAGCGCGAGTGATAAACCGCGCAAAACAGTGCGATGCGCAAAACCGCGCGGGTGATAAACAGCGCAAAACAGTGCGATTTGCAAAACTGCCAAGTGATAAACTGCGGAAAACAATACGATGCGCAAAACAGCGCGAGTGATAAACTGCGCAAAACAGTGCGATTTGCAAAACTGCGCGAGTGATAAACTGCGGAAAACAGTGCGATGCGCAAAACAGCGCGAGTGATAAACTGCGCAAAATAGTGCGATGCGCCAAAAGGCGCGAGTGTTAAACTGCGCAAAACAGTGCGATGCGCAAAACGGCGCGAGTGATAAACTGCGCAAAACAGTATGATGCGTAAAACCGCGCGAGTGTTAAACTACGCAAAACGGTGCGATGCGCAAAACGGCGCGGGTGATAAACTGCGCAAAACGGCGCGCGTGACAAACTGCGCAAAACTGTGCGATGCGTAAAACGGCGCAAGTGTTAAACTCCGCAAAACGGTGTGATGCGCAAAACGGCGCGAGTGATAAACTGCGTAAAACTGTGCGATGCGCCAAAGCATGCGAGTGATAATCTGCCGAAAACAGTGCGATGCGCAAAATGGCGCGAGTGATAAACTGCGCTAAACAGTGCGATGCGGAAAACGACGCGAGTGAGAAACTGCGCAAAACAGCGCGATGCGCAAAACAGCGCGAGTGATAAGCAGCGCAAAACGGTGCCAGTGATAAACTCCGCAAAACCAATGCGCAAAAGCGCGCGAGTGATAATCTGTCGAAAACAGTGCGTTGCGCAAAACGGCAAGAGTGATAAACTGTCGAAAACCGTGCGATGCACAAAACAGCGCGAGTGATAAACCGCGCAAAACAGTGCGATGCGTAAAACCGCGCGGGTGATAAACAGCGCAAAACAGTGCGATTTGCAAAAGTGCGCGAGTGATAAACTGCGGAAAACAGTACGATGCGCAAAACAGCGCGAGTGATAAACTGCGCAAAACAGTGCGATTTGCAAAATTGCGCGAGTGATAAACTGCGGAAAACAGTGCGATGCGCAAAACAGCGCGAGTGATAAACTGCGCAAAACAGTGCGATGCGCCAAAAGGCGCGAGTGTTAAACTGCGCAAAACAGTGCGATGCGCAAAACGGCGCGAGTGATAAACTGCGCAAAACAGTACGATGCGCAAAACCGCGCGAGAGTTAAACTGCGCAAAACGGTGCGATGCGCAAAACGGCGCGGGTGATAAACTGCGCAAAACAGTGCGATGCGCCAAAAGGCGCGAGTGTTAAACTGCGCAAAACAGTGCGATGCGCAAAACGGCGCGAGTGATAAACTGCGCAAAACGGTACGATGCGCAAAACCGCGCGGGTGATAAACTGCGCAAAACAGTGCGATGCGCAAAACCGCGCGAGTGTTAAACTGCGCAAAACGGTGCGATGCGCAAAACGGTGCGGGTGATAAACTGCGCAAAACGGTGCGATGCGCAAAACGGCGCGAGTGATAAACTGCGTAAAACTGTGCAATGCGCCAAAGCATGCGAGTGATAATCTACCGAAAACAGTGCGATGCGCAAAACGGCGCGAGTGATAAACTGCGCTAAACAGTTCGATGCGGAAAACGACGCGAGTGATAAACTGCGCAAAACAGCGCGATGCGCAAAACAGCGCGAGCGATAAGCAGTGCAAAACGGTGCCAGTGATAAACTCCGCAAAACCGATGCGCAAAAGCGCGCGACTGATAATCTGTCGAAAACAGTGCGTTGCGCAAAACGGCAAGAGTGATAAACTGTCGAAAACCGTGCGATGCACAAAACAGCGCGAGTGATAAACCGCGCAAAACAGTGCGATGCGTAAAACCGCGCGGGTGATAAACAGCGCAAAACAGTGCGATTTGCAAAAGTGCGCGAGTGATAAACTGCGGAAAACAGTACGATGCGCAAAACAGCGCGAGTGATAAACTCCGCAAAACAGTGCGATTTGCAAAACTGCGCGAGTGATAAACTGCGGAAAACAGTGCGATGCGCAAAACAGCGCGAGTGATAAACTGCGCAAAATAGTGCGATGCGCCAAAAGGCGCGAGTGTTAAACTGCGCAAAACAGTGCGATGCGCAAAACGGCGCGAGTGATAAACTGCGCAAAACAGTATGATGCGCAAAACCGCGCGAGTGTTAAACTGCGCAAAACGGTGCGATGCGCAAAACGGCGCGGGTGATAAACTGCGCAAAATCGCGCGATGCGCAAAACGGCGCGCGTGACAAACTGCGCAAAACTGTGCGATGCGTAAAACGGCGCAAGTGTTAAACTGCGTAAAACGGTGCGATGCGCAAAACGGCGCGAGTGATAAACTGCGTAAAACTGTGCGATGCGCCAAAGCATGCGAGTGATAATCTACCGAAAACAGTGCGATGCGCAAAACGGCGCGAGTGATAAACTGCGCTAAACAGTGCGATGCGGAAAACGACACGAGTGAGAAACTGCGCAAAACAGCGCGATGCGCAAAACAGCGCGAGTGATAAGCATCGCAAAACGGTGCCAGTGATAAACTCCGCAAAACCGATGTGCAAAAGTGCGCGAGTGATAATCTGTCGAAAACAGTGCGTTGCGCAAAACGGCAAGAGTGATAAACTGTCGAAAACCGTGCGATGCACAAAACAGCGCGAGTGATAAACCGCGCAAAACAGTGCGATGCGCCAAAAGGCGCGAGTGTTAAACTGCCCAAAAGAGTGCGATGCGCAAAACGGCAGGAGTGTTAAACCGCAGAAAACAGTGCGATGCGCAAAACGGCGCGAGTGATAAACTGCGCAAAACAGTGCGATGCGCAAAACCGCGCGAGTGTTAAACTGCGCAAAACGGTGCGATGCGCAAAACGGCGCGGGTGATCAACTGCGCAAAACGGTGCGATGCGGAAAACGGCGCGAGTGATAAACTGCGTAAAACTGTTCGATGCGCCAAAGCGTGCGAGTGATAATCTGCCGAAAACTGTGCAATGCGCAAAACGGCGCGAGTGATAAACTGCGCTAAACAGTGCGATGCGGAAAACGACGCGAGTGATAAACTGCGCAAAACAGTGCGATACGCAAAACGACGCGAGTGATAAGCTGCGCAAAACGGTGCGATGCGCAAAACGGTGCCAGTGATAAACTCCGCAAAACCGATGCGCAAAAGCGCGCGAGTGATAATCTGTCGAAAACAGTGCGTTGCGGAAAACGGCGCGAGTGATAAACTGTCGAAAACCGTGCGATGCACAAAACAGCGCGAGTGATAAACCGCGCAAAACAGTGCGATGCACAAAACCGCGCGGGTGATAAACAGCGCAAAACAGTGCGATTTGCAAAACTGCGCGAGTGATAAACTGCGGAAAACAGTACGATGCGCAAAACAGCGCGAGTGATAAACTGCGCAAAACAGTGCGATTTGCAAAACTGCGCGAGTGATAAACTGCGGAAAACAGTGCGATGCGCAAAACAGCGCGAGTGATAAACTGCGCAAAACAGTGCGATGCGCCAAAAGGCGCGAGTGTTAAACTGCGCAAAACAGTGCGATGCGCAAAACGGCGCGAGTGCTAAACTGCGCAAAACAGTACGATGCGCAAAACCGCGCGAGTGTTAAACTGCGCAAAACGGTGCGATACGCAAAACGGCGCGGGTGATAAACTGCGCAAAATCGTGCGATGCGCAAAACGGCGTGCGTGACAAACGGCGCAAAACTGTGCGATGCGTAAAACGGCGCAACTGTTAAACTGCACAAAACGGTGCGATGCGCAAAACGGCGCGAGTGATAAACTGCGTAAAACTGTGCGATGCGCCAAAGCATGCGAGTGATAATTTGCCGAAAACAGTGCGACGCGCAAAACGGCGCGAGTGATAAACTGCGCTCAACAGTTCGATGCGGAAAACGACGCGAGTGATAAACTGCGCAAAACAGTGCGATGCGCAAAACAGCGCGAGTGATAAGCAGCGCAAAACGGTGCCAGTGATAAACTCCGCAAAACCGATGCGCGAGTGATAATCTGTCGAAAACAGTGCGTTGCGCAAAACGGCGAGAGTGATAAACTGTCGAAAACCGTGCGATGCACAAAACAGCGCGAGTGATAAACCGCGCAAAACAGTGCGATGCGCGAAAAGGCGCGAGTGTTAAACTGCCCAAAAGAGTGCGATGCGCAAAACGGCAGGAGTGATAAACTACGCAAAATAGTGCGATGCGATAAACTGCGCGAGTGTTGAACTGCGCAAAACGGTGCGAGTGATAAACTGCGCAAAACAGTGTGATGCGCCAAAAAGGAGCGAGTGTTAAACTGCGCAAAACAGTGCGATGCGCGAAACGGCGCGAGTGATAAACTGCGCAAAACAGTGCGATGCGCAAAACGGCGCGAGTGATAAACTGCCCAAAACCGTGCGATGCGCAAAACAGTGCGACTGATAAACTGCGCAAAACAGCGCGAGTGATAAACTGCGGAAAACAGTGCCATGCGCCAAAAAGCGCGAGTGTTAAACCGCAGAAAACAGTGCGATGCGCAAAACGGCGCGAGTGATAAACTGCGCAAAACAGTGCGCTGCGCAAAACCGCGCGAGTGTTAAACTGCGCAAAACGGTGCGATGCGCAAAACGGCGCGGGTGATAAACTGCGCAAAACGGTGCGATGCGCAAAACGGCGCGAGTGATAAACTGCATAAAACTGTTCGATGCGCCAAAGCGTGCGAGTGATAATCTGCCGAAAACTGTGCAATGCGCAAAACGGCACGAGTGATAAACTGCGCTAAACAGTGCGATGCGGAAAACGACGCGAGTGATAAACTGCGCAAAACAGTGCGATGCGCAAAACGGCGCGAGTGATAAGCTGCGCAAAACGGTGCGATGCGCAAAACGGTGCCAGTGATAAACTCCGCAAAACCGATGCGCAAAAGCGCGCGAGTGATAATCTGTCGAAAACAGTGCGTTGCGCAAAACGGCGCGAGTGATAAACTGTCGAAAACCGTGCGATGCACAAAATCGCGCGAGTGATAAACCGCGCAAAACAGTGCGATGCGCAAAACCGCGCGGGTGATAAACAGCGCAAAACAGTGCGATTTGCAAAACTGCGCGAGTGATAAACTGCGGAAAACAGTACGATGCGCAAAACAGCGCGAGTGATAAACTGCGCAAAACAGTGCGATTTGCAAAACTGCGCGAGTGATAAACTGCGGAAAATAGTGCGATGCGCAAAACAGCGCGAGTGATAAACTGCGCAAAACAGTGCGATGCGCCAAAAGGCGCGAGTGTTAAACTGCGCAAAACAGTGCGATGCGCAAAACGGCGCGAGTGATAAACTGCGCAAAACAGTACGATGCGCAAAACCGCGCGAGTGTTAAACTGCGCAAAACGGTGCGATGCGCAAAACGGCGCGGGTGATAAACTGCGCAAAATCGTGCGATGCGCAAAACGGCGCGCGTGACAAACTGCGCAAAACTGTGCGATGCGTAAAACGGCGCAAGAGTTAAACTGCGCAAAACGGTGCGATGCGCAAAACGGCGAGAGTGATAAACTGCGTAAAACTGTGCGATGCGCCAAAGCATGCGAGTGATAATCTGCCGAAAACAGTGCGATGCGCAAAACGGCACGAGTGATAAACTGCGCTAAACAGTTCGATGCGGAAAACGACGCGAGTGATAAACTGCGCAAAACAGTGCGATGCGCAAAACAGCGCGAGTGATAAGCAGCGCAAAACGGTGCCATTGATAAACTACGCAAAAAGCGATGCGCAAAAGCGCGCGAGTGATAATCTGTCGAAAACAGTGCGTTGCGCAAAACGGCGAGAGTGATAAACTGTCGAAAACCGTGCGATGCACAAAACAGCGCGAGTGATAAACCGCGCAAAACAGTGCGATGCGCCAAAAGGCGCGAGTGTTAAACTGCCCAAAAGAGTGCGATGCGCAAAACGGCAGGAGTGATAAACTGCGCAAAACAGTGCGATGCGCAAAACAGCACGAGTGATAAACTGCGCAAAATAGTGCGATGCGATAAACTGCGCGAGTGTTGAACTGCGCAAAACGGTGCGAGTGATAAACTGCGCAAAACAGTGTGATGCGCCAAAAAGGCGCGAGTGTTAAACTACGCAAAACAGTGCGATGCGCGAAACGGCGCGAGTGATAAACTGCGCAAAATAGTGCGATGCGCAAAACGGCGCGAGTGATAAACTGCCCAAAACCGTGCGATGCGCAAAACCGTGCGACTGATAAACTGCGCAAAACAGCGCGAGTGATAAACTGCGCAAAACAGTGCCATGCGCCAAAAAGCGCGAGTGTTAAACCGCAGAAAACAGTGCGATGCGCAAAACGGCGCGAGTGATAAACTGCGCAAAACAGTGCGATGCGCAAAACCGCGCGAGTGTTAAACTGTGCAAAACGGTGCGATGCGCAAAACGGCGCGGGTGATAAACTGCGCAAAACGGTGCGATGCGCAAAACGGCGCGAGTGATAAACTGCGTAAAACTGTTCGATGCGCCAAAGCGTGCGAGTGATAATCTGCCGAAAACTGTGCAATGCGCAAAACGGCGCGAGTGATAAACTGCGCTAAACAGTGCGATGCGGAAAACGACGCGAGTGATAAACTGCGCAAAACAGTGCGAAGCGCAAAACGGCGCGAGTGATAAGCTGCGCAAAACGGTGCGTTGCGCAAAACGGTGCCAGTGATAAACTCCGCAAAACCGATGCGCAAAAGCGCGCGAGTGATAATCTGTCGAAAACAGTGCGTTGCGCAAAACGGCGCGAATGATAAACTGTCGAAAACCGTGCGATGCACAAAACAGCGCGAGTGATAAACCGCGCAAAACAGTGCGATGCGCAAAACCGCGCGGGTGATAAACAGCGCAAAACAGTGCGATTTGCAAAACTGCGCGAGTGATAAACTGCGGAAAACAGTACGATGCGCAAAACAGCGCGAGTGATAAACTGCGCAAAACAGTGCGATTTGCAAAACTGCGCGAGTGATAAACTGCGAAAAACAGTGCGATGCGTAAAACAGCGCGAGTGATAAACTGCGCAAAATAGTGCGATGCGCCAAAAGGCGCGAGTGTTAAACTGCGCAAAACAGTGCGATGCGCAAAACGGCGCGAGTGATAAACTGCGCAAAACAGTATGATGCGTAAAACCGCGCGAGTGTTAAACTGCGCAAAACGGTGCGATGCGCAAAACGGCGCGGGTGATAAACTGCGCAAAATCGTGCGATGCGCAAAACGGCGCGCGTGACAAACTGCGCAAAACTGTGCGATGCGTAAAACGGCGCAAGTGTTAAACTGCGTAAAACGGTGTGATGCGCAAAACGGCGCGAGTGATAAACTGCGTAAAACTGTGCGATGCGCCAAAGCATGCGAGTGATAATCTGCCGAAAACAGTGCGATGCGCAAAACGGCGCGAGTGATAAACTGCGCTAAACAGTGCGATGCGGAAAACGACGCGAGTGAGAAACTGCGCAAAACAGCGCGATGCGCAAAACAGCGCGAGTGATAAGCAGCGCAAAACGGTGCCAGTGATAAACTCCGCAAAACCGATGCGCAAAAGCGCGCGAGTGATAATCTGTCGAAAACAGTGCGTTGCGCAAAACGGCAAGAGTGATAAACTGTCGAAAACCGTGCGATGCACAAAACAGCGCGAGTGATAAACCGCGCAAAACAGTGCGATGCGTAAAACCGCGCGGGTGATAAACAGCGCAAAACAGTGCGATTTGCAAAAGTGCGCGAGTGATAAACTGCGGAAAACAGTACGATGCGCAAAACAGCGCGAGTGATAAACTGCGCAAAACAGTGCGATTTGCAAAATTGCGCGAGTGATAAACTGCGGAAAACAGTGCGATGCGCAAAACAGCGCGAGTGATAAACTGCGCAAAACAGTGGGATGCGCCAAAAGGCGCGAGTGTTAAACTGCGCAAAACAGTGCGATGCGCAAAACGGCGCGAGTGATAAACTGCGCAAAACAGTACGATGCGCAAAACCGCGCGAGAGTTAAACTGCGCAAAACGGTGCGATGCGCAAAACGGCGCGGGTGATAAACTGCGCAAAACAATGCGATGCGCCAAAAGGCGCGAGTGTTAAACTGCGCAAAATAGTGCGATGCGCAAAACGGCGCGAGTGATAAACTGCGCAAAATAGTCCGATGCGCAAAACCGCGCGGGTGATAAACTGCGCAAAACAGTGCGATGCGCAAAACCGCGCGAGTGTTAAACTGGCACGCTTTTGCGCATCGCACTGTTTTGCGCAGTTTAACACTTGCGCCGTTTATCGCATCGCACTGTTTTGCGCAGTTTATCACTCTTGCGCAGTTCATCACTGTTTTGCACATCGCTCTATTTTGCCCAGTTTAACACTCGCGCAGTTTTGCGCATCGCACTGTTTTGCGCAGTTTAACACTCGCGCCTTTTGGTGCATCGCACTGTTTTGCGCAGTTTATCAATCGCGCCGTTTTGCGCAGTTTAACACTCCCGCAGTTTATCGCATCGCACCGTTTTGCGCAGTTTATCACTCGTGCTGTTTTGCGCATCGCACTGTTTTGCGCAGTTTATCACTCGCGCCGTTTTGCGCATCGCACCGTTTTGCGCAGTTTAACACTCGCGCAGTTTATCGCGTCGCCCCGTTTTGCGCCTCGCGCCGTTTTGCGCATCGCACCATTTTGCGCAGTTTATCACGCGCGCAGTTTTGCCCATCGCACTGTTTTGCGCAGTTTATCACTCGCGCGGTTTTGCGCATCGCACTGTTTTGCGCAGTTTATCACTCGCGCCGTTTTGTGCATCGCTCTGTTTTGCGCAGTTTATCACTCGCCCCGTTTTGCGCATCGCACGGTTTTGGGCAGTTTATCACTCGCGCCGTTTTGCGCATCGCACCATTTTGCGCAGTTTATCACTCGCGCCGTTTTGCGCATCGCACCGTTTTGCGCAGTTTAACACTCGCGCAGTTTATCGCGTTGCACTGTTTTGCGCAGTTTATCACTCGCGCTACTTTGCGCATCGCACTGTTCTGCGCAATTTATCACTCCTGCCGTTTTGCGCATCGCACTCTTTTGTGCAGTTTAACACTCGCGCCTTTTGGCGCATCGCACTGTTTTGCGCAGTTTATCACTCGCGCCGTTTTGCGCATCGCACTGTTTTGCGCTGTTTATCACTCGCGCCGTTTTACGCGTCGCACAGTTTTGCGCAGTTTATCACGCGCGCCGTTTTGCGCATCGCACGGTTCTGCGCAGTTTATCACCCGCTCCGTTTTGCGCATCGCACCGTTTTGCGCAGTTTAATACTCACGCTGTTTTGCGCATCGCACTGTTTTGCGCAGTTTATCACTCGCGCCGTTTTGCGCATCGCACTGTTTTCGGCAGATTATCACTCGCCCCCTTTTGCGCATCGCACTGTTTTGCGCAGTTTAACACTCGCGCCGTTTTGCGGAGTTTAACACTCGCGCCGTTTTGCGCATCGTACTATTTTGCGCAGTTTATCACTCGCGCCATTTTGCGCATCGCACGGTTTTGCGCAGTTTAACACTCGCGCGGTTTATCGCATCGCATTGTTTTGCGCAGTTTATCACTCTTGCCGTTTTGCGAATCGCTCTATTTTGCGCAGTTTAACACTCCCGCAGTTTATCGCATCGCACCGTTTTGCGTCGTTTATCACTCGCGCTGTTTTGCGCATCGCACTGTTTTGCGCAGTTTATCACTCGTGCCGTTTTGCGCATCGCACCGTTTTGCGCAGTTTAACACTCCCACAGTTTATCGCATCGCACAGTTTTGCGCAGTTTATCACGCGCGCCGTTTTGCGCATCGCACGGTTCTGCGCAATTTATCACCCGCGCCGTTTTGCGCATCGCACCGTTTTGCGCAGTTTAATACTCGCGCCGTTTTTTCGCACCGCACTGTTTTGCGCAGTTTATCACTCGCGCCATTTTGCGCATCGCACTGTTTTCTGTGGTTTAACACTCGCGCCTTTTGGCGCATCGCACTGTTTTGCGCAGTTTATCACTCGCGCTGTTTTGCTCATCGCACTGTTTTGCGTAGTTTATCACTCGCACCGTTTTGCGCATCGCACAGTTTTGCGCAGTTTATGAGTCGCACCGTTTTGCGCAGTTTATCACTCGCACCGTTTTGCGCACCGTTTTGGGCAGTTTATCACTCGCGCCGTTTTGCGCATCGCACCATTTTGCGCAGTTTATCACGCGCGCAGTTTTGCCCATCGAACTGTTTTGCGCAGTTTATCACTCGCGCGGTTTTGCGCATCGCACTGTTTTGCGCAGTTTATCACTCGCGCCGTTTTGCGCATCGCTCTGTTTTGCACAGTTTATCACTCGCCCCGTTTTGCGCATCGCACCGTTTTGGGCAGTTTATCACTCGCGCCGTTTTGCGCATCGCACCATTTTGCGCAATTTATCACTCGCGCCGTTTTGCGCATCGCACTTTTTGCACATTTTAACACTCGCGCCTTTTGGCGCATCGCACTGTTATGCGCAGTTTATCACTCGCGCTGTTTTGCGCATCGCATTGTTTTGCGCAGTTTATCACGCGCGCCGTTTTGCCCATCGCACGGTTTTGCGCAGTTTATCACCCGCGCCGTTTTCCGCATCGCACCGTTTTGCGCAGTTTATCACTCGCGCCGTTTTGCGCATCGCACCGTTTTGCGCAGTTTATCACTCGCGCTATTTTGCGCGCCTCACTGTTTTGCGCATTTGTAACTCGCACTGTTTTGCGCCTCGCACTGTTTTGCGCAGTTTATCACTCGCGCCATTTTGTGCATCGCACTGTTTTCGACAGTTTATCACTCGCGCCGTTTTGCGCATCGCACTGTTTTCGACGGATTATCACTCGCGCGCTTTTGCGCATCGCACGGTTTTGCGCAATTTATCACTGTCGCCGTTTTGCGCCTCGCACCGTTTTGCGCGGTTTATCACTCGCGCCATTTTGCGCATCGCACCGTTTTGCGCCGTTTATCACTAGCGCCGTTTTGCGCATCGCACGGTTTTGTGCAGTTTAGCACTCCCGCCGTTTTGCGCATCGCACTTTTTGCACAGTTTAACACTCGCGCCTTTTGGCGCATCGCACTATTTTGCGCAGTTTATCACTCGCGCCGTTTTGCGCATCGCACTCTTTTGCGCAGTTTATCACCCGCGCGGTTTTGCGCATCGCACTGTTTTGCGCAGTTTATCACCCGCGCGGTTTTGCGCATCGCACTGTTTTGCGCAGTTTATTACTAGCGCCGTTTGGGCTTCGCACGATTTTGTGCAGTTTATCACTCGCGCCGTTTTGCGCATCGCACCGTTTTGCGCAGTTTATCACTCGCGCCGTTTTGCGAATCGCTCTATTTTGCGCAGTTTAACACTCCCGCAGTTTATCGCATCGCACCGTTTTGCGTCGTTTATCACTCGCGCTGTTTTGCGCATCGCACTGTTTTGCGCAGTTTATCACTCGCGCCGTTTTGCGCATCGCACTTTTTGCACATTTTAACACTCGCGCCTTTTGGCGCATCGCACTGTTATGCGCAGTTTATCACTCGTGCTGTTTTGCGCATCGCACTATTTTGCGCAGTTTATCACGCGCGCCGTTTTGCCCATCGCACGGTTTTGCGCAGTTTATCACCCGCGCCGTTTTCCGCATCGCACCGTTTTGCCCAGTTTATCACTCGCGCCGTTTTGCACATCGCACCGTTTTGCGCAGTTTATCACTCGCGCTGTTTTGCGCGCCTCACTGTTTTGCGCATTTGTCACTCGCACAGTTTTGCGTCTCGCACTGTTTTGCGCAGTTTATCACTCGCGCCATTTTGTGCATCGCACTATTTTCGACAGTTTATCACTCTCGCCGTTTTGTGCATCGCACTGTTTTCGACGGATTATCACTCGCGCGCTTTTTCGCATAGCACGGTTTTGCGCAATTTATCACTGTCGCCGTTTTGCGCCTCGCACCGTTTTGCGCTGTTTATCACTCGCGCCATTTTGCGCATCGCACCGTTTTGCGCCGTTTATCACTCGCGCCGATTTGCGCATCGCACGGTTTTGTGCAGTTTATCACTCACGCCGTTTTGCGCATCGCACCGTTTTGCACAATTCATCACTCGCGCCGTTTTGCGCATCGCACTTTTTGCACAATTTAACACTCGCGCCTTTTGGCGCATCGCACTGTTTTGCGCAGTTTATCACGCGCGCCGTTTTGCGCATCGCACTCTTTTGCGCAGTTTATCACCCGCGCGGTTTTGCGCATCGCACTGTTTTGCGCAGTTTATCACCCGCGCGGTTTTGCGCATCGCACTGTTTTGCGCAGTTTATCACTAGCGCCGTTTTGGGCTTCGCACGATTTTGTGCAGTTTATCACTAGCGCCGTTTTGGGCTTCGCACGATTTTGTGCAGTTTATCACTCGCGCCGTTTTGCGCATCGCACCGTTTTGCGCAGTTTATCACTCGCGCCGTTTTGCGAATCGCTCTATTTTGCGCAGTTTAACACTCCCGCAGTTTATCGCATCGCACCGTTTTGCGTCGTTTATCACTCGCGCTGTTTTGCGCATCGCACTGTTTTGCGCAGTTTATCACTCGCGCCGTTTTGCGCATCGCACTTTTTGCACATTTTAACACTCGCGCCTTTTGGCGCATCGCACTGTTATGCGCAGTTTATCACTCGTGCTGTTTTGCGCATCGCACTATTTTGCGCAGTTTATCACGCGCGCCGTTTTGCCCATCGCACGGTTTTGCGCAGTTTATCACCCGCGCCGTTTTCCGCATCGCACCGTTTTGCCCAGTTTATCACTCGCGCCGTTTTGCACATCGCACCGTTTTGCGCAGTTTATCACTCGCGCTGTTTTGCGCGCCTCACTGTTTTGCGCATTTGTCACTCGCACAGTTTTGCGTCTCGCACTGTTTTGCGCAGTTTATCACTCGCGCCATTTTGTGCATCGCACTATTTTCGACAGTTTATCACTCTCGCCGTTTTGTGCATCGCACTGTTTTCGACGGATTATCACTCGCGCGCTTTTTCGTATAGCACGGTTTTGCGCAATTTATCACTGTCGCCGTTTTGCGCCTCGCACCGTTTTGCGCTGTTTATCACTCGCGCCATTTTGCGCATCGCACCGTTTTGCGCCGTTTATCACTCGCGCCGATTTGCGCATCGCACGGTTTTGTGCAGTTTATCACTCACGCCGTTTTGCGCATCGCACCGTTTTGCACAATTCATCACTCGCGCCGTTTTGCGCATCGCACTTTTTGCACAGTTTAACACTCGCGCCTTTTGGCGCATCGCACTGTTTTGCGCAGTTTATCACGCGCGCCGTTTTGCGCATCGCACTCTTTTGCGCAGTTTATCACCCGCGCGGTTTTGCGCATCGCACTGTTTTGCGCAGTTTATCACCCGCGCGGTTTTGCGCATCGCACTGTTTTGCGCAGTTTATCACTAGCGCCGTTTTGGGCTTCGCACGATTTTGTGCAGTTTATCACTAGCGCCGTTTTGGGCTTCGCACGATTTTGTGCAGTTTATCACTCGCGCCGTTTTGCGCATCGCACCGTTTTGCGCAGTTTATCACTCGCGCCGTTTTACGCATCGCACTGTTTTCGGCAGATTATCACTCGCGCGATTTTGCTCATGGCACTGTTTTGCGCAGTTAATCACTCGCGCCGTTTTGCGCATCGCAATGTTTTGCGCAGTTTATCACTCGCGCTGTTTTGCGCATCGCACTGTTTGCGCAGTTTGTCACTCGCGCTGTTTTACGCGTCTCACTATTTTGCGCAGTTTATCACTCGCGCGGTTTGCGCATTGCATTGTTTTGCTCAGTTTATCACTCGTGCCGTTTTGCGCATCGCACTGTTTTCGACAGTTTATCACTCGCACCGTTTTGCGCATCGCACTGCTTTCGATAGATTTTCACTCGCGCGCTTTTGCGCATCGCACGGTTTTACGCAGTTTATCACTGGCGCCGTTTTGCGCCTCGCACCGTTTTGCGCATCCCACCGTTTTGCGCAGTTTATCACTCGCGCCGTTTTGCGCATCGCACTGTTTAGCGCAGTTTATCACTCGCGACGTTTTGCGCATCGCACTGTTTTTGGCAGATTATCACTCGCACGCTTTTGCGCATCGCACTGTTTTGCGCAGTTTAACACTTGCGCCGTTTATCGCATCGCACTGTTTTGCGCAGTTTATCACTCTTGCGCAGTTCATCACTGTTTTGCGCATCGCTCTATTTTGCCCAGTTTAACACTCGCGCAGTTTTGCGTATCGCACTGTTTTGCGCAGTTTATCACTCGCGTCGTTTTGCGCATTGCACTATTTTGCGCAGTTTAACACTCGCGCCTTTTGGCGCATCGCACTGTTTTGCGCAGTTTATCAATCGCGCCGTTTTGCGCAGTTTAACACTCCCGCAGTTTATCGCATCGCACCGTTTTGCGCAGTTTATCACTCGTGCTGTTTTGCGCATCGCATTGTTTTGCGCAGTTTATCACTCGCGCCGTTTTGCGCATCGCACCGTTTTGCGCAGTTTAACACTCGCGCAGTTTATCGCGTCGCACTTTTTTGCGCAGTTTATCACTCGCGCTACTTTGCGCATCGCACTGTTCTGCGCAATTTATCACTCCTACCGTTTTGCGCATCGCACTCTTTTGTGCAGTTTAACACTCGCGCCTTTTGGCGCATCGCACTGTTTTGCGCAGTTTATCACTCGCGCCGTTTTGCGCATCGCACTGTTTTGCGTTGTTTATCACTCGCGCCGTTTTACGCATCGCACAGTTTTGCGCAGTTTATCACGCGCGCCGTTTTGCGCATCGCACGGTTCTGCGCAGTTTATCACCCGCGCCGTTTTGCGCATCGCACCGTTTTGCGCAGTTTAATACTCACGCTGTTTTGCGCATCGCACTGTTTTGCGCAGTTTATCACTCGCGCCGTTTTGCGCATCGCACTGTTTTCGGCAGATTATCACTCGCACCCTTTTGCGCATCGCACTGTTTTGCGCAGTTTAACACTCGCGCCGTTTTGCGCAGTTTAACACTCGCGCCGTTTTGCGCATCGCACTATTTTGCGCAGTTTATCACTCGCGCCATTTTGCGCATCGCACGGTTTTGCGCAGTTTAACACTCGCGCGGTTTATCGCATCGCACTGTTTTGCGCAGTTTATCACTCTTGCCGTTTTGCGAATCGCTCTATTTTGCACAGTTTAACACTCCCGCAGTTTATCGCATCGCACCGTTTTGCGTCGTTTATCACTCGCGCTGTTTTGCGCATCGCACTGTTTTGCGCAGTTTATCACTCGTGCCGTTTTGCGCATCGCACCGTTTTGCGCAGTTTAACACTCCCACAGTTTATCGCATCGCACAGTTTTGCGCAGTTTATCACGCGCGCCGTTTTGCGCATCGCACGGTTCTGCGCAATTTATCACCCGCGCCGTTTTGCGCAACGCACCGTTTTGCGCAGTTTAATACTCGCGCCGTTTTTCGCACCGCACTGTTTTGCGCAGTTTATCACTCGCGCCGTTTTGCGCATCGCACTGTTTTCTGCGGTTTCACACTCGCGCCTTTTGGCGCATCGCACTGTTTTGCGCAGTTTATCACTCGCGCTGTTTTGCTCATCGCACTGTTTTGCGCAGTTTATCACTCGTACCGTTTTGCGCATCGCACTGTTTTGCGCAGTTTATGAGTCGCACCGTTTTGCGCAGTTTATCACTCGCACCGTTTTGCGCACCGTTTTGGGCAGTTTATCACTCGCGCCGTTTTGCGCATCGCACCATTTTACGCAATTTATCACGCGCGCAATTTTGCCCATCGAACTGTTTTGCGCAGTTTATCACTCGCGCTGTTTTGCGCATCGCACTGTTTTGCGCAGTTTATCACTCGCGCCGTTTTGCGCATCGCTCTGTTTTGCGCAGTTTATCACTCGCCCCGTTTTGCGCATCGCACTGTTTTGGGCAGTTTATCACTCGCGCCGTTTTGCGCATCGCACCATTTTGCGCAGTTTATCACTCGCGCCGTTTTGCGCATCGCACTTTTTGCACATTTTAACACTCGCGCCTTTTGGCGCATCGCACTGTTATGCGCAGTTTATCACTCGCGCTGTTTTGCGCATCGCACTGTTTTGCGCAGTTTATCACGCGCGCCGTTTTGCCCATCGCACGGTTTTGCGCAGTTTATCACCCGCGCCGTTTTCCGCATCGCACCGTTTTGCGCAGTTTATCACTCGCGCCGTTTTGCGCATCGCACCGTTTTGCGCAGTTTATCACTCGCGCTGTTTTGCGCGCCTCACTGTTTTGCGCATTTGTAACTTGCACTGTTTTGCGCCTCGCACTGTTTTGCGCAGTTTATCACTCGCGCCATTTTGTGCATCGCACTGTTTTCGACAGTTAATCACTCGCGCCGTTTTGCGCATCGCACTGTTTTCGACGGATTATCACTCGCGCGCTTTTGCGCATCGCACGGTTTTGCGCAATTTATCACTGTCGCCGTTTTGCGCCTCGCACCGTTTTGCGCTGTTTATCACTCGCGCCATTTTGCGCATCGCACCGTTTTGCGCCGTTTATCACTCGCGCCGTTTTGCGCATCGCACGGTTTTGTGCAGTTTATCACTCCCGCCGTTTTGCGCATCGCACTTTTTGCACAGTTTAACACTCGCGCCTTTTGGCGCATCGCACTATTTTGCGCAGTTTATCACTCGCGCCGTTTTGCGCATCGCACTCTTTTGCGCAGTTTATCACCCGCGCGGTTTGCGCATCGCACTGTTTTGCGCAGTTTATCACCCGCGCGGTTTTGCGCATCGCACTGTTTTGCGCAGTTTATTACTAGCGCCGTTTTGGGCTTCGCACGATTTTGTGCAGTTTATCACTCGCGCCGTTTTGCGCATCGCACCGTTTTGCGCAGTTTATCACTCGCGCCGTTTTGCGAATTGCTCTATTTTGCGCAGTTTAACACTCCCGCAGTTTATCGCATCGCACCGTTTTGCGTCGTTTATCACTCGCGCTGTTTTGCGCATCGCACTGTTTTGCGCAGTTTATCACTCGCGCCGTTTTGCGCATCGCACTTTTTGCACATTTTAACACTCGCGCCTTTTGGCGCATCGCACTGTTATGCGCAGTTTATCACTCGTGCTGTTTTGCGCATCGCACTATTTTGCGCAGTTTATCACGCACGCCGTTTTGCCCATCGCACGGTTTTGCGCAGTTTATCACCCGCGCCGTTTTCCGCATCGCACCGTTTTGCGCAGTTTATCACTCGCGCCGTTTTGCGCATCGCACCGTTTTGCGCAGTTTATCACTCGCGCTGTTTTGCGCGCCTCACTGTTTTGCGCATTTGTCACTCGCACTGTTTTGCGCAGTTTATCACTCGCGCCATTTTGTGCATCGCACTGTTTTCGACAGTTTATCACTCGCGCCGTTTTGCGCATCGCACTGTTTTCGACGGATTATCACTCGCGCGCTTTTGCGCATCGCACGGTTTTGCGCAATTTATCACTGTCGCCGTTTTGCGCCTCGCACCGTTTTGCGCCGTTTATCACTCGCGCCATTTTGCGCATCGCACCGTTTTGCGCCGTTTATCACTCGCGCTGTTTTGCGCATCGCACGCTTTTGTGCAGTTTATCACTCACGCCGTTTTGCGCATCGCACTTTTTGCACAGTTTAACACTCGCGCCTTTTGGCGCATCGCACTGTTTTGCGCAGTTTATCACTCGCGCCGTTTTGCGCATCGCACTCTTTTGCGCAGTTTATCACCCGCGCGGTTTTGCGCATCGCACTGTTTTGCGCAGTTTATCACCCGCGCGGTTTTGCGCATCGCACTGTTTTGCGCAGTTTATTACTAGCGCCGTTTTGGGCTTCGCACGATTTTGTGCAGTTTATCACTCGCGCCGTTTTGCGCATCGCACCGTTTTGCGCAGTTTATCACTCGCGCCGTTTTGCGAATCGCTCTATTTTGCGCAGCTTAACACTCCCGCAGTTTATCGCATCGCACCGTTTTGCGTCGTTTATCACTCGCGCTGTTTTGCGCATCGCACTGTTTTGCGCAGTTTATCACTCGCGCCGTTTTGCGCATCGCACCGTTTTGCGCAGTTTAACACTACCACAGTTTATCGCATCGCACAGTTTTGCGCAGTTTATCACGCGCGCCGTTTTGCGCATCGCACGGTTCTGCGCAATTTATCACCCCCGCCGTTTTGCGCATCGCACCGTTTTGCGCAGTTTAATACTCGCGCCATTTTACGCATCGCTCTGTTTTGCGCAGTTTATCACTCGCGCTGTTTTGCGCATCGCACTGTTTTCTGCGGTTTAACACTCGCGCCTTTTGGCGCATCGCACTGTTTTGCGCAGTTTATCACTCGCGCTGTTTTGCTCATCGCACTGTTTTGCGCAGTTTATCACTCTCACCGTTTTGCGCATCGCACTGTTTTGCGCAGTTTATGAGTCGCACCGTTTTGTGCATCGCACTGTTTTGCGCAGTTTATCACTCGCACCGTTTTGCGCACGGTTTTGGGCAGTTTATCACCCGCGCGGTTTTGCGCATCGCACCATTTTGCGCAGTTTATCACGCGCGCAGTTTTGTCCATCGCACTGTTTTGCGCAGTTTATCACTCGCGCGGTTTTGGGCTTCGCACTGTTTTGCGCAGTTTATCACTCGCGCCGTTTTGCGCATCGCTCTATTTTGCGCAGTTTATCACTCGCCCCGTTTTGCGCATCGCACTGTTTTGCGCAGTTTAACACTCCCGCAGTTTATCGCATCGCACCGTTTTGCGTCGTTTATCACTCGCGCCGTTTTGCGCATCGCACTGTTTTGCGCAGTTTATCACTCGCGCCTTTTGGCGCATCCCACTGTTATGCGCAGCTTATCACTCGCGCGGTTTTGCGCATCGCACTGTTTTGCGCAGTTTATCACGCGCGCCGTTTTGCGCATCGCACTTTTTTCCGCAGTTTATCACGCGCGCCGTTTTGCCCATCGCACGGTTTTGCGCAGTTTATCACCCGCGCCGTTTTCCGCATCGCACCGTTTTGCGCAGTTTATCACTCGCGCTGTTTTGCGCATTTGTCACTCGCACTGTTTTGCGCCTCGCACTGTTTTGCGCAGTTTATCACTCGCGCCATTTTGTGCATCGCCCTGTTTTCGACAGTTTATCACTCGCGCCGTTTTGCGCATCGCACTGTTTTCGACGGATTATCACTCGCGCGCTTTTGCGCATCGCACGGTTTTGCGCAATTTATCACTGTCGCCGTTTTGCGCCTCGCACCGTTTTGCGCTGTTTATCACTCGCGCCATTTTGCGCATCGCACCGTTTTGCGCCGTTTATCACTCGCGCCGTTTTGCGCATCGCACGGTTTTGTGCAGTTTATCACTCCCGCCGTTTTGCGCATCGCACTTTTTGCACAGTTTAACACTCGCGCCTTTTGGCGCATCGCACTATTTTGCGCAGTTTATCACTCGCGCCGTTTTGCGCATCGCACTCTTTTGCGCAGTTTATCACCTGCGCGGTTTGCGCATCGCACTGTTTTGCGCAGTTTATCACCCGCGCGGTTTTGCGCATCGCACTGTTTTGCGCAGTTTATTACTAGCGCCGTTTTGGGCTTCGCACGATTTTGTGCAGTTTATCACTCGCGCCGTTTTGCGCATCGCACCGTTTTGCGCAGTTTATCACTCGCGCCGTTTTGCGAATCGCTCTATTTTGCGCAGTTTAACACTCCCGCAGTTTATCGCATCGCACCGTTTTGCGTCGTTTATCACTCGCGCTGTTTTGCGCATCGCACTGTTTTGCGCAGTTTATCACTCGCGCCGTTTTGCGCATCGCACTTTTTGCACATTTTAACACTCGCGCCTTTTGGCGCATCGCACTGTTATGCGCAGTTTATCACTCGTGCTGTTTTGCGCATCGCACTATTTTGCGCAGTTTATCACGCACGCCGTTTTGCCCATCGCACGGTTTTGCGCAGTTTATCACCCGCGCCGTTTTCCGCATCGCACCGTTTTGCGCAGTTTATCACTCGCGCCGTTTTGCGCATCGCACCGTTTTGCGCAGTTTATCACTCGCGCTGTTTTGCGCGCCTCACTGTTTTGCGCATTTGTCACTCGCACTGTTTTGCGCCTCGCACTGTTTTGCGCAGTTTATCACTCGCGCCATTTTGTGCATCGCACTGTTTTCGACAGTTTATCACTCGCGCCGTTTTGCGCATCGCACTGTTTTCGACGGATTATCACTCGCGCGCTTTTGCGCATCGCACGGTTTTGCGCAATTTATCACTGTCGCCGTTTTGCGCCTCGCACCGTTTTGCGCCGTTTATCACTCGCGCCATTTTGCGCATCGCACCGTTTTGCGCCGTTTATCACTCGCGCTGTTTTGCGCATCGCACGGTTTTGTGCAGTTTATCACTCACGCCGTTTTGCGCATCGCACTTTTTGCACAGTTTAACACTCGCGCCTTTTGGCGCATCGCACTGTTTTGCGCAGTTTATCACTCGCGCCGTTTTGCGCATCGCACTCTTTTGCGCAGTTTATCACCCGCGCGGTTTTGCGCATCGCACTGTTTTGCGCAGTTTATCACCCGCGCGGTTTTGCGCATCGCACTGTTTTGCGCAGTTTATTACTAGCGCCGTTTTGGGCTTCGCACGATTTTGTGCAGTTTATCACTCGCGCCGTTTTGCGCATCGCACCGTTTTGCGCAGTTTATCACTCGCGCCGTTTTGCGAATCGCTCTATTTTGCGCAGTTTAACACTCCCGCAGTTTATCGCATCGCACCGTTTTGCGTCGTTTATCACTCGCGCTGTTTTGCGCATCGCACTGTTTTGCGCAGTTTATCACTCGCGCCGTTTTGCGCATCGCACCGTTTTGCGCAGTTTAACACTACCACAGTTTATCGCATCGCACAGTTTTGCGCAGTTTATCACGCGCGCCGTTTTGCGCATCGCACGGTTCTGCGCAATTTATCACCCCCGCCGTTTTGCGCATCGCACCGTTTTGCGCAGTTTAATACTCGCGCCATTTTACGCATCGCTCTGTTTTGCGCAGTTTATCACTCGCGCTGTTTTGCGCATCGCACTGTTTTCTGCGGTTTAACACTCGCGCCTTTTGGCGCATCGCACTGTTTTGCGCAGTTTATCACTCGCGCTGTTTTGCTCATCGCACTGTTTTGCGCAGTTTATCACTCTCACCGTTTTGCGCATCGCACTGTTTTGCGCAGTTTATGAGTCGCACCGTTTTGTGCATCGCACTGTTTTGCGCAGTTTATCACTCGCACCGTTTTGCGCACGGTTTTGGGCAGTTTATCACCCGCGCGGTTTTGCGCATCGCACCATTTTGCGCAGTTTATCACGCGCGCAGTTTTGTCCATCGCACTGTTTTGCGCAGTTTATCACTCGCGCGGTTTTGGGCTTCGCACTGTTTTGCGCAGTTTATCACTCGCGCCGTTTTGCGCATCGCTCTATTTTGCGCAGTTTATCACTCGCCCCGTTTTGCGCATCGCACTGTTTTGCGCAGTTTAACACTCCCGCAGTTTATCGCATCGCACCGTTTTGCGTCGTTTATCACTCGCGCCGTTTTGCGCATCGCACTGTTTTGCGCAGTTTATCACTCGCGCCTTTTGGCGCATCCCACTGTTATGCGCAGCTTATCACTCGCGCGGTTTTGCGCATCGCACTGTTTTGCGCAGTTTATCACGCGCGCCGTTTTGCGCATCGCACTTTTTTCCGCAGTTTATCACGCGCGCCGTTTTGCCCATCGCACGGTTTTGCGCAGTTTATCACCCGCGCCGTTTTCCGCATCGCACCGTTTTGCGCAGTTTATCACTCGCGCTGTTTTGCGCATTTGTCACTCGCACTGTTTTGCGCCTCGCACTGTTTTGCGCAGTTTATCACTCGCGCCATTTTGTGCATCGCCCTGTTTTCGACAGTTTATCACTCGCGCCGTTTTGCGCATCGCACTGTTTTCGACGGATTATCACTCGCGCGCTTTTGCGCATCGCACGGTTTTGCGCAATTTATCACTGTCGCCGTTTTGCGCCTCGCACCGTTTTGCGCTGTTTATCACTCGCGCCATTTTGCGCATCGCACCGTTTTGCGCCGTTTATCACTCGCGCCGTTTTGCGCATCGCACGGTTTTGTGCAGTTTATCACTCCCGCCGTTTTGCGCATCGCACTTTTTGCACAGTTTAACACTCGCGCCTTTTGGCGCATCGCACTATTTTGCGCAGTTTATCACTCGCGCCGTTTTGCGCATCGCACTCTTTTGCGCAGTTTATCACCTGCGCGGTTTGCGCATCGCACTGTTTTGCGCAGTTTATCACCCGCGCGGTTTTGCGCATCGCACTGTTTTGCGCAGTTTATTACTAGCGCCGTTTTGGGCTTCGCACGATTTTGTGCAGTTTATCACTCGCGCCGTTTTGCGCATCGCACCGTTTTGCGAGGTTTATCACTCGCGCCGTTTTGCGAATCGCTCTATTTTGCGCAGTTTAACACTCCCGCAGTTTATCGCATCGCACCGTTTTGCGTCGTTTATCACTCGCGCTGTTTTGCGCATCGCACTGTTTTGCGCAGTTTATCACTCGCGCCGTTTTGCGCATCGCACTTTTTGCACATTTTAACACTCGCGCCTTTTGGCGCATCGCACTGTTATGCGCAGTTTATCACTCGTGCTGTTTTGCGCATCGCACTATTTTGCGCAGTTTATCACGCACGCCGTTTTGCCCATCGCACGGTTTTGCGCAGTTTATCACCCGCGCCGTTTTCCGCATCGCACCGTTTTGCGCAGTTTATCACTCGCGCCGTTTTGCGCATCGCACCGTTTTGCGCAGTTTATCACTCGCGCTGTTTTGCGCGCCTCACTGTTTTGCGCATTTGTCACTCGCACTGTTTTGCGCCTCGCACTGTTTTGCGCAGTTTATCACTCGCGCCATTTTGTGCATCGCACTGTTTTCGACAGTTTATCACTCGCGCCGTTTTGCGCATCGCACTGTTTTCGACGGATTATCACTCGCGCGCTTTTGCGCATCGCACGGTTTTGCGCAATTTATCACTGTCGCCGTTTTGCGCCTCGCACCGTTTTGCGCCGTTTATCACTCGCGCCATTTTGCGCATCGCACCGTTTTGCGCCGTTTATCACTCGCGCTGTTTTGCGCATCGCACGGTTTTGTGCAGTTTATCACTCACGCCGTTTTGCGCATCGCACTTTTTGCACAGTTTAACACTCGCGCCTTTTGGCGCATCGCACTGTTTTGCGCAGTTTATCACTCGCGCCGTTTTGCGCATCGCACTCTTTTGCGCAGTTTATCACCCGCGCGGTTTTGCGCATCGCACTGTTTTGCGCAGTTTATCACCCGCGCGGTTTTGCGCATCGCACTGTTTTGCGCAGTTTATTACTAGCGCCGTTTTGGGCTTCGCACGATTTTGTGCAGTTTATCACTCGCGCCGTTTTGCGCATCGCACCGTTTTGCGCAGTTTATCACTCGCGCCGTTTTGCGAATCGCTCTATTTTGCGCAGTTTAACACTCCCGCAGTTTATCGCATCGCACCGTTTTGCGTCGTTTATCACTCGCGCTGTTTTGCGCATCGCACTGTTTTGCGCAGTTTATCACTCGCGCCGTTTTGCGCATCGCACCGTTTTGCGCAGTTTAAACACTACCACAGTTTATCGCATCGCACAGTTTTGCGCAGTTTATCACGCGCGCCGTTTTGCGCATCGCACGGTTCTGCGCAATTTATCACCCCCCGCCGTTTTGCGCATCGCACCGTTTTGCGCAGTTTAATACTCGCGCCATTTTACGCATCGCTCTGTTTTGCGCAGTTTATCACTCGCGCTGTTTTGCGCATCGCACTGTTTTCTGCGGTTTAACACTCGCGCCTTTTGGCGCATCGCACTGTTTTGCGCAGTTTATCACTCGCGCTGTTTTGCTCATCGCACTGTTTTGCGCAGTTTATCACTCTCACCGTTTTGCGCATCGCACTGTTTTGCGCAGTTTATGAGTCGCACCGTTTTGTGCATCGCACTGTTTTGCGCAGTTTATCACTCGCACCGTTTTGCGCACGGTTTTGGGCAGTTTATCACCCGCGCGGTTTTGCGCATCGCACCATTTTGCGCAGTTTATCACGCGCGCAGTTTTGTCCATCGCACTGTTTTGCGCAGTTTATCACTCGCGCGGTTTTGGGCTTCGCACTGTTTTGCGCAGTTTATCACTCGCGCCGTTTTGCGCATCGCTCTATTTTGCGCAGTTTATCACTCGCCCCGTTTTGCGCATCGCACTGTTTTGCGCAGTTTAACACTCCCGCAGTTTATCGCATCGCACCGTTTTGCGTCGTTTATCACTCGCGCCGTTTTGCGCATCGCACTGTTTTGCGCAGTTTATCACTCGCGCCTTTTGGCGCATCCCACTGTTATGCGCAGCTTATCACTCGCGCGGTTTTGCGCATCGCACTGTTTTGCGCAGTTTATCACGCGCGCCGTTTTGCGCATCGCACTTTTTTCCGCAGTTTATCACGCGCGCCGTTTTGCCCATCGCACGGTTTTGCGCAGTTTATCACCCGCGCCGTTTTCCGCATCGCACCGTTTTGCGCAGTTTATCACTCGCGCTGTTTTGCGCATTTGTCACTCGCACTGTTTTGCGCCTCGCACTGTTTTGCGCAGTTTATCACTCGCGCCATTTTGTGCATCGCCCTGTTTTCGACAGTTTATCACTCGCGCCGTTTTGCGCATCGCACTGTTTTCGACGGATTATCACTCGCGCGCTTTTGCGCATCGCACGGTTTTGCGCAATTTATCACTGTCGTCGTTTTGCGCCTCGCACCGTTTTGCGCTGTTTATCACTCGCGCCATTTTGCGCATCGCACCGTTTTGCGCCGTTTATCACTCGCGCCGTTTTGCGCATCGCACGGTTTTGTGCAGTTTATCACTCCCGCCGTTTTGCGCATCGCACTTTTTGCACAGTTTAACACTCGCGCCTTTTGGCGCATCGCACTATTTTGCGCAGTTTATCACTCGCGCCGTTTTGCGCATCGCACTCTTTTGCGCAGTTTATCACCTGCGCGGTTTGCGCATCGCACTGTTTTGCGCAGTTTATCACCCGCGCGGTTTTGCGCATCGCACTGTTTTGCGCAGTTTATTACTAGCGCCGTTTTGGGCTTCGCACGATTTTGTGCAGTTTATCACTCGCGCCGTTTTGCGCATCGCACCGTTTTGCGCAGTTTATCACTCGCGCCGTTTTGCGAATCGCTCTATTTTGCGCAGTTTAACACTCCCGCAGTTTATCGCATCGCACCGTTTTGCGTCGTTTATCACTCGCGCTGTTTTGCGCATCGCACTGTTTTGCGCAGTTTATCACTCGCGCCGTTTTGCGCATCGCACTTTTTGCACATTTTAACACTCGCGCCTT
>JAXFYN010000330.1:269713-331992 GCA_036172215.1 Camellia granthamiana | reverse complement strand
TAAATCATCAAAATCATTCATTACCCAACAATACAATTAAAGTAAAATCATTCAAAATCTTAAACTTATCTAAAAGTAATTCTTCGATAACTTTTACATTAATCCAAAATGCAATAATAAAATAACAATAAATTGTTGTCAAATTTTATCCAATTCAAACCCATTAAGAGATTAGTTTGGTTTGTTGGGAAAAAATGTCTAGGATAAGATGAATGAAATCAACTGTCTAGGTTTTAAGAAAGAGAGGGAAAAAAAAAAATTTAAGTGCGGACGGGTTCTTACTAATAACCCTATGTCCAGTCTAGTCACAACGGCATTGTCTTAGGATTGGTTGTGAATTACAGTTCACCAAATAAATTAAAATCACTATGTGATGATGACTTATGATTGCATTTATATGTGGAGATAAAAATAAAGAGTAATAATAGAGAGCTCTACCATTAGAGTTCTAAAAGAGCTCTACACATGTGACAATAAAAAAAAATAAAAGAAAAAAAACAAACAAACAATTTCACAGGCACACGCATCACATTACAAGTAGACCCCACTCATTTAGAGCTCCTCTAAAATTCTATTTCTAGAACTCTCAATCTTTATTTAAAAATAAATAAATCAAGGTTTTAGTTTAAGTTTTTTATTATTAAAATTTTATAAAATAAAATATATATAATATTTTCATAATAATTTGAATCCCTCAATATTTTCATAGAGAAATTACTCATTCTTTTTACGAGAAATTTCAAAATTTCCTACATTCAAAAAAATTCTGGACAGGTCTACAAAAAGCACCAACGTAATCAAGGGTTCATCTCTCTTTCCAATTCTCACGTTACACACATTTCCTTCTTTTTCATCATTTCCACAACTCTCGCCATCATTCTCTCCTTCCCAGGTTTGCGATTTCTCATTATTCTTTAGTTTTTATTTTTCTTGATCTTTTTATTTGATTTGATTTGATTTGGTTGATGAATCTTAATTAATAAAAGATATATATTGAACATCTCTTATTCAAAGTCCAAGAGGATAGATTGTTAGATAATGTCTCAATGGGACCACATAATTAAATGTGGTGTTATCATTTATAAGAAGCCTACAATTTAAGTGATTCAATTTAGTTAATAGGCTTAAGGGTATATGTGTTATGGACCTAATGTGTAGATACTAGTTGTATAATTTCTATTTCTATGAGGGGCAGAAATAGAAATTAAAACATATTGGTTAAAGTTGGTTTAATGACTAATTAATTGGTTTAATGGCTAATTAATTAGTTTAATGGTTAATGGGTAACTGATGTCTGTTTAATATCCCATATGGTGGTTTCATGGGACTTTATAACTTTCAGTTATGAAAACCAATTACAACCTTTAAAAGGTTATGGTCCCTATTCCTTCCCAAGTGGTGAAAAAAGAACACTGCCATGTTTTCTAAATCCTCTCAAGGAGAAACATAAGGCACCAAAGGGGAAAGGATTAGAAGGCAATAACATAGTCAATAACAAAGAGTTTATTGATAATCACGCTTCCGTTTAACTGTTCATCAATGGATTCAGGTATGTCATTTTGTCTTGATTTCTTGATGATACACATGGTAATTGATCCGAAGTGTAAGGTTTATGTTCTGAAATTTAGGTTAACAATTGGTATCAGAGCCTACATTATCATGTGTATTATCAGAATTGATATGCTTTATTCATTCTATTTAGTTTCCTGAAATCAGATTCTGAATTTTCTTATGGATGTAAATTCTGTTTTTTCCTGTTTTGTTCTGTGAAAATGGCAATCTGTTTTCTGGAATTGTAAAATGATTCGGTGGTCAGTTTGTTTTTTGGACCCGTCAATTCTATTTATATATGTATGTATATAATTGGGATTGCTGCAGATTATATAATATTTCGGGGTAACAAATTAAGAAATCTTTAAATTTACTGTAATTTATACAACGTCTACAGCAATTTCATTTCCTAACGTTCTAAATATAAGTCAATTCAAACAAGATGTCACAAAAGTGATCTCTCTTGTCTAGATTGTTTTATATGGAATGTTTTGATGTTCATGTCTGTGTATCTCATGCGGGTATTTATCGGTCCAAAGACATGATTAATACTTGGCAGAATTACACACACATTTTGTGGTGATAAACATATGCCAATTGTAAAGGAAACCTAATGTGAATAATAAATCCATCCAAAGATAGATTTGTTATTTGACATAACTTATTGTCAATGTTTGATCATTACAACAAGAATACCACTTACAGTTAATATCACTACCCAAAGGTTTGGTATTAATGTTGTGCTAGGTATCTTGAGATGTTGTCATTAAATTAATTTATTTAGAGATTATTTGTTTGGTAACTTAATGTGAGCATAATTGTTTATTCCTTTTATTTTCTTTTGGATTCAGCTTTAATGTCGACTACTTCAATCTCTGCTAACATGAACAATGTTCCAATGTTAAATGGAACAAACTTTAAGGACTGGAAAGAGAACATATTGATTGTTCTCGGCTGCATGGACATAGACTTGGCATTAAGGATGCCAAAACCGAATGCTCTCACTGCACAAAGTACTCCTGAGGAAATTGTGTACTTTGACAAGTGGGATCGTTCTAACAGGCTAAGTCTTATGATCATGAAGCGTGAGATTCCAGAAGTCTTTCGGGGTGCAATAACAGAGAATGTTACCGTTGCCGGTGAATTTCTTTCAGAAATTCAAAAGCGTTTTGCTAAAAACGATAAGGCTAAAACAAGCATGCTTTTAGCAAGCTTGATTTCAATAAAGTATAAAGGTAAGGGTAATGTTCGCGAGTACATCATGGAAATGTCTCATCTTGCTTCAAAACTTAAGGCACTAAAGCTCGATCTATCTGATGATTTGCTCGTGCATTTAGTTCTCATCTCTCTTCCTGCACAATTTAACCAATTTAAGGTCAGTTATAACTGCCAGAAGGAGAAATGGACTCTCAATGAGCTCATTTCATTTTGTGTGCAAGAGGAAGAGAGATTGAAGCAAGAAAGGACTGACAGTGCTCATATGTCAAGCACCTCCAAGCATACGGGCAAAAGAAAGCATAAGGGAAAGGAAGTTGCTATTCCTCAAGGTTCGGAACCAAAGAAACAGAAAGTGCAGGATGGTTGTTTCTTTTGTGGCAAGCCCGGACACAGAAAGAAGGATTGTGCCAAATACGTCGCCTGGCGTGTAAAGAAAGGTACATTTCATATTTTGGTCTGTTCTGAAATAAATTTAGCTTCAGTACCAAGAAACACTTGGTGGGTAGATTCTGGTGCTACTACTCACATATGTGTTTCTATGCAGGGTTGCCTGAACTACCGAAAGCCAACTGATGCTGAAAGATACATCTTTGTGGGTGATGGCACGCCAATAGAAGTGCAGGCAATAGGGCACTTTAGATTATTACTTAAAACTGGTTATTATTTGGATTTATTAGACACTTTTGTTGTACCGTCCTTTAGACGGAATTTAATTTCTGTTTCTGTATTGGACAAATTGGGATATTATTGTTCTTTTGAAAATATGAAGTTTAGTATGTCTATTAATTCAAATGTTGTTGGTACTGGTTTATTTAATGTGTTTGATAATCTATATTTGCTCGAAACTATTGCATCTTATAATGAAACCTTGCACGTGGAATCACGAGGTACAAAGCGTAAATTAACTAAGGAAACTTCAGCCTCATTATGGCACAAACGCCTAGGTCACATCTCTAAATCTAGAGTTGAGCGCCTTGTGTCTGATGGAATTTTGGACTCTCTTGATTTTTCAGATTTTGATGTCTGTGTTGAGTGTATCAAGGGAAAACAGACCAAAATAAAGAAATATGGTGCCCATAGGACTACAGATGTCTTAGAATTAATTCATACGGACATTTGTGGCCCATTCCCTATGGCGTCTTGGAATGGTCAACAATATTTTATCACATTCATAGACGACTATTCCCGATATGGGTATCTATTTCTTATCCATGAGAAATCACAGTCTTTGGACGTATTCAAAAAATTTAAGGCCGAAGTTGAGTTACAACTCAACAAACGGATTAAAAGTGTCAGGTCTGACCGTGGTGGTGAATACTATGGCAGATATGATGGATCAGGTGAACAACGTCCAGGACCGTTTGCAAAATACCTGGAGGAATGTGGAATCGTCCCACAATACACCATGCCAGGATCACCTAGCATGAATGGTGTATCTGAGAGACGAAACCGGACTCTTAAGGATATGGTAAGAAGTATGATCAGTCATTCTACTTTACCAGAGTCCCTCTGGGGTGAGGCTTTAAAGACAGCAACTTATATCTTAAATCGGGTGCCAACTAAAGCAGTTGTAAAAACACCTTATGAGCTTTGGGTTGGGCGAAAGCCTAGTCTAAACCATTTGCATGTGTGGGGGTGTCCTGCTGAGGCGAGGCCTTATAACCCTCATGAACGAAAATTGGACTCTAAAACCATTAGCAGCTACTTTATTGGCTATGCCAAACGATCACGGGGTTACAAGTTTTATGATCCCACAAATAGGTCAATATTTGAGACGGGAATTGCAACATTTTTTGAGGATGTTGAGTTTGGGGGGAGAAATCCAGTTAGAGACATTGTCTTTGAGGAGGAAGCAGGAGTAATCCCACTTACTACTACTACTTTTGACCAATCACAGGTTCCTATACCTGTCATTGCTCGAGAAGTAATTTCGGATCCTCAACCAGACAATGTTGTTCAAGATAATATAGTTCAAACCCCCATTCAAGATGAGGTAATTATTCCTGAGGAACAAACTCTACAACCTCAACCTCAAGAATCTGTGCCATTAAGGCGATCCACAAGAGAAAGGAGATTTGCACTTTCAGATGATTATATTGTATATCTCCAGGAACATGAGGTAGAAAATGGAATGTCGAAAGATGATCCAATCAACTTTCGTCAAGCCATGGAAAGTTCCAACTCTCATAAGTGGATAGAAGCCATGAATGAAGAATATAAGTCTATGCAAGACAATAAAGTTTGGGAACTTGTCTCATTACCAGTTGGTGCGAAGCCCGTAGGTTGTAAATGGATATTTAAAACCAAAAGGGATTCAAATGGTAATGTGGAGAGGTATAAGGCACGTCTTGTAGCCAAAGGCTTTACTCAAAAAGAAGGAATTGACTTTAAAGAAACTTTCTCTCCAGTTTCTTCGAAAGATTCTTTTAGGACAATTATGGCGCTTGTTGCATATTTTGATCTTGAGTTGCATCAGATGGATGTCAAAACAGCTTTTCTTAATTTATATGGTGCAGCCAGAAAACTTTGTGTCAGGAGACCCAAAGAATATGGTTTGCAAATTGACTAAATCCATCTATGGACTCAAACAAGCTTCTCGTCAGTGGTACTTCAAATTTCATCAAGTTATCACTTCGTATGGTTTTGAAACTAATGTTGTTGATGAATGTGTGTATCACAAGTTCAGTGGGAGTAAACACATATTTTTGGTTTTATATGTTGACGACATATTGCTTGCCACAAACGATATAAACTTATTGCATGACACCAAGAGATTTCTATCTAAGAATTTTGAAATGAAAGATCTTGGTGATGCTTCTTTTGTATTAGGAATCGAAATACACCGAGATCGTTCTCGGGGTATTCTGGGATTATCACAAAGGAGCTATATCGAAAAAGTACTCAATAGATTTGGCATGCAAAATTGTAAACCAGGTGAAACCCCGGTTGCTAAGGGAGACAAGTTTAGTCTCAGCCAATGCCCGAAGACCAGTCTTGAAATTCAAGAAATGCAGAAGATTCCTTATGCCTCGGCTGTAGGGAGTCTAATGTATGCTCAAGTATGTACGCGTCCGGATATTGCGTTCATAGTTGGCATGTTAGGCAGATATTTAAGTAATCCTGGCATGGATCATTGGAAAGCAGTCAAGCGTGTTATGCGATATTTACAGAGAACAAAGGAATATATGCTCACATATAGGAGATCGGATAAGTTAGAGGTCATTGGATATTCCGACTCCGATTTTGCTGGATGCCAAGACAGTAGGAAATCCACATCAGGCTATATTTATCTGTTAGCTGGGGGAGCAATTTCTTGGAGGTCTGCAAAGCAGACGATCATAGCTTCATCCACCATGGCCGCAGAATTTGTAGCATGTTATGAGGCATCAAACCAAGGGATATGGCTGCGGAATTTTGTCACTGGGTTGCGTATTTTGGAAGGCACTGAAAGACCACTTAAGTTATATTGTGACAATAAGTCTGCAGTTTTATATTCCAATAACAATAGGAGCTCGACAAAATCAAAGCATATTGATATCAAGTTCCTAGTTGTAAAAGAAAGAGTGCAGAGTGGACAGATTTCCATAGAGCACATTGGGACAAACTCCATGATAGCGGATCCACTTACGAAGGGACTACCACCCAAGGTCTTTCATGAGCACACTGCTCAGATGGGTGTTGTTCTATTTGAGAACATTCTGGTTTAGTGGGAGTTTGTATTTATGTTACTGCTTTATGTCAGCCTTAAGTTTTATCTATGTAATTAGATTAATTTCTGCAGAAATAAAGTATTCAGTTTATTACGCTCTGTTACGTAATGTGAAGTATTGATCTCAATAAAGTTAAGTAGGACCAGTTGGAAATAGGCATGTATGGATCACATCACATGTAATTTCCATGCTACGCATCCATGATTGATCTATGTCATTTAGCTGTATTAGTATACGTGACCATTGGTGGGTCGAGTTACGATTGATGTAACGAAGACCGCTTTGATCCTATATTAGTATAGTTAATGGACAAGATTGTTTGGATACCCTCAAGTTATGATAACAAATTTCTGAGCTCACTAAAGTTAAGCACATTTTTCA
This sequence comes from Camellia granthamiana, assembly GCA_036172215.1. Taxonomy (NCBI): domain Eukaryota; kingdom Viridiplantae; phylum Streptophyta; class Magnoliopsida; order Ericales; family Theaceae; genus Camellia; species Camellia granthamiana. The sequence goes on along the minus strand of JAXFYN010000330.1, from coordinate 325,132 downwards.
GGGTACATATGTGGTCCAGTGGGAGATTGTTAGATAATGTCTCAATGGGACCACATAATTAAATGTGGTGTTATCATTTATAAGAAGCCTACAATTTAAGTGATTCAATTTAGTTAATAGGCTTAAGGGTATATGTGTTATGGACCTAATGTGTAGATACTAGTTGTATAATTTCTATTTCTATGAGGGGCAGAAATAGAAATTAAAACATATTGGTTAAAGTTGGTTTAATGACTAATTAATTGGTTTAATGGCTAATTAATTAGTTTAATGGTTAATGGGTAACTGATGTCTGTTTAATATCCCATATGGTGGTTTCATGGGACTTTATAACTTTCAGTTATGAAAACCAATTACAACCTTTAAAAGGTTATGGTCCCTATTCCTTCCCAAGTGGTGAAAAAAGAACACTGCCATGTTTTCTAAATCCTCTCAAGGAGAAACATAAGGCACCAAAGGGGAAAGGATTAGAAGGCAATAACATAGTCAATAACAAAGAGTTTATTGATAATCACGCTTCCGTTTAACTGTTCATCAATGGATTCAGGTATGTCATTTTGTCTTGATTTCTTGATGATACACATGGTAATTGATCCGAAGTGTAAGGTTTATGTTCTGAAATTTAGGTTAACATAGATGTTTTCACTAATTTTCTCATCAATATATTTTTGTAAATATTAATGTCAAAAATATATGAAGGAAATTTTAACAAGTTAAATACAAGATGAGTTCGATTGGTTTGATTCGTTTTATCACCTTAGTCATATACGTATGATCAATGGCAGAGTCAGAAAATTAAATCATATGGGACACTTATTAATTATAACATTGAAATTGTTTACAAAAATATTTCACATAAATTTTTACGATCGACTTTGAAAAAGATGAAAAAAAATAATGTTATTTGTAATTAGTGTATCATAGACAATAAAAAAATAATAATAAAGTCATGGATATAAGTCTTACAATAAATTATATAATGATAAAGTAAATTTTTTATACAAAATTTGAGTAAAAATTCAATATAATGGTAATACCACGTCATCATTAACATGTGATATTATCAATCAATAATAAAAAATGGAGACTTATTTATAAGTCATTTTTTAGACACTTATGGTAGATTAAGTCCTGTATAATTTCTTATAGAGTCTCAAGTCCTATTTAGATAGGAATGTATTCTACAAGATCCTACATAAACGTAACGTAACATGACACTTACATAAACGTAACGTAATGTGACACCTATAAAAACGTAACGTAACGTGACACTTACATAAACATAACGTAATGTGTCACGTTACGTTTCGCAAACTTAATGAGTTTTTATTTTTTTAAATTGAATGTGAAAATGTTGCTGGTTTATGTTGGTGTCATGTTACGTTTCATATAAATATGATCTATGGTAACATTCAATTTTCTATATAGGAAATTGAATGTTGCCATAGATCATAGGTGTCACGTTACGTTTATGTAGGTGTCACGTTATGTTACGTTTATATAAATATGATATATGGTAACATTCAATTTCCTATATATGGTTTTACTATTATTTATGATAATAACAACTAATATTGAGGGTAAATGTGTCAACAAACTTCCCACAAGACTTATGGAAACATAAGTTTTTTAGTAGGACTATATGTAACATAAGTCTCCCTAATAGGACTTATAAATAATTTTACCAATAAAAAAACACATGAAAGGTAAATCCCATATGTAAAATGTAACTAACAATCCAATGAATTCTATATATTTATCATGAGATTAATTATGCTTGTATGTCAACAAGGATAGACATCACCATTATATTAAAAAAATTTCATAAAATTTTTATAAATAATAATATGGCTTATCATAGTCTCTTCATTTTTAATCAAAACAATCATTATTGTTCTCATAATTTTAAAATTGTCATTGACATTTCACTCTAAATAATATTTTTATAATTTCTTTTATTTAAAATAATTTTTTATGTTTGTTACAAAAAAAAATTCAAAACCCGAGGAGGGCAGGTGACCTCTCTGGACTAGGAATGGCAACGGGGCGGGGCGGGGCGGGGCCGGGGATCACCCTCCCCGTCCCCGATCCCCGATGGCAAAACTCTCCCCGTCCCCATCCCCATCCCCATCCCCGATGGGGAACCTATCACTACCCCCACCCCCGCCGCCCCCTACGGGAATCGGGTTTCCCCGATCCCGAAAATCCCCGGCCAAAACAACAACATCAATATCTCAGTGAGCTCAAAAAGCAACATTAAGAAGATCAAAAAACAAAAAAAAAAAACAAAAAAAAAATCTGTCATAGATATATATATATATATAACAATCATCAAAAAAAAATTAATCATAGATATATATACAGATATATATATATACATAACAATCAGATCTGTTCTTCTTCATCAGATATATATACAGAATACAGATCTGTTCTTCTGCTTCAGATTTTCAGATCTTTAGATCTTCAGATTTAATAACAAATAACAAATACCTAAACACACCCAGATCTTCAGATTTAAACACACCCGTGAGCATCGCAGCAGAGAGAGAGAGAGGCCGAGAGAAGAGAGGAAGGAGTGACACCGTGAGGGAGAGAGAAGGAGAGGCCGACGCCATCGCCGTGAGCATCGCAGCAGAGAGAGGGAGAGCATCGCCTAGAGAAGAGAGTGTGAGTGGGAGAGAGGAGTGAAATGAAATGAAATAACCTAAACACATATACTATATATATATTCGGGGATATATACGGGGTGTACTCGGGCCGGGGCCGGGGTTGGAAAATCTATCCCCGTCCCCGGCCCAAAAATGATCGGGGGTTTATTTTTTAATACCATCCCCGGCCTGTGGAAAGTTTTTTTCGAGAAAAAACCGTCCCATTCGGGGTCGGCCGGGTTCCCCTCGGACCGGTTTCAAATTGCCATCCCTAGTATAATTGTGCTTTCCGAATGTGGACCATACAACTAGTATAATTGCTTGAACTGTCTATCAATGCATATAAATATATCTTCAGAAATTCATATGTTTACCACGTATTAATTCTATCTTTTGGGGGGTGCTTAATTTGAAGCAAAGAAGACTGGTCAGAATATATATACTACCTCCTTTAATCTTACTGTTTTTCTTTTTCTTTCATTGCTTTCTCAATTTGTTTCTCTTGAAACCAGTAGATTCAATTCCAATGATGGTAATTTAACCACGCAGTGCATTGAATTTGAGAGGAAAGCCCTTCTTAAATTCAAAGAAGGACTCACAGATCCTTCTGGTCGGCTTTCTTCTTGGGTTGGCAAAGATTGCTGTCGATGGAAGGGTGTGAGCTGCAACAAACACACTGGCGACGTTTTCAAGATTGACCTCAGAAACCAAGGAGGAGATTCTTGCAGTTTGTATGAAGGACTTGCAGACAATTATAACTCCTCATCATGTTTGGGAGGTGAGATAAGTCCTTCTTTGCTCAACATAAAGTATTTAAGTTACTTGGATCTAAGCATGAATGATTTCTATGGAATTGCAATCACAAATTTCATCGGTTCACTTGAGAAATTGAGTTATCTTAGTCTTTCTCAATCAAATTTCGGTGGAATGGTTTGCCTCATCTTGGAAATCTGTCAAACTTGCAATATCTCGACCTCTCTGTATTTGTTTTTTACTACAATATTTGGGCATCGGATTTAAACTAGCTTGTTGGCCTATCTTCTTTGAAGTATCTTAATCTTGGTGGTGTGAAACTGAGTGAAGCAACAGATTGGTTGCAATCAATTAACACCATGCCCTCTTTGTCTGAGTTACACTTGTTTGATTGTCAACTCCCCAACTTTCCAAAAGCTATACATAATATAAATTTTACTTCCCTCTTGGTCCTCGATCTCTCTTTTAACGAGTTTAACTCTTTGTTGCCTCTATGGCCTTTCAATATTAGCACTCTTGTGGAATTCAATGTCAGTTTAAACAATTTTACTGGTTCCATTGTCAATGCTCCTTTGGGAAACTATCATAACTTGCAATCACTAGATTTATCTTCTAACTCTATTAGTGGTGACATAATTGAACTTAAAAGAGGGATTGTCTGGGTGTTGTAACAGTAGCTTGAAGGAGTTGATATTGGGGTCCAACAAATTTAATGGGAAGTTGCCCGATTCGTTGGGACACTTGAATTATTTGAGATCCCTTGTACTGAATGATAATCTGATCTCAGGTCCAATTCCAGAATCTGTTGGAATGATGTTTTTTCTAAAGGAATTGGACCTTTCTTTTAATGAGATGAATGGGTCTATCCCGACAAGTTTAGGAAGACTCACAGAGTTGACTAAATTGCAACTCTTCCATAATTCTTGGAAAGGCCTCATGTCCCAAAACCATTTACGGGGTCTTGCAAAACTACGAGTTTTCTCCGTATCTTCAGACACAACTTGCATTTTTAATGTGACACATGAATGGGTTCCTCCATTTAGCCTGTTAGCTATCCAAATCAGTAACTATCCGTTGAGTCCAAAATTTCCAGCATGGCTGAGAAATCAGAAAGAACTTACATCCATTGTCCTCACAAATGTCTCCATTTCAGATACAATACCTGACTGGTTTTGGAAATTGTCGATGCAGATTGACATGCTCGATTTATCTGACAACCAAATTAGTGGTGTTGTTCCCAACTCATTAGGAAAATCCTTGGTGGACTTGAGTTTCAATCGCCTGGAAGGCACAATCCCACTCTGGCCCAATGTAACGTTTCTCTTTCTGAACTGCAATTTAATTTCAGGAGCGATTCCTTTGACTATTGGCAGTGTCATGTCATCATTAATCACGCCTAATCTTTCTGGGACCTCTCTAAATGGTACCATTCCTTTGTCCATATGTAAATTGAAAGCTTTGACTGGCCTCTATCTTTCAGACAATCATCTATCCGGACAAATTCCCATCCATTTGGGGGACTTGCAAGCTCTTGGGAGCGTAGATCTGTCCCAAAATAATCTCTCTGGCCATGTTTCTGAATCAATGTGCTCGCTATCATTTCTTTATTGGTTGAGGTTGAGTGGTAACAATCTTTCTGGCGAACTCTCTTGGTTGAAGAATTGCAGGAGTTTGAACACTCTTGATCTTGGAGATAACAAATTTTCAGGGAACATACCAAGATGGCTGGGAGAAAATCTTTCGTTGCTTTCTGAGCTCCACCTGCAAGCCAACTTGTTCACCGGAGATATACCTCAACAGCTATGTCATTTAGCCGATCTCCACATCTTAGACCTCGCTCATAACTATTTCACAGGATCCATACCTTGCTGTTTGGGAAATTTGAGTGGCTTTAATCGTTTCACCTCTTCCAAAAGTGCATTTACATTTGTATTTTCATCTGAGTCGATTTATATTCATCAAATGGATTTGGTAGTGAAAGGAAGACAATTTGGGTATACCAGCACTCTTGAGCTCATTAATGTTATAGACCTTTCGAGCAATAATCTATCTAGGGAAATCCCAGAAGAGATAACAAATCTATCAGACTTGGGTACCTCGAATTTATCAAGAAACCAATTGACAGGAAAGATACCAAATAAAATTGGAGAAATGCGATGGTTAGAAACACTAGACCTTTCGAGCAACTACCTCTCTGGTTCAATTCCTTCAACCATGTATTCTTTAACATCACTGAGCCATTTGAACTTGTCATGCAACAACCTTTCCGGGTCAATTCCTTCAACCAATCAGTTCCAGGCTTTCAATGATCCATCCATTTATGAAGGTAATCCGGAACTTTCAATAACTAATATTGATGCAAAAGGCAAAGATGGCAAAAAAAAGGTGGATAATAAGGAAGACGAGTATGATGAGTTGTGGTTCTATCTTAGCATAGGAGTTGGATTCATTGTAGGATTTTGGGTTGTTTGTGGCACTTTGGTACTAAAAAGGTCTTGGAGACATGCTTATCTTCGATACCTAGATGAAGTGAAAGATTGGCTCTTTGTGGTCATTGCAGTAAATGTGGCTCGTTTTCAAAGGACGACATAGAGACGGTTGTTTTGGTGTCTTCTTCTGGTAATGGTTTTGGCTCTGTTTTGGTGTCTTCTTCTGGTAATGGTTTTGCCTCTATTTTTATTTTCTGCCCTATATTTGAGATTATAAAGAAGCAAGTATTTGTTAGTTGTTGTCTTTTTGTTTTTGATTTTGTTGTCTTTGTTGTAGTGAACTTGAAACAAGGTTACAGGCAGAGGGAAGGAAGGATGATTTCATAAAACCATTTTATATAAATTTTCTTACGATGTGCCTCTAATTTTATATAGATTTTCCCTAGTTGTTTTGCTATGTTAATGTCTTTCCTTATTGTACTTTGCTTTCCTAATTTGTGGAATATATAAATAATTATCCATTTATGAATAATTATTAGGAAAATTTACTTATAAATGTCATCTTAAAGAATGGTGATTCATTTAGTCATAAGGATTTTCTTATAAACCAATTAATTCCATTGATTTTGGAAAGGTAGGTTTAATATATTATTTAAAATTTAGATTTACAGTTATATCCTTATTTCTATTATGTTTCTTCTTTTTTTTTCTTTTTTTCTTTTGTGCTAGAAAGATAATATACACAATATATGTGAATCAAATTTGGGATGAATTTTTATATAAAAATCTTTTTTATTTAGAAAACATTTCAAAAGGAATACAGAAATGACTTAAAATATGAGATTCTTCAAATATTCTAAAAGGATGTGGGATTTTTCAAACATGTCAAAAGGAGTACAAAAAATACTTGGTAAGTTTTGGCCAAATGTATAATTTCAAACTGCAATACTTCAATCCAATATAACATTCAAACATAATACTCTAATATAACAAAAAAAAAAACTTAGTTTAATTCCCTAATGTAATACCAAAAAAAAAAACTTCGTATTGTACTTTTTTCAAACGTAACGTTTCAATATAACACTCCAAAAAACTATTTAATGTAACACAAAAAAAAATTCCTTACTGTAACACTCTAATGTAACATACAAAAAAACTCTTTAATGTACTTTTTCCAAATGTAACACTCTAATATAACACTCTGAAAAAACTCCTTAGTGTAACACTCTAATGTAAGATATACAAAATCTTCTTAGTATAACACTCTAATGTAACACACAAAAAATATTCTTAGTGTACTTTTCCCAAATGTAACACTCTAGTATAATTTTTTAAAAAAACTCTTTAGTGTAACACTTTAATGTAACGCTTTAATATAACGCATAAAAACTCATTAGTATAATATTCTAATGTAACACATAAAAAAAACTCTTTAGTGTACTTTTCAAACGTAACGTTTCAATGTAATACTCCAAAAAAATTCCTTAATGTAATACTTTAATGTAACACAAAAAAAAAAAAAAAAAACTTTGGTATACTTTTGCCAAACGTAACGCTCCTATGTAACACAAAAAAAAAAATCATAGTTTACTTTTTCTAAACGTAACACTCCAATGTAACACTAAAAAAAAGAATGTGAGATGTTTCAAACCATTCCAAAAGGAGTATAAATATTCCTTAGTAAGTTTTGAACAAATGTATAATTTTGAAATGTGAGTATTACGTTTGAAAAAAGTACACTAAAAAGTCCTTTTTAGTGCTTTTGTGTGTTACATTAGAGTATGTTATATTAGAATGTCACGTTTGGGATTACACTGATTGGAGTGTTACGTTTGTGGAAAGTACATTAAGAATTTTTTTAATTTTTTTTTTTTTTTTTATGTTACATTGGAGTATTACGTTTGGGAAAAGTACACCATAGAGTTTTTTTGAGTGTTACGCTGTTACATTTAGGAAAAGTACTCCAATGAGTTTTTTAGTGTATTACATTGAAATATTACGTTGTTGAAGTGTTACATTAGAGTATTAGGTTATTCGTAATGTGGGATTTGTTATAGAATGAAGGAAAATCCAAAAATTCTATTGTGCAAATTGCTCAAATGTGTGATTTTATATTTTGAGAAATCCACTTTCATACCTAAAAAATTAAATCTAAACATGTAAATGACTACTCTTTTATGTAATTTGCACTTTAATGGGACCTTTAGGTTCATTAAAAAAAAAATTAAAAAACAAAAAAAAACTAAACAATTCACAAGATTACATTTTAAAATTTATTGATATTTCACCCTAATTATTATTCATATTAATCTTAATGTTAATGTTTTTCCTTATTGTACTTTGCTTTCCTAAGTTGTTTTAACATTTTGTTATCAATTTTTATTTATAATTATCCATTTATGAATTATTACCAACTTTACTGCACTCTCTGGGTGTTTTGGATAAGACAGGTATCTTTGTAAATACTTACCCTCGTTTGGCAAGTGATTTTTTTTTTTTTTTTTTTTTTTTTTTTTTGAGATTTACCAATAGGTCTCATATTTTAGACTTGTAATTTATATAGTCCTATATTTTTTTCTTATGATTCATTTAGTCCTTTTGAATGTGTAATAACTCATTTGCCACCACATTGGAGTGTCACATTTAGAAAAAGTACACTAAAGAGTTTGTCACATTTGAAAAAAGTATACTAATTTTTTTAAAGTGTCACATCATACCTGCCATGTTATCACATTTGAGAAAAGTACACTAATGAGTTTTTATATTGCTTGAAGTGTTACATCATACTCGCCACGTTGTCACATTTGGAAAAAAAAAATGCACTAAAGAGTTTTTATTTTTTTTAGAGCAAAAGTTTTGGAGTGTCACATTATACCCGTCATATTTAGGAAAAGTACACTAAAGAGTTTTTAATTTTTTGGAGTGTCACATCGTTAGAGTGTCACATTAATACCTGCCACATTTTAGTGTAACATCATATCCGCCACGTTAGAGTGTCACATTTGAGAGAAGTACACTAAAGAGTTTTTAATTTTTTTAGAGTGTCACATCATACATGCCACGTTAGAGTATCACATGTCATGCTTGAGAAAAGTACATTAAGAAATTTTTAATTTTTTTAGAGTGTCACATCATACCCGCCACATTGTCACGTTTGATAAAAGTACATTAAGGAGATTTTTTTTTGAAGTATCACATCATACTCGCTACGTTGTCATATTTGGAAAAAAAAAATACACTAAAGAGTTTTTAATTTTTTTGGAGTAAAAGTTTTGAAGTGTCACATCATACTCACCACGTTATCACATTTTAGGCAAAGTATACTAAGGAGTTTTTAATTTTTTCGAAGTGTCACATTAATACATGTCATATTGGAGTATTACATCATACCTGTCACATTAATAAAAGCGTATAGCTGTCCACCAAAACAATACCCAAATCAAAAATAGGACCACACGGAAAAAAAACTCTTCACTAATAGGACTTAACAGATCAATAGAAAAAACTTAGGACTAATTGGAGCACTTGTTTGCGAGATGGGATTTAGGGTTGGTTTGGGATACCCAAAAAAAATTCAAAAATTCAAAAAGTTATTAAAAAAGTTAAAAAATTATCACTATTCACCAAAAAATAATAATAATTTTACACACAAATTATTACAACACAATCTAAACAGTCTCACAAACTGTTGTTGAGTTACTAAAATGATTTGGAAAAATTGCACAGATGGGGTGCACAAACAACACAGTGTTGTTTAGCCCGTGGAGGCTCATCACGGGTCTCGTTTTGATAATTTAAACCGTTAATATGTAGAACTCGTCGAGTATTATATGTCTATAAAAAATCATGTTGATTAGATATCGCTAACTACATGATTAAATCAGTTTTGTATAAAAAAAATGGATGGTGTTATAGTTAACGGTTGAAAAAAAACCTAATCTGATCAGATAGCTATTGATATGCGATCAACTTGATTTTTTACAAACATATAGTACTCGGCGAGTTCTACACATTGAACAGTTCAGATTATCAAAATAGGATCCGTGATGGCCCCCACGGACTGAACAACACCATCTAATGCAATACCTGAAAAGTAGGCAACCATTTCTTATCATCAATTCACTTCCCTAGATGGTACGGCCTACTGCCTACTGTTCTTATCTTCTCCTACATATTAATTTATACAATTTTTTAATACACATTTTTTCATAAAAAGACAAAAAGTTAACCCAAACAACCATCCTTTTTTTCTCAACTTTCTAATCCAAAAAGTCAAAAAGTGCACTTATTTAGGACACCTCAAACAACCCCATATTGGTAAATATCCCCCCCCCTTTTTTTGGGTGGCTTTTTTAGTTATAAAAAGATAAAATAGATTAAAAAATCAATGAGACAAAATGTCACATCCAAATCATAATTATTTTACTTTTTCTCTCATGAGAGTCAAAAAAAAGTCTAAAAACCAACTCAGACGACCTTTTTAACCCTAAGCTAAAATAGCTAAAAAGCAACCTACTTCCCATTGCTGTACTTGATCTGAAAAATCAGCTCAATTGGTAATTTTGAACTTTTTCATTACTTTTGTTTTTTAAAATTTAAAAATATTGAAAATATTAAAAATGAAAACGATGCCAAACAATTTTTTAATGTTACTACTGATAAAATAAATTTTTTTGAAATGGACAATGTTCATAAACATGATGACTATTGTGGGTTTTAATTTTTGACCTCACAACCAAACAGATCTCCTGCCGAGATCTAGAGAACTTAGTTGGAGAGCATGCGACAGAATAGATTAAGCCGAACACGCAACACAAGAGTGAGAAATACAACAGTGGCTCGTCCATCCAAAGGCACTCCAACGATCAAATCAGTCAACTTATCTCTCAAAAATATCAAACAAATAACACAACTCTCAATTAAAGCATACTTTAAACCCATGAGAGTGCCTTACTTTTATAGTCAGCAGTGCCCTCATCTCTTAGAAGTCTCACTTTATAGGACTCGCCTACCTGAGACCCCCGTGGGTGCCTTTATAGTCAGCAATGCCTCCGTCTCCTAGAAGTCTCACTTTATATTTATGAGAATATCACTTATCCAAGACTCTTCCTATTTAGATTAGAATCAACTCTTTTTAGAGTCCATCCTTACCCAAACAAGTAGTCCTACATCATCTATGACTCTTGTCCTCTATCCGAATATCTCAGATTCCGACATTATCGCACCATATCTCGACAATATCACAACAATCTCGTCATCATGACTCGCTCACGTAACACCTTAGCCAATACTTCGACCACATGACTGTAACACGTCCGCGAGGGATCTCAGCGCTGCTACAGTTCGGACTCAATTTGTCACGGTTCTAAATCTTGAACGAAAGAGTCCAAATCTGGCAAATCGTTTTGAGAAAACAGATTTTTAGAAAAGAAGTGCCAAACATGGACTGCTTTGCCAGATACAGAGTCGCCACCTAAATATTTTTTAATGGGGAAATTTAGGAAACCTTGACTCGGTACCAAAGGCCACATGTCTGTCATCACCAAAGTTGCCTCGGCTCGGGAACTTGGGTATGATTGGGGAAGGTCAGCTATGAGCACCCCCTTTCGCCCAATCCGAAAATTGGCCTCTACTAACCGTGATATCCAATTTTGAGAACGTTATGTGTTCTTATTCCGGTTATTAGCCTAGAATTTACTATGTTGTGCGTACAGCAAACAAATATAGATCAAATCGCCTAAATTGGAATAGAACATTTCATGTTTGTTTTGAAAGTGATTTGCTACCCGCAAGTAGGCTAAAATGTAGGTTTTGCCACCCTCGAGTTGGCTTTTAGAAAATGTGATTTTGCCATTATCTAGTGGGCTTAAAACTCACAGTTTTAATGCATTATCCCAATTTAAGTAATTCGACCTCCATCCACAGGCATTCAAGCAGTTATATCACATAAGCAGCTAGCCTCATGGTAATCATGCGATTTTGGCAACACTCACACGCATGCGGTATGTTAAAGCATAAAAGCTCACCTAGTACTAGTTCATGTTAAAAATGGCTAATGCAACACATACAGGATGCAGCTAGAATAGGCTCGGCTACCTTAAAGATGGCATGTGAAATGCTGCAACGAACAAGTACTCAACTTGGAATTGAAATACAAGTGCAGTTAGCATGATGTGCCGAGCCCGGTGTATGTAAGACAAATGTATGGATGCACGCATGCATAGCATAAGGTATGCTAATTTAAATATGCCTTAGTCTACCATCATAAGCAGGTAAATAAAAGGGAAGAAAGACGTGGGGTTGGAAGACATGCACACACTCACACACACTTATTACACATTTGCCCTCGCTCGGAGGGTCCGAATAAATATTACAAAACAAATAAATAATTAACTATTCTAGCTAACTAAATATTACAAAACTTCTAATTTGATTAACAAGTTAAATGCAAAGGGAAGGTGGCCGCAGCCTCGCTTCGGAATGATGAGATGATGTATGCTCGACTCGTCTCGCCCGGAAACTCGCTGCCATGGCACTGTTGCCTCTGTTTACACTGCCCTGCCTCTCTGAGGATCACACAAATTTCCAGAATTGCTTTGAATGACTCCCTGAGTCCCCCGGATTGCCACCGGCTAGAACAAAAGGCCACCGGCCATAGTAATAGGAGTATCGGCCAAAAATTGAACCACCGGCCAGCCATTGATGGTCGGTCGGCACTGTATATGGCAGGCCGGCCATTGATTCCTGCAGAACCCTGTTTTTAACAGCAGCAAAGGACAGACAGTGCATAGCATGGAAATTTCATAGCAATGTGTACATGGACACACTCCCTATCATGCAATGGACTCAAGGGAGCATGGCCCTCGACCCTCGGGCCATCAACTGTGCATGATGGCCTAAGAGGCCAAATTTTGCAATTTAATGTAAGTGCATGCAACCAAAAGAGATGAATGCCAACACCCTATCATGTTGGGGTCAAGGGCATTGGCGACCGAGGATCAAGGCGCGTTACGTCACTTTGAGCACGAACGCACCTTAATTCTCATGTTTGGTTTGAAACCCCAAACCAAACAATGCAATGTATGCATACAAATATGGCTCAATTGTGCAACATGAGGCTAATGTTACAAATCATGACAAATGCAATGTATCCTAAACATGCAAGCTAAGTTAATGCAATGTAAACATGCCAAGTATATAACAAGTATATGAGATGCAACTAGCTAAACACTATGCAAACATGCAAGTATGATACAATGTAAGCTTGAAACCAAAACAATGCGACATGATCATGCAATGATGGATCTAAACCACAAAGGGGCGGACCTCAGCCCACCCCAAAAACAGTGGCCAAAAGTGTCCAAAATGGGGATGCCAACATGCAAAACAAATATGCAAACCAAAAGTCCTAAAGCTAAAGCATGGAAAGCAATTTTCAAGAGCACCCAAAAGAAGGTAAGCATGGGTATCTAGATCTACCAACAAAAAAAAAAAAATCAGAGATATGGTATGATAAAATAGGCCCCAAAACCCACACATACGGCATCCCAAATGGCTCAAGCGAAGGAGCATACACCGATACAAAATGTGGAACATAAGACCCCCACCCTTCACGACCACTCATGGCATGAACCAAACAACCTAAAACAGAGTTCTAGCATGCAAAAGTGAGCCTCAAAACCCACTGGTTTGGCAGCCCCAAAGCCTCAAACACATGGCCATGCACAATGACCTATTCTTAGGCATGAAAGAGATGGTAAATGTAGGCATACAAGCATGGATTAGGGGCTGAAATATCATGAGAAATGATTCTAAAGCACTGAAATAACCCAATTAAAGCAGGCTCAAGACTCACACCTTCAAGGCTCGCAAGCCAAAATGCAAAGAGGCTACCCTAAACATGGCAAATATGATTAAACCAGCACCTAACAGTCCTTAAGCATGGCGAAATAATGCTAAAACCTTCATGAAGCTAGGCGATAACATACAAGAATCATGGCCTAAATGCATGGCACATTTCTACGCAAAATGAGGGAATGCAAAGCAAGTGCACTATGCATGCTAAAGGTCAACAAACCAACATAGGACAGAGGTATAATATGACCCAAAACACCCAAAAGCCTCTGAAAAGGAGTCATAAACAATTAAGCATGCATGCTACCATATTGAGCCAAAAATGAGGGCAAAAGAGAGACTAAGGGAGAGGGGTGTCCCTCTCCTATGCAAGACCTCAAAACCCCTTCTTCACCACTAAAAATCCACTGGATTTTAGTGGTGGGAAAGCCAACACGCAGGAGTAACCAAAGCTTAATAAAGAAAGCACCAAAAGGGCCAAACAAGGCCTAAGAGGGGGAGGTCGACCCCAAACCACAAAAGGACCTTAATGAAAGATCTCAAGCATGCAAATACAAGACTTTTTCAGTTATACACAAAGTCTAAAGCAATAAGCAAGATAGGCAAAAGTCCAGTGCAAGATTGGGGAATCTAAAGTGAAAAGATTACCCTTGAAGAACCCTTGATGAATAGCAAGTGTAGCCTCCTTCTTTTGGTCAAAACCAATCCAAAAACTCAAGAACAAACCCTCAAAGCCTCTCAAGGTCGAAGTATGGTGTAATGGTGTGTGTCTTAGTGCAAAACTAAGGTCAAAACACACTTTTTAAGCTTCCAAACACACACAAAGGATGAGAGAGAGGGGGATATAGAGAGAGAGGATGATATATCAAATATATGTATGTATTTAGGTCTGGAGTTGTTCAACCAAGACAAAGAAGGGGAGGGCTTGCTTATATAGGCAATGGAATGGCTTGAAGCTTCTCAAAGAAGCTAAACAAAAAAAGGGTCAAAGGGGGTCAAGGCTTCCTGAGGAAGCTAGGACAGCTAGCAAGCTTCTTGAGGAAGCTAAGGCAAAGGTCCAAGCTTCCTCAAGAAGCTAGACCAAAAGGGTGCAAAAAGGGCAAAACAACCACACTATGTACGGGGGAGAGTGTTGGTGAATTCCAGCTGGCACAACTGGCATGCACCATGCCTGAAGGGTGCAAAAAGGGCATACTGGCCAGCAAAAGAGGTCACCGGCCAAACAAAATGCCGGCCGACCAAATAAAATGCCGACCGGCCATTGGTATCAAGAAACCATGGCCGGTGGCATGAATTAATGGCCGATGAGGTAAGGGGAAGGCCGGTGGGGTGTAGGGATGGCCAAAAGGCCATTTCCTGCCCCTCAAAGCAAAAGCACAAGTGTTTGGTGCAAAACCAAACACAAAACAATCGAATTGAGAGATCCTGAGGCAAGGCGCGCAACCGAGGCCTCTGCGAACTCAAAACGAACGCGAATCACGGATGATCATCGAGCGTCAAGTGTTGACGTCCAAGTCTTGAGGACGGTCAAAAATGGGGTGTCTACAGTTGCCCCTCTTTGACAAAACTCAAAAGTCATAATAATGACGGGAGTGAGTGTCAAAGCCCAGAGACGACCTATTTTTGACAAGGCTGAAGACTTAGACAAAGCATGCAAGACAAACAAGATATGTACCCGAAGGCATTGGCAAAATACAAGACAATGCACAAAGCCGAACATAACTTATGATCATGCAAAGAAAGCTGTAACGAAGCATAACATGCGACAGTTTTAAGCTAGCATAGACCAAACTAACTACACTACAATGCAGAAAGGATGTAAGAGAATTATGCAATTCTCGATACGTCTCACTCAGAGGATAATAACTGTCCGGTTCGTCTGGTTGCACCAATCTCAAATGGACCGTACATACAATATCGTGCCTGCAAAAGAAAGCAACTTAACAGGTACAATATTGTTAGTAATATGCATATCAATGCGATTGAAAACGCGTGAGAGCGCAAAGCAAGTGGGAAGCATAACAACGCTATGAAGGCACAAACACATGTAAGTAAAGAACATGGGACAATGTGCGCGATGTGTAGAGATGTAGACACATGTAAGTAAAGTATACGCGACAACGTATACAATGTGTAAAAAGGAAACTTGAACATATGTAAGTAAAGCAATGCACGTATGCAAGCAATGTGTATAGAAACTTGAAATTAAACACATGTAAGTAAAGCAATGCACGTATGTACGCAATATGTATAAAAAAGAAACTTGAAAACATGTGAGTAAAGCAATACACGCATGCACGCAATGTGTATAAAGGAGATCGAACACATGTAAGTAAAGCAATGCACGTATGCATGCAATGTATATAAAAAAGAAACTTGAAATTGAACACATGTAAGTAAAGCAATGCACGCATGCACGCAATGTGTATATAAAAAAAAAAAAAAAAAAAGAGAAACTTGAACACATGTGAGTAAAGCAATGCACGCATGCACGCAATGTGTATAAAGGAGATTGAACACATGTAAGTAAAGCAATTCACGTATGCATGCAATGTGTATAAAAAAGAAACTTGAAATTGAACACATGTAAGTAAAGCAATGCACGCATGCATGCAATGTGTATAAAAAAGAAACTTGAACACATGTAAGTAAAGCAATGCACGTATGCAAGCAATGTGTATAAAAAAGAAACTTGAAATTGAACACATGTAAGTAAAGCAATGCACGCATGCACGCAATGTGTATAGAAACTTGAAATTGAACACATGTAAGTAAAGCATAATGCGACAACGCATGCAATGTGTATAAAAGGAACTTGAATACATGTAAGTAAAGCAATGCACATATGCACGCAATGTGTATAAAAAAGAAACTTGAAATTGAACACATGTAAGTAAAGCAATGCACGCATGAACGCAATGTGTATAAAAAAAACAAACTTGAACACATGTAAGTAAAGCAATGCACGTATGCACGCAATGTGTATAAAAAAGAAACTTGAACACATGTAAGTAAAGCAATGCACGTATGCACATAATGTGTATAGAAACTTGAAATTAAACACATCTAAGTAAAACAATGCACGCATGCACGCAATGTGTATAAAAAAGAAACTTGAAATATGCTAAAAAAAACATGTTATTCATGATGTTGGAATGCGAAGCACTGCAACTCAGTATAATTGAAGGGATTCGTAGAATCCACAAGACACAAAAGGATACGGGAAAAGATGCTTCACGTACGTACGGAGCATTGCTCATAGCAGACACAACTTGAGGTCAACTCGGAGGTCTATGAATGTTCTGAAGGTGTTCTTTCTTGCGCTGCCTCGGGACATGAAGGTGCCAAACCATACAATGGATCTGAACAAGGGCGCGAGAGATGTATTGACCACAAGGGGAGGGTTACCGGTATCAACCCTGATACTTTGCTGCCTTGCTCTCTCTTTTCGCTTTACTTTCCTTTTTACTGGTAGTTTAAGCACATTGCACTGCCTCAGGCAGGTTTTACTTTTTCTCAAAACTGCATATTTTTTTTTTTTTTTGCAAAACACATGATGGAAATGAAACTGCTATTTTGTTCAAAAGGTGTTGCATTTGTATGTTTTATGCAATCACATCGCATGAAATCACATCAAAATGTGAATGAAATTCGTTCGAAAATAGAGCATCCACATCGTAATAATCAGGTAGTGAACCGACTTACAACTCTATAAGCAAAACAAAGACACTCGATAAGCTAACCAAGTGCGAGTATAACTCGATAAGCAAATCAAAGACTTAAAGAGAGTGAAATACAACTCGATAAGCAAATGTACAATAACTCGATAAGCAAATAGGCGTGACTCTGCAAGAATCGATCACCGGAGGGCATTGGAGGTGGTGGAATTCCCCAATCCTTAGCATAAACAGCTCAGAGAACAAGAAGGAAGACCACCGGCCAGGGGTAAAGGCCATCGGCCATGAGAAATTGTCACCGGCCAAAAGTGGTGGCCGGTCGGCACTACATTTGGCCGGCTGGCCATAAATTGCAAGAACCACCAGAATCTTGACACTTGTCCTCTATTCACATCTTATCCCCTACAAAAAGTCTCAGCTTCGTAGTTTTTCTCAATTCAACACTGATTTGCTCTAAATGGAAGAATTTCTTGCCCAAAATCTCGCAGCTTGGATTACCAACTTGGACGGTTCGGAAAAGCTGAATTTCCGGGGCTTCAACATAAATGCACTATTCACCCTGAGTCGTACCCCGCTGCACTTTCCGTTTCTTCGTGCCGTGGCGAAGTTTTGGAATCCGATAACACATGTCTGTAGCTTTGGCGGGCAAGAGGTGTGTCTTACCTTTGAAGATTTCCAAGCTTTGATGGAATCTGAGCGCGACGAGGAGATCCTGCCCCAGCTTAATTTTGGCCATGCCCAAACCTTAGGGCGGATGTGTGGACTTTCTATGTACGATGCTCGGTCCTTGATTTGTGACGGAATGCTGGATATTCCGAGCTTGATTTATCGGTTTTCCGATGCCGGTGACCGCAGTGACCATCATTGGCAAGGCTTCCGGCGACATGCCCTCTGTTTGTGCATGCTATCTCATTTTCTATTTGCCTCAAGCTCTGGAGGATCTAGCGTTCGATTGATCGAGGTTACCCAAGGCTTGAAGGAGGGCAAGAGCTGCGTTGCCATGACTCTGGCTGAGACGTTGATGGGCTTGGACTCCTTCTATCGTCGAGAGACGACCAGATTTGCGAGGAGTCCACTACTGTTGCAGGTAATGTTTCCCACCCAATCTCACATATATATTGCTCACATCACTCAGCTCTCAGGCTCGATTTTTCTCACAAAACCCTTTTCTCACTTCTTCTCTCATCGTACATCTCTCTATTCTTTATTCTCTCATTTTTCATCCATTCCCAGGTATGGTTGATGGACAAGTTGCAGGTTGTAGACTCTTGCCCAGCTTACTCAGCTCGCAGTTACTTCTTCAGGCAACGCCTAGTCGACGCCCTTGATAAGGGTTAGTGGTTCGACTGGATGTGCAGCTTGTCCGCAGACCGCATTGCTTGGCGGTGCCCTTGGCTCAACCTACAGGCAATGAGCTACAGTATGTCTCGGCAGACCGGGATTCGATTGATTGGCTTGACTCACTGCGTGTTCATTTTCCCATTCCGATTCCAGTGCCAGTTTGGCCATGATCAGACTTGCCCACTAGAGGGGATAGAGTATCCGGCTACATTCTTGGTCCGAGGCGCGCAGCTTGTTCGGCAGGCCGCAGCGTGGAGGACTAGAGAGCTCCTGGCCCTCGCTCCTACTTTCAGTTGCACTTTGTATGATGAGTGCATAGATTGGCTTAATGAGGAGGCACAGATTGGGCCCAGCTTGGCACCAGAGGCTTCGATCAACTCAGGGAGGGGGAGCAGGAACACCTAACTTATCTATGCCCCGGACTTATTGCTTTATTAGTACTTCCAAGTTTTTCCTTATGAATGTAATAAAAAGCAACTTCAATTTGTATGCAAGAGCAAGAGAACTCTGTATTGAAATCAATGAAATTGAAGGTTGTGGTACTGAAAATTTCCCGTTTTGGTCCAGAAATGGTCTTAGTTGTAAAAAGATTAATTTGAACAAAGTCAACTTTTATTAAAACTTTTCAAAACTATTTTCGATATGGATCAAAACTGGACACGCCTGAGATTTGTCACTGGGATGCACAACCCCAGATTCCAACAACTGGAAAGTTGCCCCTAGTCTGAATAGTACCGCGGCACTTTACAGCAATGGAAAGTTGCCCCTAGTTTGAATAGCACTGCACTGGAGATTACAATCAAAGCTTTTGAATGCTGAACAGACAAAGATGACCGAGATGATCAAAGGGATAGAGTTGATCGGGGAAAAGGTTATGGCTGAACTCCAAGATGGAGTTACCTACGTATCCCAGGGATGGGAATCAAGCCTTACGTAGTTCAGGCTTGGGTTCACTCGAGTATTTTCACTCTCCTTTTGCGCTCTAACTTTTGCCAAGGCCACCCTTTGTGGGTTTTCAACCTTGCGAGCTCAGTTTTTATAATTTTAAAATTCTCAATGCTCTAATTTTTGCCTAGGTTGCCCTTTCGACTTTTCGGCCTAGCGAGCCTCTCAGGGGTAATATTTCTTCAACTTGTCCATGTTGATCGGCTGCGAGAACTCTAGGCCATCTAGGTCCATCAGAACCACAGCTCCACCTGACCAGATAGACTTAATGATGTAGGGACCAGTCTAATTGGGTCTGAACTTGCCCCTTGGGTCATGGATGGGAGCTCGGTTGTCCTTAAGTACCAAATCTCCTTCTTTCAAATTCCTGGACTTAACCTTCTTGTTGAAAGCCCAGGCGATTCTGCGCTGATAACCTTGAACATGGTACAGTGCTTTCAGTCTCCTCTCATCAAAGAGCATGAGTTCCTCAAACCTGCTCTGCTGCCAATCTGCTTCGGCTATTTGACACTCAGCCAATACTTGCAATGACGGAACCTCAATCTCGATAGGTAGAACGGCCTCCATCCCATAAACCAATGAATACGGAGTCGCCCCAGTAGAAGTTCTAATTGAAGTCCGGTAGCCCCACAGAGCAAACGGCAACTTATCTGGCCAGTCCCGGTAGGTTTCCACCATTTTTCGCAGTATGTGCTTGATGTTCTTGTTGGAGGCCTCAATTGCTCCGTTGGTCTGCGGCCGGTATGTGGATGACTTATGAAAAGCCACGTTGTACTTCTCCAACAAATCAATCACTTCCTTTTTGAAGTGGTAACCATTATCTGAAATAATCTCGTTTGGGACCCCATAACGACAGATGATGTTGTTTCTGATAAACTTCGCAACATGTGAAGCCTTCAACACCGCATAGGATTGGGCCTTAACCCACTTTGTGAAATAATCTATCGCGACCAGGATGAACTCATGCCCATTCGACCCCTTCGGAGTAACAGCCCCGATCACATCGATTCCTCAAACTGAAAAAGGCCATGGCGAAGTCATGTTGTATAGCTTCGACGGCGAGATGTTCGTGCGGTTTGCATGGATCTGACATTTGTGGCATCGCCGAACAAAGCCGATACAATCCTCCTCCATGGTGGACCAGTAGTAACCCTGTCTGAGGATTTTCCGAGCTAGCATTACCCCATTCATATACACTCCACATTCTCCTCCATGGATGGCCTCCATCAGGCGCTTCGACTCTTCAACTTCTACACACAGCTTATGCATTCCCAGATGACCTCTTTTGTACATCTTACCCCCGCAGATGATGAACTGAACAGCCATTCTTCTAATTGTCCTTTTATCCTTGGCATTTGCCCCTGGTGGATACATCTCTTTCTCCAGGAAGTTCCAAATGTCGTAATACCAGGGGTTGTCATCTTGAACCTCATCTATAGCGGCAATTGACTCGTAGGCTGGCCCGAATTTCTGGTCGATGATGACTGGACGCATCCGGACTCCAAATGGGATGAGCAAAGTTTAGCTTTTCAAACTGAGGAATTAACAAATCCAAGGTCTGGTGGTACATTATCATCTTTTCTTTTTTGACTTTCCAATCTCCTTTTGCTTGAGACACAACAAGGTTCGAGTCCCCAATGACGTCTAGCCGTTTTGCCCCTAGTTCCAGGGCTGCTTTTAGACCAGCAATGCATGCCTCGTATTCTGCTTCGTTGTTCGAGACTTTGAATCGAAGTTTGAAGGCTAGAAGGATACGGGAATTGTTGGGTGCTATTAGCAACACTCCTATCCCATACCCGTACTGATTTGACACTCCGTCAAAGTACATCATCCAAGTTTCATCTTCGATGTGCAAAATGGCCTCATCTGGGAATAAGTACTCAACTACTTCACCCCCTTCCACTGGATGATCGGCTAAGAACTCTGCTACTGCTCTTTCCTTGACTGACTTGCGCGTCACATATTTTAGATCGAATTTGGAGAGCAACAGCAACCAACGAGCCAGCCTACCCGTAAGTGCCGGTTTCTCGAAAAGATATTTGATGGGATCGAGTCGTGAAACCAAAATTACAGAGTGAGCTAACAGGTAGTGCTGCAGCTTCCTGGTAGCCCATACCAAGGCCAAACAAGCCTTCTCTAGCGGAGTGTAGCGGGTCTCGTAATCCAGCATCTTCTTACTCAGATAGTAGATGGCCCTCTCCACTTTGTCCTCAGACTCTTGTGCAAGCATGCAACCCATTGTAGTTTCAGTCACTAAAAGGTACAACATCAACAGTCTCCCTGGTTCTAGTGGTGACAACACGGGTGGGTTCTGTAAGTATTTCTTGATCTGTTCAAAAGCAGTTTGGCATCGGCTGTCCTATTGGAATTTCTTTCCTTTCTTCAGGAGACCAAAAAGTGGTTCACAAGTCAAGGTTAATTTTGAGATAAACTGTCTTATGAATTGCACTTTACCCAGAAAGCCTCGCACCTCCTTTTCAGTCATTGGTGGTGGCATTTCTAAGATGGCCTTGATTTTGGAAGGGTCGACTTCGATACCTCTCTGTGTAATCAGAAACCCTAATATTTTTCCTACTGTAACACCGAACGTACACTTCTGCGGATTTAGCCGCAACCGGAATTCTCTGATCCTTTGGAAGAACTTTTGCAAGGTGGTTTAGTGGCCCTCTCTTTCTTTAGACTTGACAATCATGTCGTCCACGTACACCTCAACCTCTTTGTGGATCATGTCATGCAATATTGTGGTCGCGGCCCGTTGATATGTAGCTCTAGCGTTCTTCAACCCAAACGGCATTACTCTGTAGCAATATGTCCCCCACGGAGTGGTGAAAGCAGTCTTCTCCCGGTCTTCGGGTGCCATTACTATCTGATTATAGCCTGAGAAGCCATCCATAAATGAAAGCAAAGCATGCCCCGCTGTAAAATCCACCAACTCATCAATATGTGGCAAGGGAAAGTCGTCCTTCGGACTAGCTCTGTTCAAATCCCTGAAATCCACGCATACTCGGATTCTGCCATCTTTCTTCGGCACTGGAACAATGTTGGCTAACCAAGTCGGGTATTCGGATACCAGCAAGAAGCCTACATCGATTTGTTTGGTGAGCTCTTCCTTAATCTTGATGGCCCAGTCAGGGCGGATCCTTCTGAGTTTCTGTTTGACAGGTCAGGCCTCGGGGTCAAGAGGGATCCGGTGCTGTACAATCTCAAGATCGATTCTAGGCATGTCTTCGTAGGACCACGCGAAAACATCTTTGAAATCTTTTAATAAAGCGACTAAGCGCTTGCGTTCCTCCAAAGACAATGTGGACCCGATCTGGACCAGCCGCGGGTCCTTCTCAGTACTAATATTCACATTAGTGATTTCATCAACTAAAGGTTTAACAAATCTTTCCTGCTCTTGATCAACTAATCATTGCAAAACCGGAGGAATTTCTTCCTCGTCGTTTTCGTCAAAATTTTGAAAATCCTGATTCAAGCAATAAATCAAAGGCACAGAAAAGTACTCAGAAACCATATCCATATCATTCTAATTATGTACTTCCAAACCGTCCGATTCTTCTGTTACAACAGACTCAAAAGAGAAAGAAAAAGACGACCTGGATAGGACTGTGGCATCCGGGTTGTCACCCCCAGGAATACCGGACTCAGACTCAGTTGAGCTGGAACCTGATTCCGACTCACAAGACTCGGTGGAATCAGATTCCGGCTCACTACCTGACCCGGTGCTGCTCGATAAAAATCCCTCTTCATATTGCCAAACGAGAGAGGGTGCGATGGATGCATCCAAAATAATTAATGGCAGGCCCGCAGCAGTTTCATTCCCGATCATGGACACCGAGAAGTTATCCTCCAAGCACTTCTGTTCGATCGGAAGATCTGAAAGTAGACATGTCAGTGCTACCCCCATTTCAATTTCGACGTTCTCAGACTCCATTTCCTTGCTCTACTCAGCCTTAACTGTTGGGTCTGCCTGCTCTTTGGCCACATCATCCTCAGATAACTGTAGGTCAAAGAAAATCTCGAACCTCAGGATGCGCTTCCTCTCCGCGTTCAGCCACGGCTCTAGAAAGCCACAGAATGGAAAGTCCTCTCCCTCCCGGACGAAGCGTCCGTTTAGGATATCTTGGATGGGCCGGTGCATTAACTCAAAAGGCTTCCCCATCTGCTTCGCTCTGGCTCTCCCAGCCATCTCCTTTCCTTTCCTTACCTAATCCTCCTTGGTGGGTAGATAACCCAAACCAAAGGTATGGGGGTTGTGTGGCACTTCGGCCAATGCTGCGATGCCCTTCCGGCCATTCCTTCCCAATCCCATCCCGGGGATGTATTGGAGCTTGTTCATGAGATATACTGCTTGAGCACTAACATATATCCCCTCGTTAGCAGCCATGATGTTCTGTACGACCCGAGCCTCAGCCAGGGTAAAACCTGATATGAACACATCCTCCATGCCGTGCTCAATTTCTAGAACAGGTGTAGATACCTCCGGTGGTGGATGAATCGATGAATTTCCAAAAACAATGGCTACTCCCTTCCCATAGGGGTATTTCACCATTTGATGCAAAGTTGATGACACTGCATTTACCTGATGCAGCCACGGCCTCCCCAAAAGCAGGTTGAAAGTTGTCGGAACTTCTAAGACATGGAAATCTATCTCATGCTGTCCTGGCCCAACTTTAGTCTGAATTTTCACCGTCCCCATGACCTCTCTACTTGTGTTGTCGTATGCCCGAATCACCTGGGCTGTTGGTACAAAGTCCGCGATTTTCAAACCGATCGCATACGTTGTCCTTGCTGGGCAAACGTTGATAGCGAATCCTGTATCAACAAGAACCACCGGTATCCATTTATTCCTATACTCCACAGAGATGTAGAGTGGCTTGTTATGATCTGCCCCCTCCGATGGCAATTTCTTGTCGAAAAAAGTCAGCATCGGGGTAGCTCCTCCCGAAAAGACTAATCCTACCAACTGTTCTGGCGTGGTTTCTATCGAAAGCTTAGCCTTGTCAATGGCTGATAAGACAGCCTGTCTATGCACTCGTGATGCCATAAGCAGTCCCTAGATGGAGATGTCTGCTTGTATCTTTTTTAGCTGTTTGAGCACAGCCTCTTCTTCAAGTTGTTTTTCCTTCTGCTTCTCAGCCTCCCTATCTTTCCCAGAGGCCTCTGGTTGATCTAGATGTGGAGGCTTGAAGTACCGCCCGCTCCTTGTCATATGGTCGACTTCTCCAAGGTACCAGGTGTCATCGGGTTGGTTGTTCCCCCAATCTTCATCTGTGTGGGCAAGACATAAATCCTCATCCTCCCACCACATTCCATCCGTAGCCGACAGACACCTGTCCGGCTCTGGTATGACTGTTCTCGTACTCGCGGTACCTCCCATCCCTATGCTCGCAGCATTCTCTGTTTCTGTGCTCATAGTAGTTTCAGTCCCCACATGGGCCTTTGCCTTCCTGATTCTCTCGAAATCTTCAAATCTTTCCTATTCCGACTGTGTCAATTCAGCTGACTGTTCAATAATTCCCGTATTCGAAATGCACCAATCCTGAGCGAAATTCTTGACACCGGCACTCTCCGGCGATATATTTTGTTCTCTGACCCTTCCGGCCATCACTGACATTCCTGCCCCTGCCGGGCCCTGTTCTGGTTGGAACTCTTCCACCACATCCGGTTGATCATCCAACCACCCAATAGCCTCTGCCGATTCCTCATAATCAAACCAATTGACTGCTACGTCCGCTGGATCTTAGTCATTATAAAACTGGAGATTGGCAAGGTCCTCTTCTGCAGCCATCAACTCATCCATCCTCTGTCCCAAACTATCCCCTTGGATCACACACAGCTCTGCCTCCGTCGGCAATTCCACATCTAGCCCATCCTGGCCTATTGACGAAATGTAGTCACTCGGACTATATGTCTTCTCAACACAACTCCCAGATTCTGCAGACTCTGGCTTAACAACCCTTTTCTCCTTTGAAATCTCTCCTCTTCTGTCCTTGACATTCACCACCGTTGGCTTAGGTTGGGTTATGGAGATGTCCATCATGCACAAGTCGGTGCAATCAGGAAGGAGTACCTCCGGTTTAGGCAAATGGAAAAGAGTAATATAGATGCTAGGATCGTAAGACACAACCCTAGTCTGGATAAAGTTGATTCTTTTGGAAGGTGGAGCTTGGTTATGTGTGGGGAGAGGGTTTGTTGTAACATTGGGTTTCTCAGGAGACAGAATCACCCCGTTATCGATAAGATCTTGAATCTCATGACGTAATCGGTAGCACAGATCGGTGTCATGACCGTGCTGTTGGTGAAATGCACAATATTTGGCTGGGTTGTGGGTAGGGGGAAGTTTTTCCGGTAACGGCCGCGGCTCTAGGGGCTTCAAGTGCCCTTTTCTGATTAAAACCCCTGGAGCTTTGAATAGGGGCATATATAGTGGAGCGAAGGTTCTTGTGTTTTTGGGTGGGTATTTGGCTATTTGGGTATGGCTTCCGGACGCGCCAGAGAATGGCGTAGCTGCCATGGTTCTTGGAGGGGGATTGGTGGTGACCATGCTCACTTCGGAGGCTCTCGTAGTCGTAGCGCTGCTCGGGCCCGCATTAGTGTTGCAGTTGAAAGTTCTTCGGGGTTGCTTCCGGTCATTATCAATTAAGCCTTGCTTCAGGGCATCCTTAATCTGTACCTTCATTTCATGTAGATCGGAAAAGGTAGGAAAGGGGAGTACAATCATCTTCTGCATCAACTTCGGCTGAAGATTGCGCACAATCATCCGAATCTGATCTTTGTCTGTGGGCCTTAGGGTCGTCATCGAAGCCTTGGCCCTCCATCTGGTCACGAATTCTGAGAAGCTCTCTTTAGGCTCTTGCCTTGTTGTCTCGAGATCACGGGTCGTAATCTCAATTTGTGTATTGTATGAGTATTGCGCAATGAAGGCCTCTGCCATCTCGTCCCAATTTCTCTTGACATCATCTTCTAATTTGGCATACCATATGGTTGCCACACTTGATAGGGTTCGGCTGAATCGAGACAGCTTCTGCAGTCTAGTGAGGCCCATTGGCCTTAAAATATCCGAAAACAACCTCAAGTGCACCATGGGGTCCCCGGATCCATCAAATCGGTCGATATGAGGCATTTTGAATCTGTCAGGCAGCGTCACAGCTGCGTCGGTATATCCATCTTCAATGTCAGGGATGGTCTTGACTCTCTAGGATCTCTTGAACAGCTTTTCAAGCTTGCTCAACTTCAGTGCTGTGGGATCTGTCTCAAACTCAAAGGGAGAGTCCGGTAGGTTGGTGGGTGTTTTAGATAACTGGGGTGGGATTGGGGGTAGAATCGGGGGTGGAGGTGGTCCTGTGGGAATGTCTGTATCATTTTAAACATTGGTAGTCTCCCCGAGGGTTAGAACTCCTGGCGGGGGAGGAGCTTGCTGCGAAGCAGATGCTCCGGCTTGCTGCTATAGCCTCACAATAACTCTGCCTGTTCGTTCATAACCGTAGCCTGCTGCTTGGCAAACTCTGCCTGTCGGACAGCATCCTGTTGCATCATTTTCATACTCTCTTGGAGTTGGCGCACCATCTCCTCTAAGCTGGCCATACTGTTCTGATCTGATTAAATTACCGATATATATTCCCTCTCCGTAGGTGAAACAGAACCCTGATCCCTACTGTACTCATGTGGGGTAGATAAAGCCCTCTGAACTGACTGCTAAACTGATGCCCTCTGCCTAATTGCCCTCCATCTAGTAACCGGGGGTAGAGAGTGGTACACTGGTTGTCCGTCTACCAGATCCTCAGATCGATGAAGTCGACGACCTCTAGTCCAGAGTGCTTGGGGAATATCTACTGGGTCAGAAGCAATTATGCTCAACTACCTAGCAAAAAGATAAATAAAACATATAAATAAACAGACAATCGGACAGCCTAACGGCATAAAATAAACACACAACACACAGCTGGGTATCACAACAAACTGCCAACAAGCTGAATACACTGCCCCTCGAACACTGGTCATTATCCCCAAATCGCTGTCCCGAAGTCTGAATCTGATACCCGCAGATAACTGATTCTCAAAAAGTACTGATACTAGTGCCCTCGGGCCTGATACTCAAACTTGCAAACTGACATGCGCGTTCCTGTAGAGATGCATTCTAAAGGCACATAGCACGTAAAAGAGAGCCAAAACACCCCTATGTTGGGGTAGGGTTTCCCTGTCCTATTTTGTCAGGAGCTAGGGTTTCATTACGCACGCAGCGGTTTCAAACAACCTAACGTCGGGTAAACCACCTGTTCTAGTTTGGAATGGTCACTATGGATTTCGATATGCACTAGGTCGAATGGTCAAAAGGGTGCCCCGGTAAAATCGGGGTTTGTGTTCCCATACTGTCAGAGCCCATAACCGGTCAGCCTTATGGTCATGCCTTAACAAGACAAGCCTCCGGCAAACCGTTCAGGAATGGCAGATGGCAAACACGGTGTCCTAGGCACACCAATGCACATGCAATGCAAAGAGACACATAAATGCAATCAAAACAGGATATTACGAGTTCGAGTCAAGCTCTCTAACTCCCCAGCAGAGTTGCCAGAAACTGTAACACGTCCGCGAGGGACCTCAGCGCTGCAACAATTTGGACTCAATTTGTCACGGTTCTAAATCTTGAACCAAAGAGTCCAAATCTGGCAAATCGTTTTGAGAAAACAGATTTTTAGAAAAGAAGTACCAAACATGGACTGCTTTGCCAGATACAGAGTCGCCACCTAAATATTTTTTAATGGGGAAATTTAGGAAACCCTGACTCGTTGCCAAAGGCCATGTGTCCGTCATCACCAAAGTTGCCTCAGCTCGGGAACTTAGGTACGATTGGGGAAGGTCAGCTATGAGCACCCCCTCTCGCCCAATCCGAAAATTGGCCTCTACTAACCGTGATATCCAATTTTGAAAACGTTATGTGTTCTTATTCCGGTTATTAGCCTAGAATTTACTATGTTGTGCGTACAGCAAACAAATATAGATCAAATCGCCTAAATTGGAATAGAACATTTCATGTTTGTTTTGAAAGTGATTTGCTACCCGCAAGTAGGCTAAAATGTAGGTTTTGCAACCCTCGAGTTGGCTTTTAGAAAAGGTGGTTTTGCCATTATCTAGTGGGCTTAAAACTCACAGTTTTAATGCATTATCCCAATTTAAGTAATTCGACCTCTATCCACAGGCATTGAAGCAGTTATATCACATAAGTAGCTAGCCTCATGGTAATCATGCGATTTTGGCAACACTCACACGCATGCGGTATGTTAAAGCATAAAAGCTCACCTAGTACTCCAAGCCAAAACAGAAACTAGTTAGAAATCATATGCATGACCCTAGTTCATGTTAAAAATGGCTAATGCAACACATACAGGATGCAGCTAGAATAGGCTCGGCTGCCTTAAAGATGGCATGTGAAATGCTGCAACGAACAAGTACTCAACTTGGAATTGAAATACAAGTGCAGTTAGCATGATGTGCCGAGCCCGGTGTATGTAAGACAAATGTATGGATGCACGCATGCATAGCATAAGGTATGCTAATTTAAATATGCCCTAGTCTACCATCATAAGCAGGTAAATAAAAGGGAAGAAAGACGTGGGATTGGGAGACATGCACACACTCACACACACTTATTACACATTTGCCCTCGCTCGGAGGGTCCGAATAAATATTACAAAACAAATAAATAATTAACTATTCTAGCTAACTAAATATTACAAAACTTCTAATTTAATTAACAAGTTAAATGCAGAGGGAAGGTGGCCGCAGCCTCGCTTCGGAATGATGAGATGATGCATGCTCGACTCGTCTCGCCCGGAAACTCGCTGCCATGGCACTGTTGCCTCTGTTTACACTGCTCTGCCTCTCTGAGGATCACACAAATTTCCAGAACTGCTTTGAATCACTCCCTGAGTCCCCCGGATTGCCACCGGCCAGAACAAAAGGCCACCGGCCATAGTAATTGGAGTATTGGCCAAAAATTGAACCACCGGCTAGCCATTGATGGCCGGTCGGTACTGTATATGGCCGGCCGGCCATTGATTCCTGCAGAACCCTGTTTTTGACAGCAGCAAAGGACAGACAGTGCATGGCATGGAAATTTCACAGCAATGTGTACATGGACACACTCCCTATCATGCAATGGACTCAAGGGAGCATGGCCCTCGACCCTCAGGCCATCAACTGTGCATGATGGCCTAAGAGGCCAAATTTTGCAATTTAATGTAAGTGCATGCAACCAAAATAGATGAATGCCAACACCCTATCATGTTGGGGTCAAGGGCATCGGCGACCGAGGATCAAGGTGCGTTACGTCACTTTGAGCACGAACGCACCTTAATTCTCATGTTTGGTTTGATACCCCAAACCAAACAATGCAATGTATGCATACAAATACGGCTCAATTGTGCAACATGAGGCTAATGTTACAAATCATGACAAATGCAATGTATCCTAAACATGCAAGCTAAGTTAATGCAATGTAAACATACCAAGTATATAACAAGTATATGAGATGCAACTAGCTAAACACTATGCAAACATGCTATACAAACATTCAAGTATGATACAATGTAAGCTTGAAACCAAAACAATGCGACATGATCATGCAATGATGGATCTAAACCACAAAGAAGCGGACCTCCGCCCACCCCAAAAACAGTGGCCAAAAGTGTCCAAAATGGGGATGCCAACATGCAAAACAAATATGCAAACCAAAAGGCCTAAAGCTAAAGCATGGAAAGCAATTTTCAAGAGCACCCGAAAGAAGGTAAGCATGGGTATCTAGATCTACCAAAAAAAAAAAAATCAGAGATATGGTATAATAGAATAGGCCCCAAAACCCACACATACGGCATCCCAAATGGCTCAAGCGAAGGAGCATACACCGATACAAAATGTGGAACATAAGACCCCCACCCTTCACGACCAATCATGGCATGAACCAAACAACCTAAAACAGAGTTCTAGCATGCAAAAGTGAGCCTCAAAACCCACTGGTTTGGCAGCCCCAAAGCCTCAAACACATGGCCATGCACAATGACCTATTCTTAGGCATGAAAGACCAACTCTTCAAGGCATGAAAGAGATGGTAAATGTAGGCATACAAGCATGGATTAGGGGCTAAAATATCATGAGAAATGATTCTAAAGCACTAAAATAACCCAATTAAAGCAGGCTCAAGACTCACACCTTCAAGGCTCGCAAGCCAAAATGCAAAGAGGCTACCCTAAACATGGCAAATATGATTAAACCAGCACCTAACAGTCCTTAAGCATGGCGAAATAATGCTAAAACCTTCATGAAGCTAGGCGATAACATACAAGAATCATGGCCTAAATGCATGGTACATTTCTAGGCAAAATGAGGGAATGCAAAGCAAGTGCACTATGCATGCTAAAGGTCAACAAACCAACATAGGACAGAGGTATAATATGACCCAAAACACCCAAAAGCCTCTGAAAAGGAGTCATAAACAATTAAGCATGCATGCTACCATATTGAGCCAAAAATGAGGGCAAAAGAGAGACTAAGGGAGAGGGGTGTCCCTCCCCTATGCAAGACCTCAAAACCCCTTCTTCACCACTGAAAATCCACTGGATTTTAGTGGTGGGAAAGCCAACACGCAGGAGTAACCAAAGCTTAATAAAGAAAGCACCAAAAGGGCCAAACAAGGCCTAAGAGAGGGAGGTCGACCCCAAACCACAAAAGGACCTTAATGAAAGATCTCAAGCATGCAAATACAAGATTTTTTTCAGTTATACACAAAGTCTAAAGCAATAAGCAAGATAGGCAAAAGTCTAGTGCAAGATTGGGGAATCTAAAGTGAAAAGATTACCCTTGAAGAACCCTTGATGAATAGCAAGTGTAGCCTCCTTCTTTTGGTCAAAACCAATCCAAAAACTCAAGAACAAACCCTCAAAGCCTCTCAAGGTCGAAGTATGGTGTAATGGTGTGTGTCTTAGTGCAAAACTAAGGTCAAAACACACTTTTTAAGCTTCCAAACACACACAAAGGATGAGAGAGAGGAAGATATAGAGAGAGAGGATGATATATCAAATATATGTATGTATTTAGGTCTGGAGTTGTTCAACCAAGACAAAGAAGGGGAGGGCTTGCTTATATAGGCAATAGAATGGCTTGAAGCCTCTCAAAGAAGCTAAACAAAAAAAGGGTCAAAGGGGACAAAGGGGTCAAGGCTTCCTGAGGAAGCTAGGACGGCTAGCAAGCTTCTTGAGGAAGCTAAGACAAAGGTCCAAGCTTCCTCAAGAAGCTAGACCAAAAGGGTGCAAAAGGGGCAAAACAACCACACTATGCACGGGGGAGAGTGTTGGTGCATTCCAGCTAGCATGCACCATGCCTGAAGGGTGCAAAAAGGGAATACCGGCCAGCAAAAGAGGTCACCAGGCAAACAAAATGCCGGCCGACCAAACAAAGTACCGACCGGCCATTGGTATCAAGAAACCATGGCCGGTGGCATGAATTAATGGCCGGTGAGGTAAGGGGAAGGCTGGTGGGGTGTGGGGATGGCCAAAAGGCTATTCCCTGCCTCTCAAAGCAAAAGCACAAGTGTTTGGTGCAAAACCAAACACAAAACAATCGAGTTGAGAGATCCTGAGGCAAGGCGCGCAGCCGAGACCTCCGGGAACTCAAAACGAACGCGAATCACGGATGATCACCGAGCGTCAAGCGGTGACGTCCAAATCTTGAGGACGGTCAAAAATGGAGTGTCTACAGTGACGTGACCTTAAAAATGTCTCCACAACTGTTGAATGTGATTATAATGCACTTGAGCAAGAATAAAGGAGACTAGCTTTCATCACGAAGAAAATGCAGAAAAGAAATGCCATCTCCACTCGGACCAAGATATAACTTTTACTCGTTCAAAAGCATGGTTATTTTGTATTTATTGAATTTTTATTTTTTTAGTTTCAGAGACATGAATTGGATTCAACGTTGCTGCTTTTTAGTGAGTAAGATGTATAAAAAATAAGGAGAGAAATATTTTAATATATTTTTAATGGAAAGAAAGTTTTTTTTTTTTTTTGGATAAAAAATATTACAATACACAAGGTAATATATATTATATAAGGAAAATGACATGGCGGAATACACATCGTTCTAGTAAATAAAATGGGCTCTCGAATTCACGAAAAAAATAGAACTTTGAATCCACAAGGAAGAGAAAATATCTTAATATTATTGATTGAATAAAAGTTGTCCCCATTATATATGCTCGTAGGCTTATTTATAATAAACTAAACCTAATACTTGTAGGAAAAGTAATTCTAAAATAAACTAGGAAACTTAAATCAACACAAATTAGGAAACCTAAGAGAATAAGAAACTAAAATTTTAAA
Organism: Camellia granthamiana; assembly: GCA_036172215.1. Classification (NCBI taxonomy): domain Eukaryota; kingdom Viridiplantae; phylum Streptophyta; class Magnoliopsida; order Ericales; family Theaceae; genus Camellia; species Camellia granthamiana. Next base: position 292,106 of record JAXFYN010000330.1, on the reverse strand, counting down.
CTATTTAAAATTCTTATCAAAATCTAATTCCAAAATAATAAAATTTAGGAAACCTAATAATTCTAAAATATTCATACTAAATTACAAGAATCCTAATAAAATAATATATCAAAAATATTAAAACTAAAAATATAAAATATATTACAAGAATTATTAAAATTTTATCCTACATCAGACTCCTCTCACTACGAAAAAAATCACTTTTGGCGACTAAATTTTAAGTCACCGAAGGGCTTTAGAGACTAAATTTTTTGGTCACAAAGTTAGTAGACGAAGAGTTATCGGGAAAGCTAATTGGCGACTAAAATTAATTTAGTCGCCAAATGTATTCATTTGCCGACTAAATTTTTAGTAACCAAAAGGTTGGAAAAAAATTAAATAACACATTTTCGGTGACCAATTTTTTTGTCGCCAAAAGCCTCAATTATTGTTAACGACCAAAGATTTAGTCGTAGAAAAAGTTTTTAGCTACTAAATATATTGGTCGCCTAAAGTAAATACTAGTGTTTGGGCTACTAAAATTTTAGTCGCCTAAAGTCAAATTTTTTTGGCCACTAAAGATTTAATCGCCTAAAGTGCCACATTTTTTACTACTAAAATTTTAGTCGGCAAATAGTTTTTGTTTTGGCTACTACAGATTTAGTCGCCTAAAGTTCCACATTTTTGGCTACTAAACTTTTAATCGGCAAAAGTTTTGTTATTTGTTTTTAGCTACAAAATATCTTAGTCGGCAAATGTTTAATTTTCTTTTGACTACAAAACTTTTAACCGCCAAATGTTTGATTTTCTTTTAGCTACAAAACTTTTAGTCGCCAAATGTTTGATTTTCTTTTGGTTACAAAACTTTTACTCACCAAATGTTTGATTTATTTTTTTTTTTTTGCTACAAAACTTTTAGTGGCCAAAAACATGTTATTATGTTTTATTGCAAATATTGTAATTTCTCCATAACCTGTCCATATTCCATACAACCTGTAATACGTATATAAACAAAATGATACATATACTATCAATCATTCTACAATCTGTATCCGTATACAAAAAATAAATAACTTTAACTGTCAAAGTCCATACAAACCAACTATTGTCCAAACTAAAATAATAATTTCATACAAAATATAAAATCATACAAAAATTAAAGCCCTCCGTATATAAAAATTACATTTACTACCATGTAAAATGACCATTTGGCATGGTACAAATTACCCTCGTAATCTGTATGACGACAAAAGGAGATGTATGTACCAAGACAAAAAGTACATCTATGTACCACGACAAAAACTCATATATATGTACGACAACAGAAGGTGATCTATGTACTATGCCAGTAATTTTCTTCTGCCAAAAGTTTTCTGTATTAGTAATAGTAAACTGCACAAAAGCCGAGGACGACAAAAGTATTATATTGGTTCTATACAAAAGTGAAATTTCTTCTCCACAAGTCTACGCAACAAAGCCATCTACAAAAAAAAACAAAAAAAAAAATAGAATTGGACCCAAAAATGGCCAACTTCATGAATGAATTTGGCAACAAGTGACACATAACATATCAAAAAAGCAACCTTCCATGATGAATCAATTATTAGTCTTTCTAAAGTCTTTTGTTATAAGGAACATTGTTAAATGCAGAACAAGCATTACTAAATCTATCATTACTAACATGAAGGTAATGTAACAATCTTCTATTTGTATGCAGCATCTATCCAAATTATGTGGCTAAACCAACATCAAAGCCCAATGTGAATAAAAGTATTCTTTTTACCAACTTCCTCACTAATTGTTTGCAAAAGGCACTTGAATCATTAGATTGGATATAAAACTATCCCTACTTATTAATGTTTGTCAGTGCCATTTCATTCAGGATACTGTCTGTGAGAGCGACAAGGCCGTTTGGGGGCTGTTTTGAATTTGCGCCCCCGAAACGCCCTTTTTCAACTAACTTTAGTGCGTATTCGGCTCTAACTCCCAAACTACGGGTCCGAATTACATTCCATCAGTTGTCACAAGTCATATTTGTCATGGGGAAGCTGCCTGTGAGAGGCACACGGTGGTTCGGGGCTGTTTTCAATTTTTGCCCCTGAGCCCCCAAAATGCCCTTTTTCGACTAAGTTTCGGGCGTATTCGGCTCCAACTCCCAACTTACAGGTCCGAATTACATTCCGTTAGTTGTCACAAGTCATATTTGTCATGGGAAAGCTGCCCGTGAGAGGCACACAGTGGTTCGGGGGTTGTTTTCAATTTTCGCCCCCGAAAAGCCCTTTTTCAACTAAGTTTCAAGCATATTCGGCTCTAACTCCCAACCTACGGGTCCGAATTACATTCCGTCAGTTTTCACAAGTTATATTTGTCATGGGGAAGCTGCCCATGAGAGCCACACGGTAGTTCGGGGGCTGTTTTGAATTTTTGCCACCGAAATGCCCTTTTTTGACTAAGTTTCGCGCGTATTCGGCTCAAACTCCCAACCTACGGGTCCGAATTATATTCCGTTAGTTGTCACAAGTCATATTTGTCATCGGAAAGCTACTCGTGAGAGGCACACAGTGGTTTGAGGGCTGTTTTGAATTTTCGTCCCCGAAACGCCCTTTTTCAACTAAGTTTCGGACGTATTCGGCTCCAACACCCAACCTACAGGTCTGAATGATGTTCCGTCAATTGTCACAAGTCATATTTGTCATGGAGAAGCTACCCGTGAGAGGCACACGGTGGTTCAGGGCTCTAACTCCCAACCTACGGGTCCGAATTACATTCCATCAGTTGTCACAAGTCATATTTGTCATGGGGAAGCTGCACATGAGAGGCACACGAGAGGCACACGGTGGTTCGGGGGCTATTTTTAATTTTCGTCCCCGAAACGCCCCTTTTTCGACTAAGTTTTGGGCATATTCGGTTCTAACTCTCATCCTACGGGTCTGAATTACATTCCGTCAGTTGTCACACAAGTCATATTTGTCATGGAGAAGCTGACCATGAGAGGCACACGGTGGTTCGGGGGCTGTTTTCAATTTTCGCCCCCCAAAACGCCATTTTTCAACTAAGTTTCGGGCGTATTTGGCTCCAACTCCCCACCTACGGGTCTGAAAGACGTTCCGTCAGTTGTCACAAGTCATATCTGTCATGGGAAAGCTGCCCGTGAGAGGCACACGGTGGTTCGGGGGCTGTTTTCAATTTTTGCCCCCGAAACGCCCTTTTTCGACTAAGTTTCGGCGTATTTGGCTCCAACTCCAAACCTACGGGTCTGAATGACGTTCCGTCAATTGTCACAAGTCATATCTATCACGGGGAAGCTGCCCGTGAGAGCACACAGTGGTTTGGGGGCTGTTTTGAATTTTCACCCCCAAAACGCCCTTTTTCGACTAAATTTCAAGCGTATTCGGCTCTAACTCCCAACCTATAGGTCCGAATTACATTCTGTCAGCCGTCACAAGTCATATTTGTTATGGGGAAGCTGCCCATGAGAGGCACACGGTGGTTCAGGAGCTGTTTTCAATTTTCACCCCTGAAACGCCCTTTTTCGACTAAGTTTCTGGCGTATTCGGCTCTAACTCCCAACCTATAAGTCTGAATTACATTCCGTCAATTGTCACAAGTCATATTTGTCATGGGGAAGCTGTCCGTGAGAGGCACACGGTGGTTCGAGGGCTGTTTTCAATTTTCACCCCCGAAACGCCCTTTTTCGACTAAGTTTCGAGCGTATTCGACTCCACCTCCCAACTTCTGTCAGTTGTCACAAGTCTTATTTGTCATGGGGGAACTGTCCGTGTGAGTCACACAGTGGATCGGGGGCTGCTTTGAATTTTCGCTCCCGAAATGCCCATTTTCGACTAAGTTTAGGGCGTATTCGGCTCTAACTCCCAACCTATGGGTCCAGATTACATTCCGTCAGTTGTCACAAGTCCTATTTGTCATGGAGGAACTATCCGTGTGAGCCACACGGTGGTTCAGGGGCTGCTTTGAATTTTTTCCCCAAAACGCCCTTTTCCGGTTAAATTTAAGGCGTTTTTGGCTCTAACTCCCAACCTACGTGTACTAATTACATTCAGTCTGTTGTCACAGGTCCTATTTGTGACGGGGAAGGTGGTTGTGACATCCGTATGGTGGTTCGGGGGTTGATTCGCATTTTCACCCCCTTAACGCCCTCTTTCGATTAAATTTAATGCATTTTCGGCTGTAACTCCCAAACTACGTGTGCTAATTACATTCTGTCTATTTTCACAAGTCTTATTTGTGATGGGGAAGGTGGCTGTGACATCCGTACGGTAGTTCGCGGGCTGATTCCCATTTTCGCCCCCTTAACCTCCTTTTTCAGTTAAGTTTAATGCGTTTTCGGCTCTAACTCTCAAACTACATGTGCTAATTACATTCCGTCTATTTTCACAGGTCCTATTTGTGATGGGGAAGGTGGCTATGACATCCGTATAGTGGTTCGGGGACTGATTCGCATTTTCGCCCCCTTAACCCCCTTTTTCGATTAAGTTTAACGCGTTTTCGGCTCTAACTCCCAACCTACACGTGCTAATTACATTCCGTCTATTGTCACAGTTCCTATTTGTAACGGGGAAGGTGGCCGTGACATCCGTACGGTGGTTCGGGGACTGATTCGCATTTTCACCCCCTTAACCCCCTTTTTCAGTTGAGTTTAATGCGTTTTCGGCTCTAACTCCCAACCTACACGTGCTAATTATATTCTGTCGGTTGTCACAGATCCTATTTGTGACGGGGAAGGTGGCCGTGACATCCGTACGGTGGTTCAAGGGCTGATTCACATTGCCCCCTTAACCCCATTTTTCAGTTAAGTTTAATGCATTTTCAGCTCTAACTCCCAAACTACGTATGCTAATGACATTCCATCTGTTGTGATAGGTCCTATTTGTCACGGGGAAGGTGGTTGTGACATCCGTACGGTGGTTCGGGGGCTGTTTCCCATTTTCGGGTAAGTTTAAGGCATGCTAAAGTTCAACAAAACAAATGCAACTTAACCATAATAATAACTCAGCCAATACAAAAATGGAATAAAGGAAAAACCTTGGGAGGAAGCCTTTTGAGAAGGACCATCAATGTTTGAGAAATCAAATTAGAAAACCGAGGTCCAATTGCAACATACTCCAGTAGCCTACATTAATGAATGTTGAAAAGACTGATTACCAATAGAATGTAAGGACAAACATATTGCAGAACACAAACTTAGAATAAGCAGAAGTTACCTCTCAATGTCATCTACGATAATAATGCTTAATGGTGACTTATAAGCCTACTCAAATACCTTCACAATCTGAGCACATTTACTGCTTTCACTAAGCCCAATCATTGTTTCAGCTGATAGCTGTCATAGGCAAAAAAGTAGAATTTAAAAACATGAGAGAGAAAGGAGGGAGGGCAGGCTATGAGGATTACTTACTATCTTGACATAGGGAAAATCGTTGTCAATACCAACAATAGCTGCCATTGCAGTCTTAATACTGTCCAAGAGTCAGAAAATGATCATTAGCTAATGAGGACAAGAAACCAATGCATTTTTACCTACCACTTGGACCTTCTAGAAGACAAGTAACAATTGGGCTTCCTTTGCTCACTCTAACTTGCTCAGTCAGTAGCATTGTTCTCTTATATATGTGCTCATGTCGTGCACCACAATTGACCATGCCATTCAGTCTGCAAATCTCATTCAATAGGTAGGAGGTGCATAAAGTTGTTAGAATAATAAAATTGAGTAGCTTCATTAACAAAACTACTTGAAGCTATATGTTATACTAGCACAATTCAACATTGGCATGCCCAAAGCATTTGTTAGACCTAGCATGATTGAAGAAATGTTTCTCTATAGAAAAGCATGCCACTTTGCATATAATTGTTCATAAGCATTGGTCAGATCATGTAAATCAATTCCATATTCAAATCTGGCTTCATTAACCACTAATGGATCACACGTAATAAACTTTATGCTCAAAGAGTAGATCTCAGGAAAACAAATTTTTAAACACACAATTCTTGAAACAAATCATAATGAATGCGTTTATATGTAACCAAAAACGTACCTATAACTTGCAGAAGTTGGCAAGAATTTTGTTGGAAAGTCTAAGAGACATTTTATCAAACAGTTTGGAGGCAAGAAAAAAGAGTGTATTCAACAGAAAGGATTCCATACCCTGTATTCAACTTTTGTCCCATCTTCATTCTGAAAGGAAAAGAAACATGACTAAGCACATCAACAAACAAGTAATGAACAAGCATTACTCAACAGTCAGTTAGAAAAGTGTCACATTGGTCAATCAAGAAACAAACACAGCAAGTAACTAAAAAAATTATAACTCAAGGTGAATGGAAAGTCCAATGTAGATCAATAGCTATGAAATTACACAACCCCAACTTGAACCCAACAAGAATCCAATACTCACAGACATTAAGCTCATATCTACAAAAAGGTTATTCAACACTACTCCAGTCCTCCAAAAGCCAAATCTTTGAAGCATAAATGTGTCTTTCACATTGTATATTTGTAATACTTCATTCAATAGCAGAATTTGCAAATACAAAGGGTTTAGTTGCAGCTTATTCTCAAAACAACAGAGGCAACCAACAGATTAGATCAAACTGATGCAGCCACAGATGATCAAAAACAACAAACAAAACGCAGCCACTGAAGAGCTTAGCAAGACAACAAGACAGCTTCAGATTAAATCAGCAACTAACAGATTAGATCAGATTCAAAGCCACTAACAGCAAACTACCAACAGCAGACAGTGCTGAGCAAACCAGAAGTTACCAGACTAGCACCATGACTAACACCACTGCTCCATATCTCCACAGCCACAATTCAATCAATGACTACTCCACAGCTTAATACACCAGAACCTTTCGCCCCTGCAGTGGCAGATTAAGACAGAATACAGCACAAAGACAGAGTGCAGCAGCTGATGCTCCAACACACAGGCACCTTCTAACTTCAATAGCAAAACCTGATTTGCCTCCAATTGAGAACCAGATTAGTTCTCTAGTTATTTAATTCTCACTTTCACAAAACTCAAACCAAAAATTTATGCATTTACATGTTGGGTTTTTTTGCTCATATGAGTTTTTTCAGTACTTACATGTTGGGATTAGTTACTAGTTCTATCAAGTTCATTATGGGCCTCCTTTTGTCCTTGTGGTTTCTCTGACTTGACCAAATCACCTTTTTGTGCTTCAGTGCTTGTTTTTTACCTTGGTAAAAATGTAGAAGCTACATGGAAGCAGTTCACCAGTTATCCAAAATGGTAGAAGATACATAATGATGCTGCATCATCATTCTTGGAACAGGAAAAAGAAAATATTCAGACCAACATTTATTTGAAAATTTGTTATCAAGAAATGCCTTGTGGGACATCAGTGGTTGAAACTTGAATGAACTTTTCTGAATTCAGCATGGTGATTGGTGAGTCGATAGCAAAGCGCATATTACACAGGCCACCCAAAAATTGATCACCGAGTCACAAAATCTCTGAAGATGTATTACCATTCTTAATATGAATTTGAACTTGGAATGCCAATGGAATGGAAAATTTCCCAAGGAAAAAAGCAGTGCACACTAAAAGTAATTCAGCTCAGAAATAGATTTTCTTCATATTACTAAGAAGTTTGAGGAACTTTGAGTTAATCGACAAGGTTTTGAATTAATCGACAAGGTTTTGAATTTTGAGTTAAGTGTCTTAGGTGAATTGAGGAAGCAATCAATCAAATTACTAAGAAGTTTCAAGGAACTTTAAAACCATAGGATTGAATGTAATAGAAATTATCCTCAAGAACAAAATATCGCTTTTGGGGCAGAACAAAGCTCAAGAATCCACTTCACTGATCTCAACAATTAGAAACTACATGTCTAATAGGATGAGAAACAAACATGAGCAAGCAATATACTTTATCTGTGTGTCATTACTCATTACCTCATCGTAATTGAATGGATCAAAATTGGATACTACTTTGATGGTAGCTTTACCAGGCTTTTTTGCCTGCACAACCCCATAGGCAGATACTGATACAATACCCAAATATAACTCACTATAACCATGGAAATCGGTTACTCTTTTTGATCCAATAGATGTAGCTTAGAAGAAGTAACACAAAAGTGCTGCAAAAATATGAAGGATCTCTAAAAAATAAATAAAAAAATCTTCTTTTGAAAATTGACTAACTCAAGGACTAGTTCGACAACCCAAGGTGTTAGTCTTGTTGAATTACTTTAACTCCCCAACAAAATGATTTATAAACACACAAATCTACCCTTTTGTTTCTACATTTGCCTTTTACCTTCTATCATAATTACTCTCTTGTCCTTAACAATTTCAATCAATTATATATAGACTATATATCTTACACTAATGATGAGTTAAGGGCTAGTTTGGCATGTACTAAATAAGCCAAAAAGCTAAAAAGTTACTATCTTATTTAAGTCACATCATCTTATTTAAATCACATCATCTCTCTAACACATCACATCAAATCAAACCCAACCCAAACCCAACCCAAACCCACCAATAAGTCAAAAAGTGCACTTTTTTAGGACATCCCAAATATAATCTTTATTCCACCATACAGATATATGAAATACCATCCTTATATAAATAAAATTACCATTTTGTTATCAAGTTGCCATTAGTTTACCTCCTTCTTGAATTAATTTTTCTTTCATCACATTTTAATAAATATTAAGACCAGGACATTGCTTTAATGACAAAGAATAATATTTTTGCTAAAATTTGAAGTAAAGTAATATCTGAATAACATTTTCTACTTAAATGACAAGAAATGTGTGTATATATGGAAATAATAATACAGACTTAGTACATGGGGAGAGATCCCTTTACATCCAATATAAAACCTTTTTAGTCTTACATTACATCATTTCATAACTTTTTGCTAGATTCATATTTCATAAAATAAAATGGATCGTTCATGCATGCCAAATTTTAGGTTGATCAGAGATTAAAAGTTCTCTTATTATTCTCTTATTATCTAGATAGACCACCAAGTTAGAGTCATATTCTATTAAACAATACCAACATATATATAGATAGTTCATGATTTCTAATTGACCTTAATTTGGCAAACAAGATTAAAATAGGAGGAACGTGTAATCTAACGATCAATTTTATTTATTTATGTCATTTGTCTATAACACTATATCTATAACAAAAAAAAAGTAGCAACTCATGATATTTGTCTATTAATTTTAACAATATCATAACACAGTTAGCAGCAGAAAATGCACCAACATGGCAAGATAATAAGTTCCGATACTCAGAGAGAGAATATGAACATCAGCAAACTAGGAATGTAATCAAACTACTTACAGCAAATGAAAGATACAAAACAACAGTCCACACAGCCCAAGATAATGGCGTCACCTACAACACAATTCAAATATTTTAATTAACAACCTCATGCAAGGGGGCAAAAAAGTCAAATCATAGAAAAGAAATTGCAGTAAATAGATAGAAGTAGAAGATAAATCACTTATGGAAAAAAGAATAGACAGAGGTCACACGTACAAGATAAGAATATGAAGGAGCATGGTCAGTACAATTGAACCAACAAGCCACAGATTACTCCAGGGAGGGATAACACTAAAAATAAAGTACAGGTTAGTGGTATTTATTCATTTTCCTTTTCAGTGTTTGAATAAACAACAACAGCATCTACAACTGAGAATGAAAGACAAAAATATGACTCACTTATAATAGTAGCTTGAAATTATAAAAGATGGTTAACAATTGTGTAAGATAAATGACTGGGTAACAATTGTGTAATAACTTATAAACTGACTTTATCATAACCTAGTTAAACTACTAAAACTCAGTCACTTTTCGGCTTATCTCTCATGTCTCTAAATAATATATCATCTTTATGTTACCATTTTGTTTTCTCTGCCTTGACTGATTCAATTTTTTGCTTCTAGATTGGAAACTATGATCACCCCTAATAAACATAACTCGTGGATGGCATCATCATGCATTATTGAAGGAAAGTATCAAGATCAATTTGGTAGTTTAAAGTTTGCTACCAAATAAAATTCCTCGTATTGATCACAACTAAAGAGCAAATACACAATTGTCTCAGCTTCCTAGGGGTATGTAGAACATAACAAAAGAAGATTGATCATCATCGTCACACCATTTCGCACAAAATATGGCACAAACAAGGTTCCATAGTCCTAAACTTTTTTAAGGTAAATAGAAAAGTAGACAATGGTATTCAAAACACACCAAACATCTTACCAGACATCAGGACGGAGCTCAGTGGTTGCATGAGGCATCCATCTTCGAAAGTCATAGACACTTTCACCAACTTTCCACACAGGCACATCCTTCATTATTCTCGCCTCCTTCAAGATACTTCTTCCACTCTTTCACAAATCTAAAATAAAAAATAAAAATAAATAAAATAAAACACACATACTAGGAAAAGAAAGGTGTTCAAGTTAGTGAAGGTAGTTGAATAGGATGGGGATGGGTTGGAAGGAGAGAGACACTGAAAAGAAGATTACATTTCATCCCCTTCAGTGAACTTCACATTTGTCACCACTAATACCCATGAATCAGCACTAATGACCAAAGCCCTCTTTCCAATATGAAGAATTTCATCAACATTAGTGAAACTCAATAGAGTATTCCAGGATACTTGACAGCTATCAACCCAGCTCCTAAACCCCCCAAAGCAGGATACACAATCGTAGGGACCCCAAATTTTTCCTTGATAAACTCAAATGCCTCAATGAACCCAAATTTTTCCCTCAACAAAAACAAAGAGAACTGCTAAATTAGCTAGACAATCTACCAATGCAACTCCAAATTTACTACAAGTTGAACAAATTAAACCAAAAACAAGCTAAACAGGAAATCAAACTAAATAAATAATATAAAAACCCTAGAGCAAGAGTGACAAAATGGGAAAATAGAGGAAGGGGAAGAGAGAGAGAGAGAGAGAGAGAGAGAGAGAGAGCCTGTTCGTATTGCGGCATACTTGTAGGAAAAGTAATTCTAAAATAAACTAGGAAACTTAAATCAACACAAATTAGGAAACCTCAAAGAATAAGAAACTAAAATTCTAAACTATTTAAAATCCTTATCAAAATTTAATTCCAAAATAATAAAATTTAGGAAACCTAATAATTCTAAAATATTTATACTAAATTACAAGAATCCTAATAAAATAATATATCAAAAATCTTAAAACTAAAAATATAAAAATTCTTAAAATCTTGTCCTATATCAGAAAATTTCTTGAGTAGCATTGTGAGAGGTCCAAAATCTCATAATAAATTTGTGGACTTATTGAATTAAAAAATAAATTTAAAAGGTAATATTGGAACTATTACAATAAATTCTAACAAACAATCTTCAATTTCTATATGTTCCTATCTGTAAAATTAGTTGTTTAAAAATCTGTTAAAAATTCCTATTTGTTGAACTCATTTGTTCTATATGTTAAAGGTATACCCCGTTATTTATCTATTCAACACAGATCTGTTGAACTTCACAGGTCTTGTCCGTTTGTTTTTCCTGTTTATCAACAACAATAACAAGAAGAATAACAAATCATTAAAAAAAAGTCTGAAAATTCTATGAATGCTATCCATTCAAAATTCAGGAAAGTCTTCATCATCATCAAGAAGACTTTCCAGATCTAAGCCTTGAACCCTTTTAACAACAGCAGCAGAGAGAAGACTTTCCGGACTTTTTTGACTATCTGTTCAAATTTTACCCTATCTGTTCAAATTTTTGTTCTTTTCAATTCAAAATTTGTTACTATATGTCAAACCAACTCTTATCTGTTGTCAAAATCTTTTCTATCTGTTGAAGTTTTTTTATCTATCTGTTGAATCTACTCTTATCTAGACAAATAACTGTTAAAAGAAATTCTAACAAACAATCTTCAATTTCTATATGTTCCTATCTGTAAAAAATAGTTCAAAATTCCTATCTGTTGAACTCATTTTTTCTATCTGTTAAAGGTATAATCTGTTATTTTTTTTATCTGTTCAACATAGATCTGTTGAAATTCACAGAGGTTTTCTCTGTTTGTTTTATCTGTTCATCAACAACAATAACAACAAGAATTACAAGTCACTAAAAAAAGTCTGGAAATTCTATGAATGCTATCTATTCAAAATTCTGGAAAGTCTTCATCATCATCAAGAAGACTTTCCAGATCTGAGCCTTGAACACAGATCTGAGCCTTCAATAACAGCAGCAGATAGCAGAAGAAAATTTGACCTCAACAACACATATTTTCAAATCTTCACAAGTAGAGAGAGGGAAGAGAGAGTAACATCTATTTTCAGATAACTTCAGTTCCTCTTCTTCTAACCTTATAGTCCAAATCAAACTGAATTAACAAAGTATATATTTATATATAGAACACGAAATCGTTGACATGAAATGAGAGAAAAAAATGATATCAAACAAATTTTGACATAAAGTGAAGAACAATGTTGAATCTTCATATTCAACCACATCAACACTAGATATCGTGTTTGGTAACGACTATAATTTCAAGATTCAAGCAATTTCTAGCACAAAAATAAAAACTAATCTAAAAAATTCCGTAATATAAAGAACACTAAATCCTAATCGACTATTGTAATAAAAAAATAAAATAAATCAAATTCATCACAACAATTGCGTTGCACGCATTGATGAACCAGAATCACAAACTAAACCCAAAGCCTCACCAGTTAAAAAAATAAATAAAAAATCAGATGAATACAGAGGAGTATGTATATATAGACATGTATATGTATACATGCTGTGTATGTTACCAAACACCACACACCTACAGAACAACATGAGATCATGTTATTCGACCACGAAGGCTTAAACAACTGAGACCCATGGAATGGTGGCTTCATATGGTGATTTTGTTGTTGTTGTTGTTGAAGCGACGAACGACTTCTCAACAGATCTAGATCTCACTTTGGAGATAACGGACAGAAGCGTTAGAAACTAGAGCAGCCGCGATGATGATAACGCCGTCGAGAACAGCCGCCATGTTCGAAGGCGGCGTCGGCAGTAGTAATGCTGCGGCGGAAGGAGGTGCTACGCGACGGAGGACGGCGGAGGAGGTGCTTCAAAGAGACGTAGTTGAGAGAGAGAAAGGGGTTAAGGTTTCGAATGAGAGAAAGAAATCTGGGAAAGCACAGAGAAATCTGGGTTGAGGTGAGGTGAGGTGTATGGCTTCGTTTGGTCCAAGGTGTTTTTTTTTTTTTTTTTTTTGGCTATTTTAGTTAAAAATGATAGAATTGATTAAAAAGTCAATAACATAAAATGTCATATTTAAATTATAAATTTTTTTTTTATAAAAGTAAAAAAATTAAAAATTTTATCTCAAACAAGACTTTTTAAACCGAGATTAAAATAGACAAAAAAAACTAATTCACATCTCAAACAAAGGTGTTATATATATACACGAGTATTTTGGTCATTCTGCTATAGGTTGTCCCTATGGACATAATATTTGAGATTGTGGACTTTTGGACTAAAAATATTTAAATTCGAATTTATGGACCAAGTGTTCTTATTTTTTCTTTTTTGATTTGTTTTGAACACTCATACGTACTATTATTTATTCCTAAATCATAATTTTTTTGGATAAATTACAAATACATTCTCTGAGATTTATTTAAATTACAAATTACACTATGTAGTTCTAGAAATTACATTATGCCTTCTAAAGTTTCTAATTTCATAACAAATAGTCCTTTTATTAATAAATCATTAAGTTAATTAATAATTTTTAATAATATTTAAATTTTATTTCAATTAATAATTTAGATAAGTTTAATATTGTATAGGTGAACAGTTACAAATTTCACTTTTCTAATTAATTCTGTTAAATAAAAAATTCTGATATGAGGTATTTGTAATTTTTCAAACCACAGGGGAGCAATTCGTATTTTAAGCAAACCTCAAGGGGTGTATTTGTAATTAAGTGTGTATGATTATAAGCATCCTTCCTATTAGCCTCATTCATTGATTTTTTTTCCAAAAAAAATCTATATCTCATCAATTTAATTTTTTAGTTAATGAATTTTCACATTATTAAAAGACAATTTTTTTAGTGCTTTTTATAATGGTAACTTCATTTCACAAATAATTAATCATTTTTAAAATATTAAAACATTTTACGTGAAAATTTGTATTAAATAAAAATTTAATAAAATTTCAATTGAAAATTATGTTATGTTTTGGGACTTCACTTCTTTGATCGAGTTTTATGCTAAAAATAAAATTTATGAACTAACTTAATCTGATCCTATATAATTCTTTTAGATGTAAATATAATTTAATATTAGACATATTTTAAGAATAAATATATAATTTCTTAATTGAAGTTTTAGAATATTAATAAATATGCCAAATATATGTTCATATTTTTTATTTTGGTTATAAAAAAGGGGGATGCACCAATAAATCCCAAATTAATAACTTATACACTGTTTAGTCCTAAAAGTTTTCTTATAGACTGAAAGGTCCCATTACAATGTTTCAAACATCAGATTAATGTTTCGAACATTAGATTGATGTGCAAATGAGACTAAATTGAGCATAAGAAAACTTTTAGGACTAAATAGTTCAACTTTTCAGACACTAGGACTTATGGATAAATTTTCCTATAAAGAATTTACAATATTTTTACCATTTTAAAAAATAAATAAGTGGGCAATGTGATGGTTGGGACTGAACCAAAACAATTATCCAAAAATTTGATTGATATATAGCATAAAAATCAACCAAATTCAGTTTATACACTATTTTTACGCCTTGTTTGGCAACTCAATATTTTAGTTTAAAAGTCAAAAAGTCACTAAAAAAAACTATGGTAAATTACACTAATGGTCCCTATAGTTTGGATCTTGTGTCACTTTGGTACCTAACTTTTCAATTAAAACACATTTGACCCTAAATTTTGAATTTTGCTCCAAATAATGACAATTAAAAATATCATTGCTCAATTTTAAAGATAAAGTTGTCTATTTGATAAAATATAAACTAATTTGAAAAAAATAAATGTCAAAAAAATATTTTTGAATTTTTAAAAATTATTTCTACCCACTAAAGATAAAATTATGTAAAATTAATAAATCTTTTAGACATTATTCATTTATTTATTTACCAAATTAATTTTTGCTATGTGTTTCGATGATAATCATGTAATAGGTGGTTGTTTTTATTTTTATCAACTTTACATAATTTTATCTTTGGTGGGTAAAAATTATTTTTAAAAATAAAAAAAAAAAATTGACATTTATTTTTGTCAAATTAATTTATATTTTATCAAATTGACGACTTTGCCCTTAAAATTGAGCAATGGTATCTTCAGTTGTCCTTATTTGAAACAAGATTTAAAATTCATGATCAAATGTCTCACAATTGAAAAATCAGAAACCAAAATGACACGGGCTCCAAATTATAAGGACTGTTAGTGTAATTCGCCAAAAAAAACTAAAAAGTCAATAATGTATATCAAAAAGTTAAAGATTATCTTTTCTCTCTATTTTTTGCACATCTTTTCCTAAAAAATCTAAAAGTTATTCCAAATATACTAATTTTTTTACATCATATTTTAGCCAAAAAAAAATACTAGAATAGCATGTTCTTAAATGAGGCCTTAGTATTTGATCCTATATTAGCTCATACCTATTATAGCTTAGCAAATTATTAAACATAATCTTAAATTAATTATTATTAACTGTTTTCACTAATTGACCGATCAATTTTGAAATGGAACCCAAGGTAAAACTAGAATAAGCTCCATATTTTAGGTCGATCCAATAATATATAATTTTTTCATACATAAATATACTTAATTATTTGTGTAAGAATTTTTAATATAAATATATAATTTTTAAAATAAATAAATAAATAAATATGCCAAAACTATACATACATTTTCCTTTTTTGGTTATAAAATATAATCATAATATATTTACCAATTTTAAACAGAAAAAAATAAGTGGGTTAAGTGATCATGAATTGGGTATAAATGAAGATAATTCTCCAAGAATCTAATTGTTGGCATAAAAAATAATCCTTAATCTAACTTTTAAACTACTTTTAATGTTTAATGCAACTACGATACCTCAAATTAGTTCATACTATTCAAAATTTGAGAAATTATAACATAACTTAAACATAAAATTTAAGTTAAATGTTACCAACTATTTATATTAATTGACCGGTCAAAATTTTAAATCAGGCCAAAAGTATGGCTAAAATAATGTCTATATTTTAGGTTGACTGTTTTTTACACATAAATATACTTAACTATTCATATAATAATTTTAAATATAAATATAAAATTTTATCAAAGTTTGATTTTTTTTTAATAACTATGCATAAACATGTACATATTTCTTCTTTTATTATAAAAAAATTATTAACATATATTTATTCGCCAATTTAATAAATAAATCAGTTAAGTAGTTCATGCTTAGGCATAGACTAAAACAATTCTCTAATAATTAGGTTATGGCCAAATTGAGATAAATGTTGAGTCAATTAAATTATGTCACTTTTAGGGTTCGTTTGGGTTGTCGGGATGTGGGTTGGCTTTTTGACTATTTTAGCCTGAGCCTAAAAAGCCTCGTTTGGAATAAATTTTTTTGGCTTTTTTTACTTTTGTAAGAAAAAAATGAAATAATTATGGGTTAGATATGACATTTTGTCTTATTAGGCTAAAAAGTCGAAAAACCTGGCATGTCAAACGAAGGCTTAATGTATAGCACAACTATAAATCCTCAAATCAACTCTTATTCTTTTGTATTTGTGAATTATGACATAGGAGAAACTATAATTTTATGCCTAAGTAGACATATTTTTAAACATTTACGAAATAGACAATGGATAGTTAATAAATTAACAAATATAATTTATTATATGATTGGGCTATCTCTGACATAAAATAAACTTTGCAAAACTTATAAGACAAAATACATTTATATTTCATTGTAAATATAGTCTTTGTAATTTTATTGTACTTTTTTAAGACTACATTCTACCATAGTTTATTTATTTCTTATAAATAAATTTTATGTTATAATTTAATTTCAAAATTAATTTGTAATTATTCATTTAAACCCCGTGCATTGCATGGGTATTATGGTTTATAAAATAATTTTAAAAAATTACACCCGTGCTATGAAGATCCGTTAAGCAAATGTGAGAGAGAGAGAGAGAAGAATAAGAAAAGGGCCCAATGTGATATCTCAAAACTAGCGATTGTGAGAAAATTTAAAAGTTGTACTTGACAGGTAAATGCTGATTTCAGGAACAATAAGAGGGTATGGGTCATTGGTAGTTCATTGTTTGTCATTTTCATTTTGTTGTTCAATGTTTTTTATTTAAACAAATTTTGTCAAATTGAGTTTCACAAAAAAAATATTATTATTATTACTATTATATGGAAAACTAAAAAAAATGTAATTAGTAAAATAATTATTATTATTATTATTATTGAGTTTCACATGGTTTACGATATCATCTAATATATGGCAAACTAAAATTATGAAACCGTTAGAAAATAATAATGTATTATATTTTATCATAGGTGTAGTTTTTGTTCCTAAAAATAAATATTAAAAAGTGCAATTTTATAATTTATCATAATTTTTGTTTAATTTTTACTAATTACATTATGTTTTATTTTATTGTTATTTAGAACTTAAAACATAGCATTAATGGCAGGGTAATCATAAGTAAAATTGGGATAAAAATAGTTAAAATTTAATTGATTTAATTTTAATTTTAATTTTAAAATCAATTATATATTCTTTATTTAGAATCGTGCATAGCACGAGTATTTCATTAGTGACAATATAAGGTGAAGTTGGAGAACCCAATACTAAGAAATAAGAGAAATTATATATATATATTAATTACGGGCAAAAAAGTAAATTGACAAATATAATGGTAAATATGTATTTTCATGTACAATTCCGTTTTGTAGCTCGAATTTTCCGTAGCTCGAGCAGTCGAAAATCCCAAAACGACGTCATTTTGGGATTTTTTTTTTGCTCCTTTTCTTCATCATTTTCCATAACTCAGAAGAAGAAGAAAGAAGAAAGCAGAACAAGAAGAAAGAAACAAGAAGAAGAAAGAAGAGAAGAGGAGATCATCAACAAACACACACATCTGGAGATCATCAACGTGACATCATCATCATCATCATCATCAACAACCAACACATCATACAGAAAAAGAAGAAAGAAGAAGAAACACACAAATCAAACCCACACACACACACATATCTGGAAAATCAAATCCACACACACACACAAACACAAATCAAACTCTCCCCCCCAGCACGCACACACACATATACAGATCTGGAAGTCAAATCCATGAAACACACACACACACACACACACACAGATAGTGGTGGTCGCAGCAGTGGTGGCGACGGAGTGGTGTTGCGGCAAAAGTGGTAGTCGTAGCCACTCCCTCTTCCCCACTCCTTCTCTCTTCTCTTTTCCTTCTCTCTTCCTCTCTTCCTTCCTTCATCTCCCTCTGTTTCTACTTCAGATATAAAAGAGGGAAAAAAAAAATTCCAAAACGACGTTGTTTTGGATTCGGGCCACTCGAGCCGTGGAGAATTCGAGCTACCAAGGATTATTCTTCCATGTAATCTCACAGGGAAGGCAATTGTAATGGGAGATTTATTAAAAAATCATTTTTCAAGTGTTTATATTTCAATTAGTTCATAAGATATTCTTGTATTCCAATGAATCCTATTATTTGAACATTTGATATACCAAATCATAATTCTCATATTTAAGGAATTTTATGGACATTTCTACCCTTACAAATATTTTTTAAACGGTTAGCAACTTGGTGATGTGAACATTCATATTTTATAATGTGAATATTCACATTGATGTGCAAATGTTCACATTAATAGTATGAACATTCAAATTGACAATATGAATATTCACATTGACACGTTAATATTCACATTGACGGTGTGAACATTCACATTATGGAACATTCACACTGTAAATGTGAATATTATTAGAAGTGTTTTGGTAACTATATCACCCATAAGAGTTATTGAAATATAAAAAAATAATGCAAACTAAATAGAATATAAATAAATCAAAAGGGATTTACGAAAAAGTGCCCCTTGTAATTATATGCCAATTGTAAATTTTCCAAAACTTTACATTTCACAATATCTCATATATTTTACTGGAAAAATAAAATGGTATAACCGCAAATCATAATAACATTATATTTCAACGGCAAAGCGGGCCAATTTGGTCTTTCACAACTACATGGCAATTCATAGTTTAAATATATTAATTTGGTAATTTATTAATAAAACGGATAATTTGTTATGTGATTAGAAACGTGAAGGAGTGAGATCTAATTTTCAGAACCACAGGGAAAATTCGTATTTTAAATAAATTTATAACTATTCTCTTATATAACAATAATATTTATTGAATTGTTAATTAAAATATATTTCATACATTATTAAAATTATTAATTAATTTGATATGCGATTAGAAAATTAAAGGAGTTAGATCTAACTTTCAGAATCCGTATTTTGAATAAATTTCAAAAGATGTATTTATAATTTACTCTTTTTTTTTCTTTTTTCTTTTTTTTTCAAACCTTGTCTGGAGGAGGTTGGGTACCTGTCTGCCAAAAAAAAAAAGCCACACCGTTTAGTGTTTTTTTTTTTTTCCTCTTGAAAAAAACTTTTTTTTTTTGTTTTAAAAATAATGTTAAGCACCCTTAAAATATCACCTTCAAATTATTCATACCAACATTAAAATGAATTAGATTAATTACCAAAAAAAAAAAAAACCAAAGGTTTCAAGTTTTTTTTTTAACTTTAAATCCCAGTATTTCAATTTCGACAAATTAAATCCTGAAATTTCATCTGTGTTTCAATTTGCCTCCTCTGTTCATCTCTGTTTGTGTAAGATAATAGAGGGGTTTAAAATGAAAAACACTGGGGTTTAAAGTGAAAAATACGTGAAATATTGGGGTTTATTTTGTAATTAACCTATTTTTGTTTTTAGCGATTTTAATTTTAAAAAAATGATTAATTACACAAAAAAATTCAAGATTTCACGCATTTTTCACTTTAAACCCTAATGTTTTTCACTTTAAATCTTCTCTGTTACCTCACACAGACGGAGATGGACAAAGGAGACAAACTGAAAAAGGGATGAAACTCTAAGATTTAATTTATCAAAATTGAAACATTGAGATTTAAAGTAAAAAATATATAAAATCTTGAGTTTTTTTTTTGTAATTTATCTAATAGAATTTAATACTAATATTTTAAAAGCATCTTTTATTGTTTGCCTAAATGAATACAACGTTGATGTTTAATAGATAAATATTTTTTTGCTAATTAACCTTAAAACATTACTTATAATTTTAGTTATGGCTTAAATAATACTTCTTGAGAGAGAGGTTTACGACCTAATATTGGGCCGAGCTGGTTTGGGTCAGAGTCAAAGTCCCTTGCTCGGTCAGACATTAGGTGCACACTGGACCGAGGACTCAGTCCGGTCGAGTTGGAACAACGTTAGATTGCTAGTCCGAAGGAGATGTGCACTCTACAGAGTTGGACTGGATTAGTCCTCCTAACGTCAGGACTCGACCGAGCTCTTGCTCGGTCATGACTAAGGAGCTCAGCTAAGCCATGGTATGGAATTATCAAGGAAACCGGACAAGTAGCACGGTCGTGAGGTAGATGGCATGGTGTCGCGCTAAGCGTTGCTCGGTGGGGAGTGCTACGCGGACTACAGGAAGGAGATTCCATTGTTCGTATGCGTCAATACCGCTTGCCAGTTTCATTAGGTGGTGTTTAGCTGTATTAGTGTTGACACGTGAGGAAACATGAGAGGAGAGCAAGTCCACGCGTCCCAAGGGGACATGGGCGTAGAAGCGCGCGTAGAAACTGTATAAACGATGTTGTGCCTTCATACTCAAATCTGGAACATCCTCTGATCAGAACTCACCTACCACTTTGTCTCCTCTCTTTTCTCTCTCTCTCTCTCTAAGTATGCTAACTTGATCGTCGGAAGGGTTTTCCGGCAGCACACACCGCCGGGTAGCTCACCAACATTGTGTTCTCAGGTTAATCGGAGCGAGGTAAAGCTTGGACACGAGGAGTACGGATAACATCGGATATTTGGCCCCTGTACAATTGGCGTTGCCTGTGGGAATAACTTGAACCAACTACAATCCTCGATCATCTTTCATGGCGAACAACGATGAAACTCCGCTGTCCGTGGTTGATAGCATCACTCCAGAGTCAATCCGAAGGAGAGACAGACCCCCCACCGTTCCAAACATGGTGGGCCTGGAGACTTCATCTAGAGAGCTCCCAAAGGCACGTGGGATAAGCGCGCTAGGAGCACCAATCACTCTCAAAGTCCAAATGGACATCGGCGGCGAAGAGAGTCACACGTTCAGTGCCTGGAGCACAAGTTGAAGGACCAAGACGCCGTCATTCAGAGGATAGCAGTGGAGATGGAGGCGCTGAAGCTACAAGTCAAAAAGAATGGTGTAGCTAGAGTAGGAAACCACAGTGAGCGCACCCAATCATGTCGCTCAAGCAATTAGAACCAACGAAGGACACCTTTCCTTTCAATCACTAGGAGCTATGGGGTTGGTGCTCCGACCCGCCGACAGAGAAGTCATGTGCACGAGATAGCAGTTACCATCCCTCACGTCTGTCGAGGACGTCGAGATACTTTTACTTCACTTGTTCGGAGGACCTAAGAGACGCCTTGGAAGAACGAGCGCACCGGCGAGAGGCGTAGAGGGTGCCGGCGCTGCAACGGTTATCCCGCGAAGGTCGTCCCAGTGAAGAAGTTGTAATGCCGCCACCATGCCTAGTTGCACATGTCCCTTTAGACAGAGACTTGGCGAGGTTGAACGCAACCCATTTCTTTTTTGAGATAGAGACCACGCCGCTCCCCTACAGGCTTTCACCAGTCCAAGTTTACACTCTATGACGGAAAAACCGATCCATACATGCATGTGAGCCACTTCTGGCAGGTTATGGTTGGATACAGGCGGAACGACGCATTTATGTGCCTTATTTTCCCGTCAAGCTTGGGCAAGTTGGGCCTAAAATGGTTCGACAGGCTTGCCGAAGGAAAGTATCGAAAGGTGGCAGCAGTTGGCGAAGGCATTTATGACTCGTTTCAAAACCAACACCAAAACGCCCAAAAGAAGTCGACCACCTTCTGAGCGTCAAGATAGAGCCGAGTGACTCACTCAAAGCCTACAATGCCAAATATTGGGAAACCTTCAACGATATCCTTGATTGCCCGACCAACTGGGCAATCACCCAATACAAGCACGATCTCCCGGTCGGACATAGACTGAGGGACTCA